>OX336392.1:351365997-351745997 GCA_946902985.2 Meconema thalassinum
TAATGAAGCTACGCAATAATTTTCCTTTAATGGTACATAACTCTATGGCTTATACATACAGTATAACAATCCAAAATGGAGACCATCCGGAATATTTAGACGGTTCGCAATATCTACAAATCTCAAACAGGAATAAAACTGATTTTTATAGGGGTTATAAACATACGTTCACCTATAGGACTTTCGTTAACCTGGTGGGCACATATCTAACATGGCGTTGATGCGAAGTATTGTGCCCGTTTGGACCGAGATCCATCGACCACATTTTGTAAAATACCGAAATCAGATCAGCACGAGAAAATATATCTCAGGGTCTATCTAGGTGAATACTTGGGTCTAATCTGGCATCCCTGATCACGGTAATTCACAAGTAAGGTGAGGTGAGAAATTATTTTTGAACTGGCACATTTCTTAAAATTCTCAATTTCTTCTTCCTTCGATTTTGGCCTACTGTGTACCACGGAAAACAACTGATTTGTTGGTTAGTCTTTTTTTCTTCTCCCAAAATTTCTTCATCCTTTCGCTGTGGTTCCTCCTCCTCTCATCTGACCAGGTGTTTTTGGCCCTTTTACATTGCTTTTCCTGGAACCCCTTAAATTTATCAATCTTAGCTCGAAACACATCTCTATTCCAAATGTCTTCTGGATTTATCCCCACTTCCTCCATGTCTTTTCTCGTTTCCTCTATCCATAATGTAGTTGCCTTGATCTTGGTGATGTAGTTAAAGATTCTCTTCGTTAGTCGACTCTCGCTCATTCTCATGAGGTGTCCATAAAACTTCAATCTCCTCTTACGGATGGTGTCTGTGATTTTCTCTGCCTGTCTGTAGAGATCTTCATTTCTCCTCTTCCTCCATGTACCATCTTTTTGTTTTTCAGGTCCTAGGATCTTTCTCAAGATTTTCCTTTCCTTCTTCTCTAGATCCTTGATTTCCCCTTTCTTATTCGATATCAAGCATTCTGAGCTATAGAGTCCCTCTGGCTTGACAACCGTGGTATAGTGTCTTATCTTTGCCCTGCAGGATATAGTTCTCTTGTTGTATCTATTTTGTACCAATTTATAGGCTAGCTCCATCTTTCTAGCTCTTCCTCTATTTGCTTCTTTATCAAGTCCATTCGGCTGGATCCAATTTCCAAGATATTTAAATTTATCAGCTCTCTTGATTTTCCCATATCTTGTTTCCAGATGCTTTTCTTTATTGTGTTTGTACTCCATGTACTCTGTTTTTTCGTATGAGATCCTGAGTCCAGTCTTCTCAGCTATTTCATGTAATTTTTCAAGCACTATTCGAGCTTCGTCTTTTCCTTTGGCTAGCAATGCCATATCATCAGCAAATGCTAAGCAATCCACCTTTACACCTTGCTTTTTTGTTCCTAAACAGATTCCTTCTATACCTTCTTCTTTTATTGCTTTCCTCCATACTCTCATTATTCTTTCCAGGACAATGTTAAACAAAATTGGTGATAGTCCGTCTCCTTGTCTGACTCCTGTCTTAATCTCAAAAGCCTCTGAGATTTCTCCTTGAAATTTTACTTTGGAGACGGTTTCTGTTAGTGTCTGTTTTATAATTGCCCGCGTTTTGCCATCTATTCCAAATTCCTCCAAAACATTGAAGAGTGTCTGCCGGTCGATGGAATCATATGCTTTTTTGAAATCAATGAACACAACTACGGTGTTTTTGCTTCGTAGAGCTCTTACTCTCAGAATACTTTTCAGACCAAAGATCTGTTCCACCCAGGATCTTCCCTTTCTAAAGCCCCCTTGATATTCACCTATTTGATGATCCACCTGTTCTTCTACGATGTTTAGCAACGCCTTGGAAAGTACTTTGTAAGCAATAGATAGTAGCGAAACTCCCCGGTAGTTGTTTGGGTCAGTCCGATCTCCCTTCTTATGGAGCGGATGTATAAGTGCGCCTTTCCAGTCTTTGGGTATTTGTTCATTTTCCCAAATATCACGGTGTAAGTTCTCCGCTAGCTTATCTCCTCCAATTTTCCACATTTCAGCTACTATACCATATTCTCCTGGTGGTTTGTCGTTTTTGAGTTCTTTAATGATTTTCTGTATTTCTATGAGGCTTGGTGGTTTAGACTGTGGATTCATCTTTGGTGGCTTCTCGAACTTCAGTTTTTCCAGTGGTTCCTTGCAGTTTAACAGGCTTTCGAAATACTTGGCCAACAGGCGGCAATTTTCGTTGTTACTCAATGCGAGTGTACCATCCTTCCTTTTAAAACATAGACTTGGAGGTTGGTATTGTTGTAATTCTTCCTTAAAAGTTCTGTAGAACTTTCTGGTGTTATTTTTCTTGAAGTCTTCTTCTATACCTTCTAACCGGTCTTTATCACATTGTCTCTTTTCTCCTCTGATGATCCTGGCAGTGGCTTTCCTTTGTTGACTGAAATCATTCCAATTTTCCTTCGTTGGGTTGGAATACCACCTCTTCCATGTCTTCAGCCTCTCGTCAACAGCGTTGTCACATCGTATGTTCCACCACCTGTGTTTCTTTTTTTTTTTTTCGCTGCCCCACGTTTTCGACCGCTTTAGTTAACGATTCTCTAATTTCTTCCCAGTTATTCATTTCCAACTTTGACAGGTTTTCTTGATATATATTTTTGTTTTGTTTCAGAATTTCCGTGTCGATCCTTGGTTTCCTTTTACCTCTCTTTTGATGCCTATTCGGTTGAAATTTTACTTTAATTTCTGACAGAAAGTGGTCTGTGTCGATTTTCAAACTTTTTCTCACTTTTACGTTCATGATCTCACATCTGTTTTTTGTTGTAATTGCAACGTGGTCAATTTGAAATTCGCCTAATATTGGATTGGGCGAAATCCATGTTTTCTTCTTCTTTGGGAGGGCTTTGAAGTGCGTAGACATAAGTTTTAGGTTGAACTGCTTACAAAAGTTGATTAATCTCTCGCCGTTTCGATTTGTTCTGCTATGTGCAGGATATTCTCCAACAATCCTTTTGTATTTTCTTTCTTTTCCTACCTGGGCATTGAAATCACCAACCAGGATTTTTACATTTCCAAGGGGAATCTTCGAGTGTTTCCCAAAAGTCTTTCACTTTCTCCTTGTTCCTTTTATTGTCTTGGTTAATGGGAGCGTGGGCATTGATGATTGTGTAGGATTTGTTCCCTGATCTGAATGATAGGAATGAGATTCTCTCCGACGGTGAGCTAAATTTTGTGAATGAATTCATTAGGCTTTTCTTGACCATGAAAGCTGTTCCTAGAATTGGCAGTCTCCCATTTGAGATTGTATACCCGGGTTTGCCCTTGTATATTCTAAAGCCATCCGACTCCATTGTGTCTTCATCCAGAAATCTCGTTTCTTGCAACGCTAAAATGGATATGTTACTTTCTTTCAACACTGTAGTCAATTGTCTCAGTTTTCCTGTTTGACGGAGTGTGTTAATGTTCAGTGTTCCAAGCAGATGTTTTTGTTTAGATCTTATTTTCTGTGATGGGGTTCCAGGAAGCTCCGACTCTTCCTTACATGACGATCCAAGCTCTCCAGAATCCAAAGGCCTGGTTGCACCACTCATGGTGGTGGGGGATTTCCGTTTCCGGCTGCCCCCTGGAGTAGTTGTCATTGAAGACGTTTCCATCATGTCAATTGTTGAAGTCATTGAGAAAACAGGAAATCCTGTTTTCGGAAATAGAACTGAGGTTGTAAGCCCCAGAGCCCTTTTCTCTCGGGGTGGGTCCCCAAGCCTTTGAGAATCCCTTCTCTACCCACAAGGCAGTGGTTCCAACTGATCAACCCCACTTGGGAGGGATTGCCTCTTCCGCCAATTCCGCCGTACTGATGATCATCATCTCCGCCATCATTGCCGTTGAGGTCTTCACCGTAACCCTGGTAAGGGGCCCTCACAAGGTACTATCACCCGGAGCCAGGTGAACCAAGGTTTTTTTTGTGAGGTGTTACTCCTCAATCACTCCTCCTTTGTCCTGGCTTGTGACAGGCAGAGCCTGGCTTCCCCATGTGGGGCCCAGGTAGACGGATATTTATTTACAAATAAAAAATATGATTCAACTGGTAAAAAGCCTCAACAAAGATAAAAACACATCACACATAAGAAATCAACGATCCCTATAATAGTATTCGAATTGTCGTAGATGTGATAATCAGAAAAAAATAATTAGTCCATTCTGATATCCATAAAGACTTCAAAAAGAATATTTACACTCGGTAATCACTGTTCAATAAAGAGTTCTGAGTGATCCCTACTATTTACACGTTCGTAGTTCACTTTACAAAGATTGCAATTTGATTTTATCAAATATTCGTAGCAAACATTTCTCAAAATAAATAGTCACTTGATTCATTCGGTGTTATTCCAAAATTAAACTTATTTGGAAAATTATCATATCACTGATTCGTTGTTTCATAACAATATCAATACTCGACTGACATAAAGTCGAATGTTAATAATTGTTCATAAAGATTTTCAAATTCAAAAAACAAAATTTGTTCAAAAACTTTCATAATATTTTGAAAATTAAACTTTCTTCTTTTATCACTTTCATTTGTTTAAATGTCATAAACGATTTTAAATTATTCTCATATGTTATTAACATTACACAAACATTGTTGTAAACAATGTTGTTATTTCTATCCAGCATCGGCGGATTAAATCATCTAACTCTTCACCAAATTTTTATGTCAACAAAATTTTCTATCACCAAACTTTTCGTATAATCTCACAAAATTTTTTAATCTAAAAATAAATTTATTATTATTATTAATTAATTAATTTCAAACTTCCCCTTCACTTTATTTATAACAATTTTTCTCAACCTCTCACATGATGAATATTTTATTTGCTCATTTCCAATGTTATTATTATTATTGTTATTCAAAAATAAAAATTATTAATTATTTTATTTCAATTCATTTTCACTTTTCATCTTTTTTTTCTCCTCGGTCAGATTCAACAAATCTAAATTCAAGTTCTTCAATTACTTCTTTAGGCATTCCATTTGAATTTTGAGTTGATCCAGAAAAAAAATATTTGGATTAACAGAATAGTGAGATCTGACAAGAATATGGGGCGGTCCACATCGCCTAACCCTTCTTTTACAAATACAGCCCACAGGCTCCTTCAAACATCTGCAAATCCCTCTGTGCCCACAACTACGGGAATAAAACCCACTTTTGGATGACCCCCTAGGCCTCCACAACTTTAAGTGTCGCCAGACGCACACTAGAATCATCACCAGAATATTCTGCACACAGCATCATATTATTAATATATATATATATTTTTTACATATTATACTTTTTTCTTGTAATATTCTGTCAATTACTAGACTGTGGTTCTACAGTATGATTTTACCAATTAAATAAATTCTGGTCAATATCTCCTTGCCTCCCATTTACATAAATTCTCCCTGTTTGATGCATTAAATACCTGCTGTTCCCTTTTTTTTATCTGAATATATTTTTAAGTGCTTTTGAAAAAAATAATTCTGAGCTCAAAAATCTAATACTTCATACTCTTCATCCATAAACTCATTTAAATTTATTTAAAATTCCAAACAAAGTTATTTATTTTAATTCCTTCCAACTAATTAAATTCATCCACAAATAATTATTATTATCACCACAAAAAATATTTAAGCATCATCAATATCAAAAGATTATTATCGCCCTATTCTTTTAAATAAACAAATATTTAAGTCTCATCAACGTCTCCTATTAATTTTTATTTAATGCATTAATTATTTAATCACAATAAACAATTAACAAAATTTAATTTCATTCCTAATGATCGGTATTATCACTCCCTAATTATTTATAACTTATTATTATTATTAACTTATTCACTTCACACTCTCTTATTATTATTATTATTATTATTATTATTAAATAAATCAAATTATTTAAATAATCCAAGCCTCAATTACTTCTGTTCTCATAATCAGAATTAACCAAACATATTTATATCCTTTGGAATAATCAAAATATTTCATATCGAAACATGAACTAATGCCTGCATTACAAAAATTTTAGACCAAAAAATAAATTGTCAGACAGCAGTTCCATTTGTCATCCAGACTAACACAATCGAAGATCTAGCTAATATCTAGCTATGGTGAAAAATGTGTGTTGATTTCTGATCATGACTGTTCAATAATATGGAATTCTCTAATACTACTGGTTAGTGGGTAGTACATGACATGGTTGTCTTACTTCATTCTTAATGTAGATGACGGGCGTGTCCTACGGTGTACACTATTCCCACAGTGTCTTCCCATGGCCATCTGCCGTATCCAAATACCTCGTTCATCTGCATGTCCTTCCAGTCCTACGAGTAGTTTTAGCGGCACATGATGATGTTCGCAGTCATCCGTTCGAAATAACTCCCGTTATCACTAGTACCGTGTAACATGACAAAAAGTTGCACAGTCATAGACTGGTACAGTACTCCTGTACATTCGAGAATAAATCTCATGTTCCAATAATGCGGTTTCGTTTGCACGCTAACATAGGAACACCTATTAGCTGCATAAACGAACAAAATGAAATAAACTTCTCCTGATGAATTCGAAGTGCCTGATGTATAGTCACCACAAGAAATACATCGTTCTGTAGGCTAACTTCCGTGAATGGTTTCGACACTACCATCACCTGACTATAGAATAAGTGACCTGAAAGTCAGTGAATATTCTAAGTCCATTCGCTGCCAAAAGTTAAGTTCGTTCACTTGAACAAAAACTAAGTCGTGCTGACCACTGGTACGGCGACTAAGTTCTCCGACCGTCAGAATCTCGGCGTGTATACTGTCACTTTCACGTAGCGTAGATCCGAACATAAGCAAATGCTTTGAAGATATGAAGACTCTCTGCTCAGACTCGTGGTCTTTTATATTTCAGCGAGAAATTGTTCGAGAACATTCCATCTCGTATCTCGGCTTCTACTGGACCGATTTTAATGCTTGATAGCTCGAAATCCTCCTCTTGTTATAGCCAGGAAGGTGTGCTAATTTCCTAGCGTCCATTTCTTCTCCTTGAGGTAATTCTAAAATATTATTTCTCATGACGTATTCAGGCTCCACGTCATAATCTCGCGTCACTCGCCCCTGCGATGTATGCTTCCCTCAGCACTCTTGAGTCTCCTCCGCGCGTTATTCAAATCTTCCATTCTTTCAACCTCTTCAACTAACAACTCCTCTTTCCAAAATAAGAATGTCAACAATATCACGGACGTGTGAACGATCCAGGTATAGTATTTATATTTAAATGAACGTTTCTCGCGATTTAACCATCCGAGTACAGTGAAGCTTGGTACGGTAAATGATTATACAAATGTTATTCCTCTGGCATGGCAACTGTGCGAAATTTTAAAATCTCGTTTTGACGTATTTTGCCCTAATCATGCGATTTCTGTTTGAACACTTCACTTACTCAATAATCTTCACGTAATAGCACATAACTCTAACGAAGGAACGGTACGAAGACGGACGGCGAATTTTGATTTTATTTTTACATAGTCGTGAAGGTCTTTTTACGCTGAAACAGGTAGTGGAGGTCTAATTTTTCGCTGGTCCTTTTTAAGGAGAAATTTGGGAGCTCCAATTTGTCGGTGCGCACTCTGAATTGTCGAGTACATGCCGGCACACGACAGCGAGCACAGCCAGCGGCTGTCTTTTCTCTTCTACTCTCTCCCCTCGTTCAGTTCTCCACTATCCCCCAACACATACAGTTGTGTATGTTTTTCATGTTTACGCAGGATGGGGGGGGGGGGGTTAAAACTGACGATAGTTGGGATATATTATTTACAATGATGAATTAATTGTGGAGTATAGAATCAATAACAATTATTTACAAATCATATAATACATAATCACATATCGTCTTCATCATGTACGTGCCTGGATCCGAAAGGTTTTCCATCCGCAACTACAGGACGACGCTCGAAATCTTCTCCTCCTAGATTCATTCAGTGGCCAGGGCAAAAATGCACAAGTTGCATCTCTGACGAACAAACATGTACAAATTGAATACATATCGATAGGAACTACGTATCTTTGCCAGCCGTGTGATCTTGGACTCTTCCGACAACTAAAATGTTTAGTCAATCGAATGGAAAACATTTGCCAAGTAAGGAATGTATACGGCCAGTCAAAATTAAAACCCAAGAACAGACTTTTCATTATTAGTCAAATGCTGATGCATAAACAATTATTAACTGTTTAGTTTGTACCAATACTGAAATATGCTTGGAAAGCGGGTAGTTATTCCATTACTGACAATATACTACAGTTTCATACAGTTTCGCAATCTAATTTTCATAATTTAACTGATAAAATGTATACTAGAAATGATTGCACCAATTTTTCTTTTTTAAGGTGCGCACAATGTTTTCTTATGTTTTGGTATTCACATTTTGTGGTAGATTTTCACGAACATGCCATGAACAATGCACCCATGCCAGACTGTGTTAGAAGTGATTTTGTATTATATGATTTGTAAACCATTGTTATTGTTTCTATACTCCACAATGAATTCATATTTGTAAATAAAATATCCCAACTAACGTCGGTTTTAATCTCCCATCCTATGTAAAACAAGAAGTTCAGTGCCGAACTAAAGAGCCTACTTTTCTTAAAATTTAAAATTCATGCCAATGATTAATCTATATGGATCTATCTAGAATAATGTCGAAATTAAGTTGTTAATATCGAAATTTCTAATTAGTTCGAAATACTGCATACCTGGCATAATGTAGCCTATTAGAGAACTAAGTTGACAGCCCTGGTGACTGAATACATTCTTAGTTCCATGTCTTAAGGTACAGAATACAAAATTTGGTTGAAGTCCAATGGATAGCATGGAAGTTACATGCAGTTAAACATTGGATCTAACAGCGCGCGTAAAATCATGTTGGCAACAATGACATATGAGGGGTCTAGATGCAAAACCGGCTATCTCCACTTTTTTGTGAAAATGAGCTATGGTTGGAGTACCATTCTCCGAGACGTTTGTGATCTGTTTATAAACTTGTTTGGATGCAAATCCGGCTATATCCCCTTCAAAAATAGGGTGAAAAATAGGGGTTAGTTGCAAACCCGGCAATCTCCGTACGGCGTTGAGGTGCAGAACCGGCTATCTCCATGGCTCAAAATGACTCAACAAAACCACGCTTTCCTGTGGCATTATGATGACATGTTTGTGACATTAGCGCTCCTACGGCCCTAAGCGTCAACTGATAGCAGTTAAGTACAGTCGAGTTGGCAGTCTAGAGTAAGGTGTGTGGATTTTTGTTGTTATGAGCTAGGAAGCAACGTGTGAAGTTTGTTGGGACAGTAACGACCTGATTGTAATTACTGTGTCTAATAATAACAGAAAAAGGTCATGGAGATCAATGCCGAACCCGTTTCACCAACCAAGGCAAGAAAGAGGCAAAGGCAACAGGAGAAATGGAAGAGGAATATCGCAAAGCAAAAGAGGTTAGTGTCTTTTATAGCATACTTTGATTTACGGTGTGCATAGTGTCACCGTTGTTTGAAACTATTTTCGGTAGACTTAAAATATGACACCAAAGGAAGAAATGGAATCTGTAAAAGATGGTTTGTGTCTGTCCATAGGTATGGTGCCACATTCCCGCCCTCCATTCCTGAGTGCGGACATTCGACCCATGCTTATCGCTGCTCGACCCTAACAATAGGCGAGATCACCGATTTTCATAAGCTGTTCTATGCTACACAGGATAAACAGATGCAAGATGCATTCCTAGCACGGTACTGCAGAATTACCGTCTGCAAGCGTAGGCGCGCCAAAAATGAAACCCGTGCTCCAAAAGTGTCAACAATACAGTGTTATGTTAGGAATGGACGAAATGAACACGTGCCTGTCTGTCAAGCAGCATTCTTAAAAATACTACACATTACAAAACACAGACTGCAGCTTGTCACTAAAAATTGTACAGCAACAGGGAATTCACCAAAAGAAAGAAGAGGAGGAGATCACACCAGCCACAGGTATCGCAACGAGAGGGAATCGGTGGTAAGCTTTATAAGGAAATTTACGTGTGTAGGTGCACATTATACGAGATCGGCAACAAATGTCAGACGATACTTACCATCCGATTTGAATATCAGAAGGATGTGGCGGATGTATAACAGCGAAACACAACAAACAACTTTAAAAGTCAAGGAATCTTTTTTCCGGGGTGTGTTCAATAGATCTTTCAATCTGGGCTTCGGAACCCCTCGTACTGATGTATGTTCCACCTGCTTGAGTTTAGATGAAAAAATTAAAAGTGAGGTAGATTCAGCCAAGAAAAGTGAACTTTGTATTGAAAACGCGTTCATAGTTTACGAGCAAAGGCGTTTTATTCATTACTTCGAGAGAGGACGAATACTCTCCTCATCTTGAGCTTTGACTGTCAGCAAAATCAGGTTTTGCCTAAGTTACCTGATCAGTCCGCTTACTACAGCCGGCAATTGTATATTTACAACCTGTGCTTTGTACAAGGTTCTTCTAGGGAAAAGGAGACAGTGGATAAGACTTTTATATACACATGGACAGAAAACGAGTATCACAAGGGCTCCAGTGAGATCGCCTCTGCCGTCTATCACAGACTCACCAATACGAACTTCTCTGGCATAGAAACACTGCGATTAGTATGCGACGGGTGCGGGGGGCAGAATAAGAATCGCATCATCATCGCAGCGTGTGCTACATGGTTTCTGAATACACCCCGTACACTGACGTCCATCGAAGTGATATACCCAGTAACAGGACATTCCTTTTTGCCTAGTGATCGAGTGTTTGGCAGAATCGAGCAGGTATTAAGAAAAAGGGAAACTGTCACAAATCCGACTGAGTATAAAAACATTTTTGAAAGATTTGGGACCGTTATTGAAATGGGAAATGACTGCCTAGTCTCTGACTGGAAGACAGAAGCAAATAAGGTGTTCAAAATCACTGGCTCGTGGCACTTCAAATTTAATGTTAGTAAGGGTTTCATTCTAACAAGGTCCAATTCACGTCCCATGAATAACGTGATAGTCCGTGGAGAGCCTTATTACAGGACTGATGTATGCGTGGCAAAAAGTGTTTGTAAGCCAGGCAAGAATGTGGGAATGATTAATCCAGCCGTAATCAGGAAGGGTGTTGAAGTTAACCCTTTGAAATTACGGGACGTTACTAAATTGCTTGCTAAACACTACGGTGATCAATGGAAAACCCTCAAAGACCTACGATTTTTCGCCGACTTGATCGAGATCAAGCAAGATGAAGCAAACCATGATGAAGGAACCGAGGGACTTATTGAAGAATATGGCTTGGAGGAAACTGAGCATCTCATTGTTTAAACACCTTTGTTGTGGAAAATTGTACTATATCATAATTCCATGGAATAGACCGACAATACTTTTCTCTCCAGTGTTAATATTCTTATTTCACCCTTTTCAATCCCGATTCCAGATATTCTGGCAAAACAATCGATGCTATACTTGTATTTTCAATGGGTGAGATGCAAAACCGGCAATCTCCAATTTTTATTGCCCCCCTATTAATATGTTATCATATATTCTAGTTCGTTCATGCACTTAATGTCATTTATAAATCAAACAATACATTATAGAGCAATAACCATAATATTATATCACTTAGTTACTGAGGTATAAGAAATTTGTCTCTCCTGTAAAATTAGTGTCAGTGGAGATAGCCGGTTTTGCATCTAGACCCCTCATATATGTATTGGTCAGAAATAATTTGAAATAATATGATCTATTGTTGTGTCAATTTTGAATGAAATCCATTAGTTAGTATTAAAGTTATATGTATTTTAAAATTGGACCTCTCAGCAGGCTTAGAATCATGTTGGTAGCACTGACGTATATAAGTTACTCCAGATTAATATAGAAAGTCAGGTACTATAAGTGTGCATAGTTTAAAGCTGTCGGCTTGCATACTTCCTGATATATGGGTATTTGGATAAAAATAATTGAGAGCATTTATTGACAGTTGGCAGCCCTGGTGGCTCTTAAGAATACGCTCAGTCATATCTGATTATGTACACATAGCACACACGAAATTTCGTTGAAATCCAATTGATAGTGTAGAAGTTATATGCATTTAAAATTTGGACTTATCAGCCGGCTTATAATCACTTTGGCAACACTGCCATGTGTGGCCTCCTGGAAATTAAACTGCAATATTATTATCTATACGTGTGCCAATTCTGAAATAGCTCCCATTCATACCTTCCAAGATATCCAACATGGAGCTCAAATTTCAATTGCGATTTTTCAGCAGTTGGTAGCACTGACATCATTTTCAAATATGGCCGTGAGATATTCAGATGTAGATCTTTACTTCTGCCAAATTTTGTTTCGATTGCTGCAGCCGTTTAGGAGTTGATAGGGACACACACACACACACACACACACAGCCAGATAGACAGAAGGACAGATAGACAGACAGACAGACAGACACACATTTGCCCGATCTCATAAGTCTACTTTTTCCTCATTTTTGCCAAATGTGAAAAGTAGGCTAAAAATAAAACATACACAACTGTAGGCAGCCATATGTGTTGGGGGATAGTGGAGAACTGAACGAGGGGAGGTAATAGGCGAGGCAAGACTGCCGCTGGCTGTGCGCGCTGTCGTGTGCCGGCATATACTCGACAATTCAGAGTGCGCACCGCCCACTTGGAGCTCACAAATGCCCCCTTAAAAAGGACCAGCGAAAAATTAGACCTCCACTACCTGTTTCAGCGTAAAAGGAACTTCAGGATTATGTAAAAATAAAATAAAAATCCCCCGTCCGACTTCGTACCGTTCCCTCGTAAGACTACATATATAACAAGAAGTTCCGTGACGAACTAAAGAGCCTAATTTTCTTAAAATTTAAGATTCATGCCAATGATTAATCGATATGGATCTATCTAGAATAATGACGAAATTAAGTTGGTAATATCGAAATTTCTAATTAGTTCGAAATACTGTATACTTGGCATAATGTAGCCTAATAGAGAACTACATTTGGCAGCCCTGGTGACTGAATATATTCTTAGTTCCATCTCTTAAGGTACAGAATACAAAATTTGGTTGGAGTCAAATGAATAGCATGGACGTTACATGCAGTTAAAAATTGGATCTAACAGCGCGCGTAAAATCATGTTGGCAACAGTGTCATGCATGCATTGGTCTGAAATAATCTGAAATAATATGATCTATTGTTGTGCCAATTTTGAATGAAATCCATTAGTTAGTATAGAAGTTACATGCATTTACAAAATTGGACCTATCAGCAGGCTTAGAATCATGTTGGCAGCACTGACGTATATTAAATACTCCAAAGTAATCTAGAATGCCAGGTACTATACGTGTGCAAAGTTTAGAGCTATTGGCTTGCATTCTTTCTGATATATTGATATTAGGGTAACAAAAATAGAGACAGAATTTATTAACAGTTGGCAGCCCTGGTTGCTCTTAAGAATACTGTACAGACCGGGGGCAGTACCCCCTAGACCCACCCCGCCATCTTTCACCAAAACCACCCTAACTGGAAGCACTATCATTCCAGAACATATCTCTACACAGCAAGCGGCGACCACCTAAGCCTATGAGGTTAGCCAACGGCTTGCAAAACTCACATAAACATTTACACTAAGAACTTTCTGGGGCAGCTACACTGATGCAATGCTGACTAAGCAGCGCCGAAACATATAAGAATGGAACCCGGATTGGAGGGATTATCTGTTCTGTTCTGTTCTGTTCTGTTCTTCGCCAGCGGCCCTGCCCGACGACATCCGTTCCAGCTCTTCACCAGGTGAGGTCTAGTTGTGCTCAGAGTCCTTTATCTTTGTAAAACAACTACCCTGAACTACTGTACACCTTACAAATTGTACCACATTTTATATTTGTCTAAACTCCCCAAGAGGGACATGACATCACATTTACTGGCCAATAAACACATGGTCAGTAAGCATACACGTTTATCACTAATTACACTCCATCTTTACATCCTCATACCCCACCTGACCTTAGTCATAATTGCCCCTGACCGTAGAGGCCAGTAATCGCATTGTCAGGTTCTATTGTACTCGAGCACGCGACTCGACTGCAGAGCGCCAAGTCATTGACTCTGCACATTTGCTGAATTGCTCCCTCTACTTAATTGGCAGGCTAGGTTAGCAGCCTGCACTTAGACGTTCATCCCTTGGCAGGTAATTGCATCCTGTAGAGACGCCCCCAACAGCTAAGCACTCACGCCAACACACTACACTGGTAGTCTCTCCCAACTACGGGAAACTACTCTCATTCGGAAGCAGTCCTCAAAATTAGCACATCTACTCTACCGTGTTTTTCCCATCGCCAACCAAGGGATAAAACATATTTGGTGGAGGCGTCACTACCAGGCAAAATAAGGGTAAGGGACTCAAACAACGAGCCCTCGTGGTAGAGCGATCCGTACCGCAAGCAGCCAAGCAAAAGTCGATTTTTTTTTCTGGGAGAAAGCATTATTTTTTTCCCTTTACTCTAGGAACACAAGGGAAATTTTGTCAACCCCCCACCCCCCAGAAATAATTAGAAATCTAATACATTAGAAACCGCACACATTTCTTTTTATACACACACTTAGCTCAGAATGGCACCACATGTAGAAGCAAGAGGGATTGTAAGCCATAATGGCAATTGGGGTACACCAATATTACTCACATTATTACAAAGGTGCCAGAGGCATATACAAAGGCGACAGGCACAAATACGGGCACTCCAGACAAAGGTTGGAGCTATACAGGGCAAACAGTCATGCACCCCGTCAGAGGGTAGGACAGCGCAATTGAGATGCGCACACAGACACTTAAGTAACATACATGAACACCTCAATAGGAGCCATGTCCAAAGATCAGGATATATGACCGATTAATCACTACACATGGCCCTACAATAGATAACACAACCCCAGAGAGGATAAGGGTGCACTACACAATTTTATATGCCCAATACAGGGAGCTTATTCGTACCGGGAACTCCAAGCCAACAAGGCCATTTTTGAGTTCGCGGCAGGGCCACCAGCCCAGCCAAGAGAGGACATAGGCGTAGATACGCTAACTCAGCAAATCGCGAGGATGTCCCTCTCGACACATACCACCACACAAGGGAAGGAGTCTACCGTGGCCGTAGGCCAGAAATCGGTCAGGCTACCCTCCAATACGCTGCTCAAGCGCTCACAGACAATTACACGACCCTTACCGCCAGTTCAGAGGGCGATTTCGCCAGAATGGAAGAGGACACCAACATCTGTACCCCCAGTGCAAAGACATACAGGGGGATTACTTCCAGTTCATCAGCATGTAACACACACGTCTGCACACATTATCCTGCCTCCGACACAAAGTACACGGGGTTTAAGGGAAATGTTACCACCCACCCCACCCCTGGCAGACAGGAGGGCATACACACATACAGACATTAGTACAAAAGCGCGGAGCCAACACAGCCCTTCAGGCGCCGGCATACCTACGCCTATTAACAGGCACCACGGGGAACATAGGCCTGCTTTACTTAAAACACCCCTGAAAGATAGTAAAGAAACACCTCAATGGCAACCTGAGGCCTATGCCCTCATAACAGGGCGCAGTAATTCACCCCGACGGGCGAAGGAGCGCACACTATAGTGAAATTCACTGACCGCACAAGCCCATGGATAAATATTCCCAGATCAAAACACACAGAATTTTCCACATAAATTGCCGAAACGTTCCCAAGACCTTCACGGGGGCGCGTACACACAATTAACACAAAAGACAGGTTCTACCCCTGTAGAAGGTAAACACACAAAAACTCATGCACAAAACTGTACAATTTACATATATATATATATATATATATATATATATATATATATATAATCCATAAGTGTCCGTTATTTCTTACACTGCACATGGCAGGATTTTTTCTTGTCCCCCATAACAGCGCTCAAACTAAGCATAAATACCATGGGATAACACTCACAGTTCAGGCCCAAGGTTGCAGGTTCGTATCCTGGCGCAGTCAGCTGGCATTTGAGGGTGCGCAAATGCGGGGGAGCCGTGTCCGTAGATTTACTGGCACGTTAAAGATCCCCTTCGGGGCAAAATTCCGGCACCCCGGCGTCTCTAAAAGCCAGTGTAGTTAAAAGGTACGTAAAACCAAAAACATTATTATTATTATTATCACAGTTCAGGGGACAATACTATAATATATTTTTGAGGTCACACAGTAAACACAGTACTATTAACAGAGTCAATAACACTGACGAAACTGTCCCAGAGACACAGGCCCAAAAGGCAACAGGAATGATTATCCTGCACAAAGACGGTCTTGAACCCGCAACCTTCTGAATACCAGGAACGCAAGGTCGGGTAGCTATCCAATTGGAGGATACAGCAATAAGGGACAGTCACGCTAACAGGGATTAATATGCATAAAATAATAAAACCGCCTCCGACACCTAGTCACCAAACACGCGACTAGAAGCCCGCAGACACACGTGCATAAATACATCACCTACTCTCACAGACATCTAACTACCACCGACGAACATATTCGCATCAGACCTACAATAATACAAAATTTAGGGACACAATATATATGAACAGAGGTAGGGTCTTTTACATGACGAGGAACCAAAGGCACACCGTATATGCAGACAATAGAAAAGCGTGTCAGCAAACCCACGCACATTGTCTCAACACATGTGATAAGTGGACCGCCAGACTAGCAAGCAAGTACTTCCTACACAATTGAAAATTGACACTATCGCCAGTCAGCGATAAGACATAAATGAACATGCGACATTCCCGAGTATCAGACAGGCTAGGAGCGCTATCGCTCTGGCAGTCATACACACAATCATTCACGCCATTTTGAAAGCTGGATAACTCCCGAAATTAAAGTACGAGGGACGTTCCGAATTACACAAAACACTCACACTAATGTACATTTTCGCACGCGTATTTCAAACATACAATACACGCCATGGTACATAAAACACAGAAATTGTAGTACCGAGGCCTTAGCCCAAGGCATATGCGGACGCACAGAACTGATACCATACGTTTTGGGTTGTTCAAGCCCGCAGGCCTGTACCAAACATATTACATAAATAATAGACAGGCTACAGCCTCCAGCAGCCTAGGCTACAGAAATATATAAGGTACGCACCAGGGCCTTAACACATCCAACACACACAAACACGATACAAACGTGCCAAAAAGGAAGCTACCCAACGGCATTCTTGGCGCGACAACACGATTAGAGGCAACACTAGGGACGCATAAAATCCAAACAGACAACGCAGACATAAAACACCGAGCGCTCCACGGGATCACGGGTCCGAATACCCAATAAAACCGGACGCCGTGAAAACCAAAACTGTCGACCGACGAAAGATCAGTTAGATCCAGCACACAGGTTTTTCAACATGGAAAGTCATAAAACTTAGCCAGCGCGACTAGACACCAGATAGACACATTTACAGGGGAAAATTCAATCCCACCTAGACGGAAACTGGCCAAAATTAAGGCAATCCGCAAGTACGTTCAAATTAAACCAGGAATATGGACACGGGGACAGACAAGCACATAAACGACTGAGCCACACAATCATGAACACAGGAAGGTTCTTCTACATACAGGGGCGTAGATTCGTTCTAAGGCACTCGCTACAATAGCCTACTTAGGGCATTAGCGACCCCGGGACTGCCAATAGGGGACGTACCGGGAACGCCGGGCCTCTACGGAGACCACAAGACACTTTTTTGAACCATAGCGCCCGACACCTGAATACGGGGGACGCCACTCTCACAGACAAACGCACACACAAAACAGGTCACACCACATCTTTACGGCCAAAAATCATGGCAATTAGGATTACCCCGAACATAGACAATAGACTTGCTAGACACAAATCATAGATAATTACTTAAAGCAGAGGTATTGCGGAAGCAAAGTCCAAACAAGCTTGTGAGCAGGAAAAAGGTGACAAGATAGCACCTTGGCCTTACAAGAATGAAAACACATGTCTACATACAGACAGTGGAGGAAGTCACGTTTCGTTAGCCTTCATACATAACATTAGAGACTTTCTGTATACAAGGACACAAAAACAACACTGCGTTGCGAATAAGCGAATTCCAGCGCGTTGCAACACACTGTTGCCGGTAGACATTCTTGCCATAACAAGACGTGACAATGACTTGCAGACATGATGACACTGGCACAAAAACAATAATAATAACGACAAAAAGTGACACGGATGTTGATACAGGAAATGGGAGCGCCATTACAATAGGCTCCGCTTCCAATAATGCGCAAATACTATGGGCCGGATTAATCTCGGGAATACAGGCTACAATAGGCCTACCATCACCGACACTAGGAACATGTCTACAAGGGTGATAACACTCAGCACGCGGCACCCGACAATTAGCCACGCGACACGAGATAAAGCCTTCTCCGATAAACAACCCACGCGCCAGCAGACGGCAGCTGTAAGCGACCTCGCACACACACAGGTGCGCTAATTACAGCCACGGACACGTCCTTCCCACACGCGCCCAACAATCAGGGGCGGATACAGACAGATTCCAGGAGGGAGCAACCCCCCCTAATAATTTCTTTTCGCGGATTTTTTTGTATCTCTAAAAATCATTACAGGCGATCACGCTATGACAATTTATACTTACAATCACAAGCTACCCTAACATTATGAACAGGACACCAGGTTAGGCCGTGACGTCACAGCGTCACTGCACTTAAACATCCTTAGGGCAGCCCGAGGGCGGTGCACACAGACACAAACATTCTCACACAACGTAGGTATCTTAGACCCACAGACTGGTATTTTAGGAGAGAGGAGATGCTTTATGGCATTTCAACTTAGCCAGCGTACATCCCAAGGAGCGGGTAGAGAACACATAGTGACTAAGAGTGGATGACACACCACGACAGGAGTAGAGATGGATAGTGCCATCAGGATGGCCATGTTACCAACTACGGGCTACCATCCCAGCACCCTGCTTCCTACATACCCTGTCACCTACAACACTATCCAACACAGACATACAGACACATAAAAACAGCTACACTACATTTCAAAATATACATCGGGGTTGATAGACTTCATGCTTCTAACAAATTAAGGTACGCTACACCTTGGCACCAAACGCCTACACCTGTGTATTAGAGGTGAGTCGGAAACCCAATATCAAGCGCAATGCACGTCTCCATCTAGAGAGATGAGGCCACATTTATACTAACAAGTATTTTATTAAATAATCCCGCATGCAAGGGACATAAACTTATTGTATCCCATCACAAGCCTTATCCCCAAGTGAGAGCGGACACGCCTCACATACATCCCAATGCATGAAATATCCTATCCACACACCAGGGATTGTATTATTATTACGCCCGCTTGGCATTTTTAAATTTTGCACACCTGGGAAAACCCACCCCATCCACTCACTGTAAATGCCTCCTAGAAGCATCATCGACTCCCGGCCACCATAAACATGGAGTCCAACGATGCACAAACCCTCCCACCACTCTTTAACCCCATTCAGCGAATAACACCCCCGGATCCTAATAACAAAGGGACCAAACGCCCTACAAACCTACTAACACCTCTAGGAAAGTACCAAGGCATTACCGCTGGAAATCCGACACGGCAATGACAAGCCTGAAGTAGCCACTGCATTTCGAAGATTCTACAACCCCCGAACACTACAAAATTTTTACATAATTACATGGTACATACACACATATTTGCAAAGCACATTTATTTTTAAAAAGGAATCTCACATCACACTAGATGGTGATGAGCAGGTAAACGGAGGGAGCAGAACCTCCACGAAAGGGCAGGGACGGGGCCAGACGCCAACAGATCCTGACCCAGACTAAAGACAGAATAACGAAAGTTCGAAGCAACGAAGGCTTGGCGCTGGCAAACGTCGAGATCTCGGGAGTGCCTAGCCTGTCCCCGTGTCGGAGAAGGTTATACCCATTATGCGCCAAAGTCATCGAAGCCAGACCTGCAGGGGAGACTTTTGACGGCTAGTGGGAGAATTAGCCAGCTCCACACTAGACTCAGGAGACGAACCTAGAGACGACCACATTAGGACTAGACTCCTAGCTAGTTGTATTATAAGTAGCGTTCTTATGGCGAGGAGCGAAGTCTTCCTTTCGAGGAAGTGAAGAAGTGTCTCAGGATTCAGCGGGACCAATCCTAGGCACGCCAAGTCCTTATCCCGGAAGATAAGGTGAAATCAATTTAATACATGATAACAAATGAATATTCATTCCATTCCTGACCCGGTCGGAGACTGGAAGCAGGCTGTGGATTTTCATTTTCAACAAATGAATAATAAATTATGCATATGGAATGAATGCGGTCATTCGGTCTCGTGCCCACATAAATGGATGACACCGAGTCTCCAGAGCTTAAATGGTAACGCACCGGGTGGCCAGAGATATTAAATAGGTATGCAACGGGCTGCCAAAAGGGGTTTTGTGGGCAAACCCAATGATAAATATAAATGAATGAAAAATGGAGAATAATGCCAACACAGGCATGTACAAGATCAACGGAAAGGATATCCGCGCGGGGCGTTTGCTCCTTAGCAACGCCGTCGTCCAGGCCTATATTAATTACAAAGAGGGGGATGTCGGCAAATTAGTATTAAGGGCGGGGAATGCAAAAGGGTATTTTACCTGGCAGTTTTAGAGGCAACCGGTGCTTCCAAGATATGCACGTGTGGTGCCCTGAGGATGGCGACATACCTCAGGCGATCGCGCCGATCAAAATTCTAGTATGTAAGGAAGTTGCATTTGGAACGCAACTTAGAATTAGGCAAATTTAATAAGCACTGTTGTAAAACAGCAGCTACAGCTCATTTCGGCACTAGACTAAGGACCATTTCGGCTTGTAAATACATTTTTTTAAATAAGTATTAATTAACATAATTTAGGCTAAGCACCTTTTAATTAACATAGAGCGTTCGGCACCTGGCAACTAAAACCGTTACCAGGGTAAGACCGACAATACATTAAGGTAAATTCGAACATGTAATGCGAACGCGACATAGAGCGTTCGACACCTGGCAACTAGACGTTACCAGGGCAAGACCGACAACACATTGCGGAAACACGCGTATGCAACGCGAACGCGACATAGGGCGTTCGGCACCTTATAGGGTAAGTCCGAACAACATTGAACGGCACAGATAATGTGAACGCGACATACATACGCGAGACGCCCGAAGCAATATCGCCGGTACAGCAACCGAAGCTTACCGACCACAGTGCTGCACAATGAACACAACAGATAGCACATATGGCCAAAGGTACTTACTTACTATGTATTGATTTCAGAGAAAGGGCCCCATCACTGCAGCAACGACGGAAACCCAAAGGTCATGACAAAAGGTAAAGGTAAGGTGGACAACCGACGTCACATACACTACACAAAATTGGAGTACACTAAGGAGACATACAATTACACAGGTACATAGAAAGTAGAATAAAATAGGCTAAGATAAGACTCTAGCCGGCTTAGGTTAAGGTAGAATAATATAAGGTGCCAAAGGCAAATTATATCGGCACGCACCGATAAATGGCACATTTGAATGATATAATAGTGTTTTGCTCTATTACAGATCACCCTAGCGGCAATACAATGCACGCAACCCCGTCTGGACATCACTAATATATTTTATCCACAGGTCCACGACGAAGTGCACATACATTTTGTAAATATATCTTTCACACACACACACATATGTAACACACTTTCTATAGCATAAACACGTACACATTGCAGCGATTTTAGTCGCACCCTTAAGGCGACGGCGCCGCGGGCAGCAACGTCAGGTGACCGTGGGGGCACCGAGCGATGCTGACGCAACCACACAAAAAAAAATTGCTTAAATAATGAGCGGAAAACGATAGCCAGGAGAGACGCAGCCTTGTAACCTTCTATCCTAGCCATCAAGGTGAATTTTTCCCACCCACGGGGAGAAACTCACGAGGGTATAACGGTTGAGCAGTTTAACCTCTAAATCACACAGGCAGGTCAAAAGCCACAGATGAATGGCACAAGGTAAAGGTGGCCAAGAAAGAAAAGCGCTATGGCCATATGCATAGGAGAAAGGTACTCATGAGCATAAAAGATTTAGTAGTAATAGTAATATAATTAAGCGTAGCATGTAAGTATTGTAATTTAAATTGTAAGAAATTGTAAAACCGTCAAAGCACGAGAAATATGAAGAATACACATAAAGCACTGCAACATTCTAACACCAAACACGTTTCTACACACTTTTGTCTCTTTCCTTTCTATTCTACTAACGATAAAATTTGTGAAGGTGTCCCGTTTCATCCCAACAAAAATAAATCATTCTGATATACCTTTAACTTATACCCTGGGGCACCTGTTTTTCTATTTTATTCCATCTTTTATACAACACCTTGCAGGGATCAATTTTTTTCCCACACAGCGTCGGACGGCACAACCACCCGTCCAACCATGTTTTTTTCCTTCCTGCATAATACCAACACGCATATAACTTCACGAACATGTATTTTTCTGTATTTTTATTTTTATTATTTCCAATGTCAAGTTTTATAGTGATTAATTTTTAATGATCATGTATACACCCATAACCCACCCCCTCTGAGCACACGCTAAACTCACATCACCACCAGGACAACACGACATCGATACACCCACACGACACCGACACTGAAGAAGAAGAAGAAGAGGGACAAGCAGAAAACGACGAAAAATCATCACAACGACACGCCCACTCTATTTTCCGTTCGCGAGGACGCGAACAAACGGAGAAGGGGACTTGTACAGCCCGGGGGTAGTACCCCCTGAGACCCACCCCGCCATCTTTCACCAAAACCACCCTAACTGGTAACACTATAATTCCGGAACATATCTCTACACACAGCAAGCGGCGACCACCTAAGCCTATGAGGTTAGCCAACGGCTTGCAAAACTCACATAAACATTTACACTAAGAACTTTCTGGGGCAGCTACACTGATGCAATGCTGACTAAGCAGCGCCGAAACATATAAGAATGGAACCCGGATTGGAGGGATTATCTGTTCTGTTCTGTTCTGTTCTGTTCTTCGCCAGCGGCCCTGCCCGACGACGTCCGTTCCAGCTCTTCACCAGGTGAGGTCTAGTTGTGCTCAGAGCCCTTTATCTTTGTAAAACACCTACCCTGAACTACTGTACACCTTACAAATTGTACCACATTTTATATTTGTCTAAACTCCCCAAGAGGGACATGACATCACATTTACTGGCCAATAAACACATGGTCAGTAAGCATACACGTTTATCACTAATTACACTCCATCTTTACATCCTCATACCCCACCTGACCTTAGTCATAATTGCCCCTGACCGTAGAGGCCAGTAATCGCATTGTCAGGTTCTATTGTACTCGAGCACGCGACTCGACTGCAGAGCGCCGAGTCACTGACTCTGCACATTTGCTGAATTGCTCCCTCTACTTAATTGGCAGGCTAGGTTAGCAGCCTGCACTTAGACGTTCATCCCTTGGCAGGTAATTGCATCCTGCAGAGACGCCCCCAACAGCTAAGCACTCACGCCAACACACTACACTGGTAGTCTCTCCCAACTACGGGAAACTACTCTCATTCGGAAGCAGTCCTCAATATTAGCACATCTACACTACCGTGTTTTTCCCACCCCCAACGAAGGGATAAAACAATACGCATAGTCATAGCTGTTATGGTACACATAGCACATACGAAATTTGGTTGAAATCCACATGATAGAATGGAAGTTACATGTATTTAAAGTTGGACCTCTCAGCAGGCTTAGAATCATGTTGGTAGCACTGACGTATATAATTTACTCCAAATTAATATAGAATGTCATGTACTATACGTGTGCATAGTTTAAAGCTGTCGGCTTGCATACTTTCTCATATATATTGGTATTTGAATAAAATAAATTAAGAGCATTTTTAACAGTTGGCAGCACTGGTGGTTCATAAGAATACGTTCAGTCATATCTGGTTATGTACACATACAACATACGAAATTTGGTTGATTTCCAATTGATAGTGTAGAAGTTATATGCATTTAAATATTGGACCTATCAGTAGGCTTATAATCATTTTGGCAACACTGCCATGTATGGCCTTCTGGAAATTAAACTGCAATATTATTATCTATATGTGTGCCGATTTTGAAATAGCTCCCATTCATACCTTCCAAGATATCCAACATGGAGCTCAAATTTCAATTGCGAGTTTTCAGCAGTTGGTAGCACTGGCATCATTTTCAAATACGGCATTGAGATATTAAGGTACAGATCTTTACTCCTACCAAATTTTATTTCGATTACTCCAGCCGTTTAGGAGTTGATAGTGGGGGACACATACACAGCCAGACAGACAGAGATAGACAGGAGGACAGACAGACAGACAGACACACATTTTCCCGGATCGATCTCATAAGACTACTTTTTCCTCATTTTTGCAAAATGTGAAAAGTAGGCTAAAAATCGAACATGGCGACCATCCGTAATATTAGACTGTTCTCAATATCTACGAATCTATTACCGCAATCAAACTGAAATGTTGTATGTTGATAGAGGCAATTAACATAATAATATATGAAAATAGGCTTTAGTTCTTCACGGAACTACTTGATATTTGGTAATATATATTTTCACGCATTACTATGAAAAATCAGCGCACTGAGACTGCTGTTCCTGAGTTGTAGGATCATAATTTTCTTTCTGTGACTCATGAGGTATTACCGATTCAATTTAAAAATCTCTATGGATGTTGTTCTATGCTCATACACTTATTGATGCTGTGTCAAATATAGCAATTTTTAGGACTTTTAGGAGCGTTTAAGTCTTTCAGTATGCCTTCATTCGGAGGGGAAGTAAAGCCAGCGGGTCCATTTCATAAATTTATGGCATATAAAAGAACCTACCACTATAATTGGTAGTGCCAAATTTGTAGGTTATATTTGGCTGAATAGAAACGCTCTATCAAATTCGAACGTTTGCCGCTAGGTGTCAGTGACAGTGGCATCTAGTAGCCTATTTGTAACTACTTGAAATCGAACTTGCTGGGAGCCCACGGGCGTTCAATTATAGTACCCTGCTATGGCCATGGCTGCAATTCATTCATCTCTATATATATGAAAATGAAAGTATGTCTGTTTTTTCTGAATTTCCAAGGAAATTTGCGATATTTGCGCGTTTCAGACTGTTTTATGATGGATGCGCGCAAAAATAAAATGTTTGTCTGTCCGTCTGTTTGTTTGTTTGTCTGTGGACAATTTTTTGTGTCCTTATAACTCGAGAACGGCTGAGTGGATCAACGTAAAATTTGATACAGATATCCTTCAGAGGCACGACACTAATCATTGATGTAACTCTTCTCCGTACCTCTCATTAAAGGGGCCCAACCCCCTTAAAATACATGCTGAAATAGGCATAGAAGAGTGAAACAAAGTTCATTTTCAGCCCCTCAATGTGAGAAACGAAACTCGAGTGCCTAAAAGGGACCCCGAAAACCACATTTGAAGGCCCTAAAACCAACAGTTTTTGAGATATTCCCAGAAAACTAATTTCACTTAATAAATTAATGAAAGAATGCATGCCGGTAACCAAGGCAACTGAATCTCAAAGGTCCATCTATTTATATAAGAGGCAATGCAATTCCATTTATTACATTACTGTGAAGGTTTGCAAACGGCTATAAGGTTATAACGGATCCAAATTAAGCTGAAATATTCATCAATACATACAATGCGCTTAAGGGGTCAAGGGGTACTCTAGATTTTTTTCACGCGATTTACACGTGTGGGTGTGGTACGGAAGGTCTATTATATCCCTTCTCTATTATATACAAATGAATGTTTGTCTGTTTTTTCTGCATTTCCACGGAAATTTGACATATTCGCCCGTTTCAGACTGGTTTGTGACGGATGCACGCATTTTTTTTCTGCCTGTCTCTCTGTTTGTCTGTGGACAATATTTTGTGTCCTTATAACTCGAGAACGGCTGGGTGGATTAACGTAAAATATGATGCAGATATCCATCAGAGGCACGACATTAATCATTGATGTAACTCTTCTCCGTACCTCTCATAACAGGGGGACTACCCCATTAAAATAAATGCTGAAATAAGCGTAGAAGGGTGAGACAAAGCTCTTTTTCAGCCCCTCAATGTGAGAAACGAAACTCGGGGGCCCTAAATGAACCCCGAAAACCACATTTTAAGGTCCTAAAACCAACATTTTTCGAGATATTCCCAAAAAACTAATTTCATTTAATAAATTAATGAAGGAATGCATGCCGGTAACAATGGCAACAGAATCTCAGAGGTCCATCTATTTCTGTAAGACACAATGCAATTCCATTTATTACATTAATTTGAAGGTTTGCAAACGGGAATAAGGTTATAACGGATCCAAGTTAAGCTGAAATATTCATCAATACATATAATGCGCTTAAGGGGTCAAGGGGTACTCTTGAATTTTTTAACGCGATTTGCACGTGCGTGTATGGTACTGTATCATTTCTCTCAAGCGGTTGTTGCAGCACTGAGCAGTAGGATTGTTTTTTTTTTATTAAAATACAGCGCATTACCGGCGAGCTTGTGGCGTGATAGCTGACGGACTCCGTGACGCTGGCTCGAGCCGAGCAGAGCCGAAGTTCTCCGAGCTGGCTGTCGCCATAGTAACATTCGGAGCATGTGCGCCGCGCAGATCTCCAACTTATTGATGAAATATTGAAAGATCATCTCATCTATAATAACGAGGAAGAGAAGTTTATTTATCATTTTCAGCATTTCACCCAAGATGTATTGACATTGTACTGGCTTTGAAGAGTTGATTTCTTTGGAAAGACTTCATGAAATATGACAGCTATGTTGACCATGCGCCAACGCTTTGATTTATCGATATACGCACCGCTAGGGAGGGGATGATTACCTTCGTCAGTATGCGGGCTGTTCGACCAAGCCAGATTTTGATATATCTCTGCCCAGAGCAGTACGACCAACGAGCGAGAATATTAATACATATCGCGTAGTACAAGGTTCTCTTGACATATGTGTGAGGTCATCGTTAGGATGTTGGAGTTGTGTGACGAAAAACTCTAACATAAGCATATCAGTAATGAGTGATATTTTCACGCTGAATATGTGCCGTGTAACGTGCAAGTTTATTCATGCTACATTCACATTCAGGCAAGCGCTTTACAACGAGCAACATTAACTCTGGCGAGTGTACAGTGATTCTCGCAGTAGACTTTTCACTTCAGAATCGTGCTATTTCTTTGGATACAAGTGTTGTGACACTTGAGCACTAGCTGAACTATTTAACTCATTCCTCTCATGTTTCTGGTATGATACCGACCAGGTGTCGGGAGGAAGGAATATAATGCACGTATACATTTTAGCTATGGCTGAGTAAACATTTGTACTTGAATACTGTGATGTAGGCAACGCACTATGCATTCTACGGAAAGGACACTGACTTTTTAACAGCGTAATCGCTAGTGCTAAATTTTCTTCCACCATGTCAATCCATTATGTCGTGATGACAGTAAGATGCAATTATCGCTTCGGGCGTATGCTACCACTCTGTGATGAGACTCTTACTCGGAACGACATCGTCAGTACGTGGAGTGCGGTAACAACCGGTGATGTTCGTGTGGCTGTCTGGAACCCGAGCGTCTGGGATTGGCAATCCAGGGTTCGATTCCATCGACATTCCAGGAGGACCCAAGGCATTTCTACGTATAAAGGAAGCCTGGATATGGGAGGCATATCATTGCTTTCGATTCCATCATCGTCTGGCGATAAGGTTCAGCAAATTTACACCCGTCAGTAGTGGTAATGCATGAATATTATAATGTTTTAGTAACTGTCATATTTTCTTCTTTTTAGTACAGTCAATGGGTAGGACTTAGACTTGACGTTTTACTCTTGGCTGGTCCTATTCTCGGATGGATTTTGATTCTTTTTAAAAGAATGCATCCATTGTGTAGTGTGTTTTACACAACTCATGGCAATTTATATGGGAACATTTTTGTCGTAGTGAAGAGAGTCAACTTAGGGAAGTTTATATTATAGTGATTTTGAATCTCCATCGCGGTTTGTTTTTCTTCTTTTTGCCACGTTTATTCGTATTCGCGTTTACCAACGGATCTACTTTATAGAGATCATTCTGATTGTTAGTTGAAGAGTTGTCAATGTTCGTTTGAACATTTTTCTTCGACGTGTTAGAGAGTTGAGACGTTTTTGAGCTCACTCTTGGCCTGATAGGATTCATTTGTCCTTTTGCTAAGAGAGATTTCCAGTTTTGGTGCATTGTGGAGACAGTAGGGTTTTCTAATCGACGATTTGGTGTTTATCGTTTCGATCACCCTCGTTGATGCTGTAGAGACCCTATATTATTTTCCATAGTCCACTCGAGCAGGAATATTTCTTTTTACGCTTGAAAATCTTGATCCTATTGAATTTATTGTTATGACACACGATTGTCATGTTAATTTTGAGCTGATAGAAGTCCATTTCATATATGGTATTTTTCAGACTTTTCAATGCGGATTATAGTCTAGTAAAACATTCTGAACAATATTTACCATATTTTCTTCGACGTGAGTCTCAGATAATCGAATGTGGAGGCATGTTCTTTAATAGACATGTGATTGTAATAAACTATTGTAAAAGCATTAACTATAAGCCTAATAATCAATTCGTAAAATGAGAGATAACATTTTTTTGACACTCTATATGAAGTATAACATCCTGTATAACTCTAGAAACGCAAATATCAAGCAAACTGTAATTATTGAAGTATATTATTGATGAAAGCATTCATATCACCAGTGAGGGTGACTTATGATTACAAATGTATTAAAGGCAATTTTGAAGGAATCAATACTCAGTGGAGTAGATTTATCGTGTGGGTAAGACCATGTTCTGGCACCGGTGAATAATAATAATAATAATAATTGATGTTTGAAATAAGTATGAAGAAATCCATTGCTGAATGGAAGGTGAATAAGTCAGGTGTGACTAGAAATAATCATAGATTTACAGTTATCGAACTTAATTGCAGTACTGTACTATCACGAAACGTGTACACCTAGACACGAGCAGGTATAATATAGGTAATGATCTTTATCATCCAAGTTCTGAATTTAATTACAATGCTAATAGCTAAATAATCATCCCTTTAATGAATTTGAAGATTAATGTCGAATGAATTTGATTATTTTTTTCTTGCTTAGTGTCACAAGATATTATTGGGTCCGAGGGAGACCAATCATTTATGATATTAGACTACTACCACGAAGCCACTAATGACTTATACAAGTTACACTTATGGAGGGCGTAGAATTTCGTCTTTTGCTATAACACTCTGAGAGGTGTTAAAACCATTTGTATATATGTATATTCTTTTTCAGGGTTATTATCAATGTGTATAGTAAGGAAATTACCCACTGGAACGAGACCGTTCTGATACTTGATTTAAGATTAGTTTGTTTGGATCAATTTTTTTTTATGTAATGGGATTTTGCAGACCATTCTTGTGTGATGGATTTATCCTTGTTTTCGTGTAATTTATTCTCGACCAATGTCGAGTTGATTAATGTTCGTCAGATTTTCATTCTGAGGGCATAGCACTTTGCTATGTCAGTTTTGTGAATAAAAGATTTTCAATTCCTTTTAATTCGACATCGTGGTGATTTATAGAAGTGAGTGGAGGTCACGTTAAGAAAGCCATTGCTGGGTTTTTGTAGGTGTTTCTACGCCTGAGATCACACTTCTGTGTAGACCTCGTGTTCTTTGAGCTGTTGCTTTTTAGCGTTTGGCCATGGTTTTCCTTAACGTTGCCTGGTTAGGTTTCCCTGTGCCCTATTATCCCCATCTCTTGCTGTTAGTATCTGGGGGGTTTCAGCCGGGGTTTTTCAGGTTCTACGATCCAATGATCTTCGTGGGATTTCAGCAAGCTGATGGTAGGTAATTTCGGGTACAGTACGGAAGGTCTATTATATCCCTATCCCTATATTGTTATATTATTATTATTACTATTCTTTTAATTATTATCATTATTATGGCGTACAACGACGAGACAAAGCTCATTTTCAAACCCTTGGTGACAGAAACAAAACTCGGGGCCCCTCAAGAGCCATAAAGAGTCCCCGAAAACTATATTTTCAGGCTCTAAACCCAACAGTTTCTTAGATATTCCCAGAAAACTAATTTCATTCAATAAACTAAAGAAGGAATGCAAGCCACTAACCATAACAACAGTATCTCAAGAGGTGGGATCCAACTTTCCATCTATTTCCGGAATAAGTAATGACACTCCATTTATTACATTTCTGTCAAAGGTTGCAAATGGCTATAAGGTTATCACGGAACCAACTAAAACTGTAAAATTCATCAATGCGCTTAAGGGGTTCAAGGAATACCCTAGATTTTTTCACATGACTTACACGTACGATATGTCGTACAGAAGGTCTATTATATCTCCAAACAGCAACATTATTTTCAAAAATTCCTGATTTGAAATAGTACATTGTTTTTTGCTGATTTTAGGAATTTGGGCCATTGGAGGCTAAAAAAAACTGAATTTTCATGCACCACAAGCCTTTATAATTCAGAAAAGGGGTCTTCCTGTAGTTGGGCACTTGACACAACAGTTAGGGTCAGTTCGTATGTAACGTGTATTGCGATTCGTCTACGAGGTTTTCAATTTTATTTTCACGCCAGGAAGAACACGTTAGGTAAATTTAGTTTGAGAGCACATTTTAACTAATCATGTTTCTTTGCCAACAAACAGGTTCCATGCCCCTAAACATTGCAACAGTAGCTCAATTGGTAACATCTGGTTTTTAATACCGAAGACCGTTCGAAGAATGGTTATTTCTGCTAGTATATAAATATAACAATTCATGTTAAATAATTCCCTGAACCTCGGGTACACATACTGAACCCATGTGGATTGGTTCAAGCGTTGAATCCATATTTTATATGTAGAAAAGAGGAGAAATAATGCAGTCTTTAGAATGGATTTGTAAGAATTTTAAGTGTTAATAAGAAGTCGGGCTGTTACAAGATGATGCAAGCGCGGGTGACCACTAGTCACGCGGGCATGAGATCATGGCTGACTCGGCGATAAGAGGCCAGCGCATGAATATTAATAGAGCTGGTAGTTTTCCACTGCGAGTGACGGAGAAGGAGTTTCGGAAATAGGTCTTACTCAGTGGTAAAATGGCAACATCGCAATGACGCAAGAAGAGAAATAATTACAATTAAGCCATTTGCAAGCATTTAACTAATGAAATGAACTCGTCACTATTGATCATTCTGGAAAAGAGATTTTTGTGTGTGGAAAAAGTTTATAATAATTGCACAGGAAAGAAGTGCATACGCAGCATTACGTCGATAGTTATTCCCCGAGCCCAAAGCTAGGAGAGAGGGAAAATAAAACCACACTACCCACGCATCTGAGGAGCCCAATTATTTAATATCTTGGAATTATGTGCTCGATTTTCGTGATCAAAGGAACCCTTTTACGTTTAAAACGAGAGCTTTCAGGAGACATATTTTTCAAAATTATACGACAATTATTTTAGAAGTTAGTGATGGAGAAGAAGCAGATCTGATCTTTTTGTGGCAGATTTCAATATAAACCCTGGACGCGCCAGGAAATTCATTTAGTCTATAGCGGACCTAAGGGAGAGGCCGTGCTGGATCAATCAACTTTAAATGCAGTATTCAGTACTCACTAGACCGTGATAGGTCGTGTTACTCTGTATCGCAGACGAGCACCCCGTATGGGAGTCACCGTCTAGTATCGTTAATAGTATCGCCGTGCGAAGACACATCAATGTCCTTGTTATAGGAAATATATCATCAAGCTTCGGACTTTATAAATTTCACCAGTACAGTCAAAGTATTAGAATGTGGATTTAAGAAATTACCGGCGATAAGTACTCGAATGTAAATAGTTTCAGTTAAATAACCGACGCATCATAGGATTTCGAAGTACCCAAGGATAGTGAACTATACAATTCTATCTACGTTAAATAACCAGATCAGGGTAGAACGTGATAGTAACGCCTAGTGTTCCTGAACTGAGGGGACTAGAGCGGAGTACGATAGAATTTAGGAATAAAGATTCCAGGCTTTGTCTAGGTGTAGACAAATGAACATTCAGACATTTGGGATTACTCCAATAAGTCAAGAATCACAGTAACAGGAAGTAAAATCCGCGTGTGGATTATTAAACAAGGAAATCACTAGGTCGCCGTTATACTAGTTAGAGCGATCATAAAAGTAAAACGTCAGTGACAGACTTCTATTAGACGAACAAGGTAGCGTCTAGCGAGATACGATATCGTGCAGTAAAATTAATAAGCCGATAGTCGAACCCAGAATAAGAGGATCGATCGAGACTTTCAATCATCTCATCAGATTAGGAAGCCGACGTACATAAAGGGCAACCCTTGGAAACGGGAAAGAATAAGGAAGTCCCGTGCGTTAAGGCAAATAATTAATGCCAGAGTGATAAAATTTTATGTAATTCAAGTTTAGTGAAAACTTTGAGTGTAATATATTTTTAGCGAAATTGTATTTGTGTTTAAGTGAAAATGAATCCAAAAATGGTATTCTTTAGATTAAAAGTGATCAGTGTATATGTTTTATGTGATGTTGAAAAAGTGTTATCAACTGTAGATATGATCATGAATATGGCTTAAGAAGCAGTTAGTGGGTGAAATGTTCCATCGATGGAGAACTCGGTCGCTGACCGTAAAATCATGTGAGTACTAATTTCATTATTTTGTGTTTTTGGGAAGATTTGCGTGTAATCCTCAGGAGTGGAAATAGGGATGTTTGAAAACATGTGAAATATAGGTTGCGCGATCTGAACGATTAATTTGATTGAAATATAAATAATGTGAAGTATTAATGAATCCCTTGTGGAAAATATTCAGTGGAATATCAGTATAATAGTAAATAATATAACTATGGTAAAGCAAGCGCGATAATAATAATAATAATAATAATTAAATTAATTAATTATGTGATGAATTTTATATTGAATAAGTGGTAGCTGCAAGAGCCCCTTAGATGAATTGTTAAATTGTTGTGAATCAATATGTTATGAATAATTATTTCTGATGGAGGCTAAGGCTGAATATATTATTTTTGAGACGAAGATCAAATTTTGATTAGAATGTATTTCTTTCTTTCTTTCTTTCTTTCTTTCTTTGAAAGGCAACTTGGCTATTTTATGTAATGAGCGCATGTCGCGCACTTGAAATAATTTGTCACGCTAGGAACGCGTTGAAAGACTCGGTAATAATAATTGTGAGGGACAGTTTGTAGCTGTAGTGAGTTATTTTGAATTGTGGTATTGCAATACTGAAAAGGGTGCAATTGAGGCGATGGGTGCAATAACAACTTAAGTCTGAAAACACTGTTTTGAGAAAATCAATCCTAAAGTTTTGAAACACTGTAAATGTCTGAGTCTTTCATTTATGGATATGTTGATTTATACACACCATTTAAAGATAGTCCTTAACAATATATCAATGTCACTGTGAATTTAAACTTTACCAGTTCTTAAATATTTTAATGTAATTATGGATTGACTTAAGTCGTTATTGCAGAGACTGACAATCAGAATCTTAAATTACCATTTATGGATAGTCGATTCGTTCAAATTAATTTAATTCGAAAGAATAGCTACCGTGTACTGCACAATAAGAACATTCTTTAAATAAAATTATAATATATATACAATATATATAAAATTAACACCAAAAACGTAATTTTGAAACTATTCTTTTATTAAGGCTCTTTTGAAAGTATCACTGCAATTATTTTACCTAAAAAAAGAAATAAAAAGGTGTCCAAACACAGCCATTTTTTATAATCCTGTGTAATTAGTATATTTAAATGCAAACGGATATGCAGATAAGGCTTAGAATGGTTACATTCATGCATGAACTCTGGTTCTGTTTACCCAATTTCAATCAGAAAATAATGATTAAATGAATAGATATACACCGGCATTGCCTTGATAGGATATACTAAGTGAAGTAAAACTGTATTTAAATAATAATAATTATAACAATAATAATAATAATAGTAAGACAACAGTAGTTTATGAACATTCAATGGTTTCCTCAGCCTCACTGATTTGCAGTTCACTTTCTTCCACATCAGTTCCTTTCCCTAATATGTGCTTAAGTGCATCTGTATTCTCCGGTGATTTTCTTTGGGGAGAAATTAGTGGCAGTTTCTCTTGCAACAATTTTCAGTGTAACTACATACTTTCTTGGAAACCTTCTTGCCACTAGAACTCACATAGCTATCACCACGATTCCTCTTGGCATTGTTCTGCGCGCGTTTCCAAGAGTCTCGCTAAATTAATCTCTTCATTCCTTTTTTCTGCATTTCCAAATCCGATCGTTCATTTAACTTCTCATGTTTACTATCATCTCACTGATCACACATCTTTACAGAATAACAATAACAAAACCACACGCAACAGTCACAAGACAACACTCACTGATTGCCGTGCGTGTGCGAAACCGGCGCTCAAAGCGCCGAAGTCGGCCCAGCTGTTCGTCGGAAGAACGACGTGCTACACAGCTGTATATAATGCAAACTCCTGCCATCTAGAGTTGGCATAACGAAATAATATTTGGAGGATAGATGAAGAACACATTGGGGATCACAAAACTTCATTCGCCGGAAAAACGACTTAAGTCGACTTAAGTGGTTATTGCACCCAGCGCCTCAATTTATGTTGTATTATGAGCCCTGGTTGCGTACAATGCCTTCCTCAAGTCGCTAATGTGGTAAGTCCTCAAAGTTGGGATATGGTTCCCGAGGCAGTTTTAAAGGATTGAACTCAGCGTCGTCCGCGTCGAAGCCCCTAATATATTTGTTGTTTTATGGATTTTCTTACCCGCTAATGAGGACACTTCATAATTATACTTTACCGAAGCTAAAAGAATAGGTCTGGAGAACCTAATATTGTCTTGTTTTTAATTTGTATTATAAGCCTTGTCTTTTAAAGAAACGCTTTTGAAGCAGCTGGTAGTAGCGCTGTATAGCCGTCTCTTGAGGAAGCGAGACTGTGGGTCCCCCTCCCTCCAGAGCCAAAAACATCCACGTATTTGAGACAGACCCTTACACACTCTCTTATAGAGAATGGTCAAGAACGAGCTGTCTGATTCACGGTACACGGAAGTGTTAAAGATTGTTTTAACGACCCAGTATTTGAACTGATGTCCTTTTACGTTCATTATTATCGCTTGCAGAGTTCAGATCGTTGCTTCCGTAAGATATAATTGTCTTTGAAGACAATATAATAAAATCCCTAACGTTATTATTAAATGATTCAGTTGATTCACGAGTTATCAAGAAAATTTTAAGATTTTGGGAGTAATCTTAAGTTGACTTGGTCAGTAGTTTTCTATAACTCGGGGATACGGAAATTTTTCCAATCACGGCAGTGAGTTGGTAGCTTGAGAAGAGAGATGGTAACAGACGAACATTGTGGGAGCCCAAAATTAATTAATGATTAGCCATGCTATGATATTGTGATTAAAGCCAGATTTACTCATATAAAAATTAAATTGTGTGTGTTTTATTGTTTACAAAATGCATGTAAACTTTACCGAGCCATTTGGAGCTCGTTTTTAAAGAATTAGTATTGATGCTATATGGGAGTGAAACTCAGATGGAGTTTTTGTTTGGTTTTTGGATAACCAGTAATTATTATTTTGTGAATATTTAATTTGAATTCCTTGTTCATCTTTGGACAAGTGTGAAGTGTAGTGTCAGTATTTTTATGTTTATTTTTGTAGCGCCATATTTTGAATAATTAAATGTTTTGATAGTAGGATTTTGATTTTGTTTATTTTTGGAAGTGTATCCTATGCTTAATCCAAAGTGTGTAAATCACAGAGCGGGAGAACATACCATGAACGCCGATACTCCCGATTGGGCATTGCTGGCGAACTGTGATTTGCATATTTCATTGTTGAAATGGGCACATGAGGGAATAGAAGTAATGTGCTTGGATTAATGCTTTTAGGAAATTAAGGACGGTCATATCACGTAAAGATAAAATAGTGATAACACTAGCTACAAAGTATAAATTTAACTGACCGCATTGGGACCCTGGAAACTCACACCGAGCGGCCCGAGATAACCCCCTGATAATAAAAACCATGGCGCCCAACGTGGGGAATTCGGCTGTATAAACTAACCCCGGAATGGTTTTTACGAAATCCTGTATTTTTGGCTGATGTCTCGCGGAGGGTGGCCAAGTGTGTATACACCTTGTGTAGCACTGATAATAAAAACCATGGCGCCCAGTACGCAGGGATGAGTTTTCCGAGGAAAAACCCGCGTTTTACTTGAAAAAGCAAAATTTTCATTATTCGAAAAATATGGTTTTTCAAAATTTTCGAATTTTAAGAGAATAACTTCCCTAATAGAGTTGATATTGTAACGAGTATTATACCATACGGGTACTTTTCAGTAAACACCCGTACTGTGCCCTTTTAGCAAGAAATATGCAAATCACAGTATACCAGCAATGCTCAAATCTGGATTTTCGGGGTTATGGTATGTTCTCCCACTCTGTGACTTACACATTTTGGATTAAATAGAGGATACACTTCCAAAAATTAAAAAAACAAAATCAACTCCTATTATAAAACATTTAATTTACCAAATATATGGCGCTACAAACAAATTAAACAAATAAACTACTGACCAATCCTTCTAACTTGTTCAGAGTGAACAAGGAATACATAAAATCAAACAAATGTTATATTAAAATACATGGTTTCCTACAAACCAACAAACTTATAATTCTTTTCACTTCCATAAAGGATCCCTTTTAAAATTCAATACAATCATGAGCTCCAATGGCTCGATACTTTCCAATATAAACTGTGTTATTCATTACACACCTCAATATCTATTTTATGAGTTTCTTATAATCAAAACAATATATAATCTTATTTAACGTCAATGGTACTCCTTTACTTCAATTTTTGGGCTTTCACAATGTTCTCATGTTACCACCTCTCACAAGTTAACAAATTCACTACAGTGATTGGGAAAAATACTTGTGTACTCCCGGGTTATAGAAGACTACTTGAACGATGTCAAAAATTATGATCACTCCCGAAATCTAATTGTCTTCACTGAACTCGTGAAATCCTATATCAATATACCATTACATTGTTGTTTGAGTCTTCAGTCTTTCGACTGGTTTGATGCAGCTCTCCATGCCTCCCTGTCCTGAGCTAATCGTTTCATCTCTACATAGCTCCGACACCCTACATCGGAGGCAATCTGTTTAACATATTCTAACCTTACATTAGGGATATATATTTATTATTATTTGTCTTAAAAGACCATCATCTCATAAGAAAGCAACGATCTGAACTTGCAAGCGGTAACTTTCATCTACAAGAACCTCGGTTCGAATCCCGGGTCATTAACAAACTCTAAACACTCATGGTGTATTATTACTTCAAACAGACGGTCACCCGACCTACCACACTTTCGTTAATAGTAAGGGTCGGACCGTAACACTCAGCTTGATTTATTGTCTAGGAGCAAGACCCCAAGTCTCGCCCACACGGGACGGCTACTCTCTGCTTTAAAACAGCTATTTCTTATACACAGTTCTCTGAACAGACCTGGCGTTCCATTTATTTATTTATTTATTTATTTTAACAACATTATTTTGGGTTCATAGACCTCTCTCGTAACTTTGGCATTTATTAATTATGAAGTGTCCTCATTGATGGGTAAGAATAATTCAATACAGCAACAATATTAAGGGGCTTCACACAAACGAACCTTGGTTCGATTCTTTCACTGCCTCGGGAACCAATCCCATACTGGAGGACTTTACAACATTCGCGACTTAGGGCGACCTCTGTCTAACCTGCGCTCATATTACAATAAATTCACACCCTTTTATAATAAAATAACACACATGGCCTCGTGATCTACATCACTATATGGAGGACTTATCATAGCTCAATTACCGCAATCAACTGCCCCTCATAATTAATTTACCAAGTATATTTAAGTTCAACGCATTCCTAGCGTGACAATTTACTTTAATGCGCTACATTGCGCTATACATTACTTTAAGGCCAAGCGTCTTCCAAAGAACTGATACATTCAAAATCAACATTTGATCTATATCTCAATTTTTATATTAATCCTATCCCGTGACAATAATCGCTATACTTTAAGAACATGGATTCACACCATGTATTTATACTTTTACAGGAGCTCAAAAGCTACTACTTTCATATAATTCAACTGAATCTTCATTTATATAATTATTATTATTATTATTATTATTCCGCTTGCTTTCATAACATTTATCAAATACACTGAAATTTTATTTCATACATTTCCTCTAAGGGATTTATTCATTTCACATAACCATTTTATAATTTCTCAATTTTTATTTGTTCAGATCGCGCTCTTATTCTGTTATTTGTTATTCAAAAACATCCCTATTTCTCATTCTCAGGTGGATTGTACACATGTACTGCACGATTTGCCTGGCACGGCCAGGACTTTTATACAAATTGGCGACAAAAAGATAAATTCTACGTCTTTTTCATAACCAACTTTTGAAGCAATGGTCGCACACTTTTAAAATTTATATCTCTGGAAAGCTGGTTTTCTAAACGTAAACTGACTTCTTTGCACAAGAAAATCGATCGTGGAATTCTGAGATATTAAATAAAATTTGGTCTTCAGCTGTGTGGGTGTAACAGTTGATTTTTAATCCCCACCTCCTCGGGTCTCGGGGAACTTTTAATGACGTATGGCCACGTCGGCACTTCATTCCTGGGCATTTATAATAACATCTTTCTCCACACAAAAATCTCTATTCCAAAATGATTCACAATGCTGTATTTCTTTAGTTAATTTTATTCTTGCAAATGGGTTAAATCTAATTATTCTTCTTCTGGCACAGCTGCGCGGTTGCCATTTTCCTGCAACGTAAGAGCAATTTCCGAAACACGCTCTCAGTCACTCGCGTGGAAAGTTCCACTCGTTCTATTAATATTCATGACCGGCTCCTTATCAGTGCGTCATGCATGATATCATTTCCTGGCCACCTGGGCTCTAGTTTATTACACAACGTTATGCTCGCCCTCTCGTATAAAATCTTTCTATGTTCCACTGAAGACTGTATATTTCCTTCCTTCTTTTTACCATAATACATGGATTCGACCCCTTGAACCAATGGTACATGGGTTCGGTACTGAGGTTGAATTTTGGAAATTGGGACACAAGAGTTCAGAGTACCATCTCTCATGCATGAACGAATGATGGGACAGAGTAGCCCACTGTATTCTCATATATTGTTGATAAGATGTGTACGATGTTGGAGCTAAAGGAGTGCTTGGAGGAGCACTTCAATAAGAATAGAGAAGAGATGATAAAGATAAATACGGAAAGTGTTAAAGCCCTTAAGGCGGACAGTAATGAAAATTTGGAGGCCATTAAGGCGGACAGTAAAAATAGATTCAAATCTATCAACGTTAAATTGGACCTCCAACAGGATGAAAATAAGAGAGATTTGGAAGCCATAAATGAGAATTTAGAATCTATCAAAGCCGACAGTAATAAAATGAACAGTGAACTGAAGACTGAGATAGACATTATGAAAACGGAAAATTGTGAAAATATTGAAAAACAGTTGGTAGTTGTAAAATATGAACTAAAAGCCGACAGTAAAAAGAATAACGAGGCACTGAAGGCTGAAATTGAGGAAATAAAAAATGGGTCGAAGGAACTCCGAAAGAGTATAGAAGAAAACATAGATTCAAAGTTCCAAACATTTGATACCGAATTTGGGAACAAGTTAAATGCATTTCAAAGTGATTATAAGACATTTAATGCAGGATTGAAAATCCAAATAAATACTATAGAAAAAATAGTGTAGAATTCAAAAAGGAGTGTCAAGAAAATTTTGAAATTTTGAATAATAATTTTAGTTCTATGGAGACTAAATTAAGTAAAATGGAAGAAACTTGTAAGAAGAATGTAGATGAATGTAAAAAGGAACTTGTAACCCAGATCCAAGGGGTGCAGAAAGAGTTAAAAGATCAGATAGGGTCAAATATGGAACTTTGTCAAGCATCCCGGGATGAGATAAAAAGTAGTCTCGAATCGCTAGGAGACAGATTCGTAGGGGTCGAGGAAAAGGTAGGAAATCTCGAAAAGGAATTCTATACCGTTAACGACGAAATTGAAGGAATGAAAAAGCAAAATCAACCCGACGCAAATAAAAGGGAATTGCAATTTAATGCATTCACGGGGCAGGTAGATGACTGGTTGAGGAAGCATGAGGAGGAAATAACCACGAAGTAGGTCAATACGAAGGGAATCTTGAAGCAGACTGCAAGCAACGGAAAACCGATAGTGACGAACAATTCTTAAAAATAGAGAAAATATATATGGGGGTTACTGGAATTCAGAAAACCATAGAAACATTAAAGTTACAAGTAGGAAAAACCAATACTGAATTAGACCAGGTTCAAGTCGACTTAAAGGTATTGTATAACAATCAAGGGTAAACAGAGGAAAAGCTTAAGGAAATTGAGGGAGATATTGTCAAGAGACAAAAATAAATGGAGAAAAAAACAAGATGTTCAGTAAAGAACATATAGCCTACTTTCTCCTAAATGTATGAGTATAGTTATAACTCGTTGTTATTATCAAAGAGTATAATAGAACTATTCTTTGTTGAAGACCTTAGAAACGATTTACCTCTACCAAACGCCACAACCTAGATAAAAACTGCTACCATCATTGAAGAAAGAAAGAAAGAAAGATAAGAAGTATATCAAGAATGTTATGGATCTGGAGACATAATCGACCGGACTGGCGGCGTGGCTCAGCGGTAACGTTCTCGCTTGCTGGGCCCTAGGTTGCAGGTTCGTATCCTGGCGCAGTCAGCTGGCATTTGAGGGTGCACAAATGCGAGGGAGCCGTGTCAGTACATTTACTGGCACGTTAAAGATCCCCTTCGGGCCAAAATTCTGGCACCCCGGTGTCTCTAAAATCAGCAGTAGATAAAAGGGATGTAAAACCAATAACATTATTATTATTATTACGACCTGCCGTGGGCAACATCCAACTTTGAGTTGAGGCACGTCTTTACACGTCTGGTTGTGCATGCCTTTCACAACCCTAATTGAATTAACAAATCTTTCCATGACCCTACAGAGACGTGTGTATACAAACTATGTGGATATTTTCGATAATATAATCCTAACAGAGCGAGTGCATTCTAGCGGCCAGAAGAAGAAACTTTTCAATAAAATCTGGAAGTTACCTTTTTGGCAGCTAGATGTCTCGAGTAAATCTGCTGGCGAATTATGTTTTAATTAAATATATATTTTACACCATTATGTGCACAATATAACGCTTAATAACATTTTCAAGTAACGCAAAATAGGCTGTTACAAACCCTTTAAAATAAAAACTTAAAATGTATCGTAGTATCATCTTGTCATTCTTCAAATTCGATGCGCATAGAATGATAATGGTATAGTAATCAATGGATCCCCACGTAGACTAGTCGTGACATCTATTGGTGAAATATCGAACAATATAATCCTAACAGAGCGAGTGCATTCTAGCGGCCAGAAGAAGAAACTTTTCAATAAAATCTGGAAGTTACCTTTTTGGCAGCTAGATGTCCCGAGTAAATCTGCTGGCGAATTATGTTTTAATTAAATATATATTTTACACCATAATGTGCACAATATAACGGTTAATTTTAAAACATCTGAGTCATTACAAAACAATAAACATATAACATTTCAAGCAAAAAATCTAGCTCTGATCGGGTTTGAACCATAGGCATTTGAGCGATAGGCTAACGCTCTACCACTGAGCTAATTCTGTCAACGAATATCGTTCTATTTAAAATGACTTACATAGAACTTGTTAGCAAATAATGATTTATACTAAACGATTTCATCACTGGAGTATATTATTTATATATAAAGCATTTCATACAAAGTTTATTTATTTTTTATCAGTACGCTATATTGCATGCAATACTCAAATTAGTGAAATATAAGTCCGGCACAAGATATCCGCTGCCATCTTGTCTTATTACTGAATCAGTTCAGCTTTTTAAAATCACGTCTGCACTATAGTATTACAAAATAAACTTTTAATTTCGAACGTGCCTCTTCCTTTAGAACAGTTAAAACGATTCTCGGCTCGATAATCGGAACTGGTGGGTCCCATGATATGGATTATAAAGTTTGCATAATTCGCACGGCCGCCATCCTGAAATCGTATGGCGGACGACCTTGTAATTTGGTCACAAGACGCATCCTATACGAAGGTATGTTGTTACCAAATTTGGTAGAGATCGGATGATTTGGTTAGTCGTTATTTGATTTTACGTTTTGAACGTTTGAGTGGCCGCCATTCAGTTTTAGTAAAGATGGCGGCGATATAAAACATGACACTGAGGTGTCCTTTGCTAGTGCTACCTTTGTACCAAATTTCGTTCAATTTGCATTCACCGTGTTCGAATTGATAGGGGGGGACAGACATTCAGAGTACACACACTCACACACACACAGACACACACACATACACACAGACTCACACACACACATACACACACACAGACAGACACACTTTTTTCGCCCTGTGTTGATCTCATAAGTCTACTTTCATTTTTTGCAAAAATAAAAAGTAGGCTAACAAGATGTTCAGTAAAGAACATATAGCCTACTTTCTCCTAAATGCATGGGTATTGTTATAACTCTTTGTCCTTTTCAAGGAGTATGATTGAATGTTGGTTGTAGGAGCTTGTTGAAATACAACGTGCTATAGAGATATTAAACATGAATATGAGGTGCCCTTTGCTAGTGCTACCTCTGTACCAAATTTCGTTCAATTCGGGTTCACCGTGTTTGAATTGATAGGGGGAATCGATTTGCACACATACTTGGCCACCATCTGCAAACTATTGGGCTGATGTTCTTGCAGTTTGGTCAGAATATGTTTCCCACATAAAGATATGGTGTTGCAAAATTAGGTAGAGACTAGATTATTAGGTTGGTCGTAATTACATTTTAGCTTTTAACATTTGGGTGGCCGCGATTACGTTTCCATCAAGATAGCGGTGATATAAAACATGACACTGAGGTGCCCTTTGCTAGTGCTACCTCTATACCAAATTTCGTTCCATTTGGTTTCAGCGTGTTTGAATTAATAGGGGGAATCGATTCTGACACAAAGATGGCCGCCATCCGCAAACTATAAGGCGAATGACCTATTAGATTGGTCAAAGGATGCTCCCTCCATAAAGGTATGTAGTTGCAAAATTTTGTAGAGATCGGATGATTAGGTTAATCGTAATTTGATTTAAGCTTTGAACATTCGTGTGGCCGCCATTACGTTTCAGTCAAGATGGCGGTGATATAAAACATGACACTGAGGTGCCTTTTGTTAGTACTACCTCTGTACCAAATTTCGTTCCATTCGGTTGCACCGTGTTCGAATTAATAGGGGGAATCGATTTTCACACAAAGATGGCCGCCATCCGCAAACTATTACGCTGATGACCTATTGGTTTGGTCAAAGGATGCTCCCCCCATAAAGGTATGTCGTTGCAAAATTTGGTAGAGATCGGATGATTAGGTTAGTCGTAATTTGATTTAAGCTTTGAACATTTGTGTGGCCGCCATTACGTTTCCCTCAAGATGGCGGCGATATAAAACATGACACTGAGGTGTCCTTTGCTAGTGCTACCTTTGTACCAAATTTCGTTCAATTCGCATTCACCGTGTTCGAATTGATAGGGGGGACAGACATTCAGAGTACACACACTCACACACACACAGACACACAGACACACACACACACACAGACTCACACACACACATACACACACACAGACAGACACACTTTTTTCGCCCTGTGTTGATCTCATAAGTCTACTTTCATTTTTTGCAAAAATCGAAAGTAGGCTAATAAGCGAGATTCGGGAAGACTTAGATACCAGAGGTGATGTCAAGCCAGAAATTATAGAAAAACAGGTCCTGATCATCAAGAAAGAGGTAGAGGAACAATTAGCTCAAATAAGTGATAGTTTCAGGGAAGAGAAATTTCAAATCAAACAAGAATTTGAAAGCAGAAGAAACAGGAAAGATTTGAGAATGAATTTGGTTCACGGCTGGAGAGGACTGAACACAAGAACAGTCAAATGGAGGTTCAGCTCATGTCACAAGAAGAAAGTGCCCGAAGAGAAAGGAAATTAGAGTTTGAAGGTCAAAATAGTTTCCAGAAAACCATATGGTTGGATTCTGATATCCAAGGCACAAATCAAGATAGAAAATTAGGAGGGGAGAGCCCTTATAAGAACTTAGGATATCCTATGGCCATGTCAACTCCATATGGTAACCAAACAAATGGACAGATCATAAATATTATAAAATCAAATGAGGATAGACCGGTTAAATTTACTGGTAATAATATATCAATTACTCCTAAATACTGGCTAAAAGAAGTAGCAGAATACCTTAATGAAATGAAAGTTCCTCAGGATCGGAGACTGAGAGCAATCGGAAAATAGCTGACAGGTGATTGTCTCACTTGGTTCAGAAGTTTTAGATACACTTTTGACACAGTGGAAGGTTTTAAGGAAGCATTCCTGAAGCGATACTGGGCGCAGACGTGCAAGAAAATCTAACACTAGATTTGTACTCCAGAAAATACAGTACTAATGCACCTACTAAGTACTCGGAATTTTTCACTGCTCAGCTCTGTAAATTCAGGGAGCTGGATATCGCTCCAGACGAAAATGATCTATGTGCTGCCATCGCAAGACAACTTCCATATGAGATACAAAGTTTGTTGATCTCATCTAATGCGAAATCTTCTGTGGAAGTGGAGAGTGTGTTGCGTCAATTGGATATGACCACCGCACACGTGACTCCAAGGCAAGAGAGGCAAGCGGAGCAAGTACATATGGCTAGCAGCCATGATGTCAGGGAGAAGCCCTCTACCAAGAACAAGTCAACCAGTACAGATACTCATGGATTTGGTCGCGAGTACGGACAAAACGAACCTAGGGGAATCCCATCTCATACTAGGGGAGGTTATAGAGGAAGGAATAATAGATATACGGATTATAAAAGGCAAGAAAACAAACCGTATTACAATAACTACAGACAGGATAATAGAAGGAATTGGGAAAATTATCCTAGAAGGAATGTAAAACCGGAAGATAGAAGTGAGGAATACCAAGCCGAAATCGAAGAAAGATACCAGGAAAGTCGACGCTATATGGATGAGCGGATGGACGAACCTGAAGGACAAAAGGGAAGGTGGAGTGAAGCCATGAAAAATCGTAAATCCCCCGACCCACTTGAGGGAGCTCAGAGTTTAGAGTTACAGTCACAATTAAGGAATGAAGGGAAAAAAGACCCCAAGGATTAAAAAAACTCCAAATTTAGATTGGCAAAAGTGGAAACATACCAGGTGCTGGGAGGAAATTGAAATTGTAAATTGGATAGCTAGACCAGATGAATTGATAAATGAAGAAATTGAAGGGATAACACCCAAAGAAGGGAACGGCCTATTATAATGTTACGGGTAGAAGGGTTACTGGTCAGAGCGTTAATTGACACAGGATCAACTGTAAGTCTTATCACACAAAGCCTACTTAACGAAATGGAATCTAGAGGTTGTGTGTTGAAAATTCCCACATCAAGTGTAAAAATTAAAGGAATTACCCCTGAGAAATCGTTGACATGCAAATTTCAAGTGTACATTGATATGATCATCGGAGGTACTGAAATTTCACAATGCATTTTGCTGGTGAGTCAGTTACCATACAATATTATATTGGGTATTGACTTTATCCGTGAGAACACGGTCATAATAGATCTAGCACAAAATTGCATACGAATTCAAAAAGAGGACGTGGATGAGCAAAACATAAATTTACAAGAACAAAATAGAAGATATGATGAACAGGTATGGCATGTGGGAGAAGTAGCCGAAGAAGGTTATAGAGCCACAGAAGAGGCACTGGAAGTCTTTAATATAGAACTAGAAGATGGTGTAGAAACCAAGTTTGAAGCCACCCTGTTAGGAAAGATCGAAGAAGCCAAAATCAAGTCGGAAGATAAAGAGATATTAAAGGAATTATTATTGGAATATAGGGATGTATTTGATTCCAAACCTGGAAAGATCCAAAATTTTAAATACGCTTTCCAAGTGAAGGATTGGGCACCATTTAGACAAAAACCATATCCGGTTGTAGAAAAATATTACACACAAACTAAGAAAACACTGCAGGAAATGAAAGATGCAGGTGTTATAGAAAAAAATGGCAACGTCTTATGTAAGTCCATTAGTGATTGTGAGTAAACCGGATGGCTCAGTGAGTGTGTGTTTAGATGCCAGGATCTTGGTTGCCAAACTTATTCCCGAAAATGATTCGGCACCACCCATAAAAGAAATACTGAGAAAATTTAAGGGCATGAAAATGTTTACAAATATAGACATGACGTCTTCATACCATCATCTCGAACTTGAAGAGAAAACCAGCTTGTTAACTGGATTTCAGTACGATCAGCAGACATATTGCTTTAAGAGATGCCCATTTGGATTAAAGACAGCAGGGTCAGCACTTATAAGAGCACTTGATCGCAATTTGTCAGAAGAGGTAAAGGATTGTATTATTCGTTATGTTGGTGACAAACTGCTCACCTCGGAGAACGATGAGGAACATATGCATAATTTTATGAAATTACTTGAAGAATTTAGGAAAGCTAACTTCAAGATTAACTTAAAAAAATAGAACTTTCGACAACGACAAATTACGATTTTGGGACACGTAATTGACAAAGATGGTGTCAAACCGAACCCATGTAAACTTGAATCTATAAGAAACTCTCCAAGGCCGATGAAATTGAAGAATGTTCGCCAATTTTTGGGATTAATAGGTTTCTTCTCAGGACATTGCCCGTCATACACTAGAACAGTTGCACCGTTGCAAGATCTTCTGAAGAAGAACGGTAAATGGAAATGGACGGAGGAAGCTGAGAAAGCGTTTGTTGAGGCCAAGTAAATGCTCTTAAATTACGTGAAGTTGGGATATCCTGATTTTAATCAGAAATTTATCATCCAGACAAACGCATCCCAAGTAGGCATTGGAGCGATGCTATATCAGGAAGACCCGGAAAATCCTGAAAGAAAGAATTATTTAGCTTTCTCTAGTAGAAGACTGAAACCACACGAGAAAAATTATACAATCAGCAGGATCGAGCTGTTAGCAATATTGCATGCTCTGCAATGTTGGCGTAGAATTGTATATGGGTTTCCACTCACGCTCCGAACAGATCATAAAGCCTTGACCTTTTTGATGAAGACAGACTTGTCCAGTCAATAGTTGATGCGTTGGGCTTTATATATTCAGCAGTTCGATGTCATTATATAATATTGCCCGGGGAAGGAAAACGTCGTTCCAGACTACCTAAGTAGACAGCCAGAGTCCACAGAAGAGGAAGTAATGGCTATAGATTTGGAAAATAGGGATCAACGCACTTTGAATAAATTGGGAAACATTAGTCAACTACAACGCGAAGATCCATGGATAAACATGCTCATATCTTTCTTTGAAGGAAAGTTAACTAGAGGAACACCAGTATATATTAAAGCCAGTAAGATAGCTAGAGATTATAGTTTTTATAATTTGAGGACTCTCACCATACTCGATTGAGAATCGTTGTACCCGCATGTTTGCAGAGAAAACGGTATTGTTAGCCCATAGATCCTTTGGGCACATGGGAGTCGATAAGACAGTCTCGATGTTGAAAGAAACATTTATTTGGCCGAGATTGAGGGATACTGTACGGGATACGTTGAAGACATGTGATACTTGTCAAAGAATTAAACCAAATGCGTTTTTGATGAGACAAAAGCCGATACCATTGATACCTGAGATGCCATGTCAGATCATCTCGATTGACAACTTTGGACCATTTCCTAAGTCTAGGAGAGGAAATAGACATATCATGCTGGCTATGGATGTCTTTACAAAGATGGTTGTTCTTTCTCCCATACAGAAGACTAGTACCAAACAAGTACTAAAGCGGCTAAAAGAAAATGTGATACCTATTCTGGGTAAACCAGAGAATCTGTTATCAGATCATGGTAGTTGCTTTACCAGCATGGAATTTAGACAGGAATTAGAGAGACTTGGAATACGCCAAATACTGTCAAGTATTTGCGATCCTGAGGCAAACCCTCTTGAAAGAGTGATGAGAGAGAAGGCAAAGTATTGCAGGATGTACTGTGCCGAGGAAAATTAGAAGTGGATAGATATTTTGGATATAATTGAGTTTTGCATCAACAACACGATACATGAGGCTACTGGAGAGATACCTGTAACATTGCATAAGAATGAGCAACCAGAGAGATCTTGGAGTCAGGTCATACCCATGCCAACGGACGCTCAACCTGGAAGAGAAGTCCGTATCAGAAGAGCTTTTGAGCATTTGCAAGCCCAAGCTGATAGAAGGCAACGAAGAAATAGGCATAACAATATCATCGACCATTATTGGTAGGGGAAATGGTGTTAGTGAAAAGACCAGCCATTTCTGATCCTGGGAACCGCGTGTATAAGAAGTTTCAGGAAATGTACCACGGCCCATATAGAGTAATAAGGGATCTAAGAAACAATGCATATAGGATTCAGCATTGTGAAACGAATCACGAAGTAACCATGAATTCGGCAAATTTGAAAGTATATTATCCTCCCGAAGACTTCGATGAAGCAAATGAACAAGCCCTGGATATGGAACAAATTAAAGATGATGAATACACTTTAAGAAGAAATAGGAGTATGTTGAGACACGATACAGAGGGGGAACATGAAAGGCAAGCAGCAAATTGTGAATGTGAACTGGAACAAACTTATTTTGAGCTGAAAGAGATAATTGAATTAATTGAAGAAGAAAATTTCAATTTAAGGAGAGAAAATGAGGAAAGAAAGAAACGGGTATTAAGGCAAATAATTAATGCCAGAGTGATACAATTTTATGTAATTGAAGTTATGTGAAAATTTTGAGTATAATATATTTTTAGCGAAATTGTATTTGTGTTTAAGTGAAAATGAATCCAAAAATGGTATTCTTTAGATTAAAAGTGATCAGTGTATATGTTTTATGTGATGTTGAAAAAGTGTTATCAAGTGTAGATATGATCATGAATATGGCTTAAGAAGCAATTAGTGGGTGAAATGTTTCAACGATGGAGAACTCGGTCGCTGACCGTAAAATCATGTGAGTATTAATTTCATTATTATGTGTTTTTGGGAAGATTTGCGTGTAATCCTCAGGAGTGGAAATAGAGATGTTTGAAAACATGTGAAATATAGGTTGCGCGATCTGAACGATTAATTTGATTGCAATATAAATAATGTGAAGTGTTAATGAATCCCTTGTGGAAAATATTCAGTGGAATATCAGTATAATAGTAAATAATATAACTATGGTAAAGCAAGAGCGATAATAATAATAATAATAATTTAATTAATTAATTATGTGATGAATTTTATATTGAATAAGTGGTAGCTGCAAGAGCCCCTTAGATGAATTGTTAAATTGTTGTGAACAATATGTTATTAATGTTATAAATAATTATTGCTGATGGAGGCTAAGGCTGAATATATTATTTTTGAGACGAAGATCAAATTTTGATTTGAATTTCTTTCTTTCTTTCTTTCTTTCTTTGAAAGGCAACATGGCTATTTTATGTAATGAGCGCATGTCGCGCACTTGAAATAATTTGTCACGCTAGGAACGCGTTGAAAGGTTCGGTAATAATAATTGTGAGGGACAGTTAGTAGCAGTAATGAGTTATGTTGAATTGTGGTATTGCAATAGTGTGTTGTTGTTTGAGTCTTCAGTATTTTGACTGGTTTGATGCAGCTCTCCATGCCTCCCTGTCCTGAGCTAATCGTTTCATCTCTACATAGCTACCACACCCTACATCCGAGGCAATCTGTTGTACGCAACTTAAGATGAAGTAATAGAAATAAACATATACTTACGTACGCAGCAGACGTCAGTGGAAACGTAGCTGAAGCTCTTCCCCTATCCCCAAAGAAATATAAAATAAAAATAAAATAGAAGAAAGAAAAACGGGGAGATCGCAGTCTTGCTTGGCTTTCGCTGGGCCCAAATTTTAAAAGGCAAACCAGAAAGCAATCCCAAAAGGAAGGGGGAAAGCTAATTAAAATTAAACTACGGTAAAATCCAAAGATGAACAAATTTAAATCAGAGGCCGTGTAGGTCGTATTAACGTCACAAGTACGCTAATAAGACCGACAAACCGAAATATAGCAAAAACCAGACAAAACTCGAAGAAGGTTACTAAAATTAAAATAAGACGTGACGCAAAAGCAGAGATACTTAGGCAAAGATAAAATGTATTTAAATAAGAACCACAATGTACAACGATCCCAGAGATATTAAAAGCAAGAAGAGAAATGACCAACAAATTAAACACAAAATTAATTTACCGCAAGAAAAATACAAATTAGGAAGAAAATCGAAAATATACTAAATTAAATTATATTAAAATGAAATAAAATAAGATAAGTTAAGGTAACGTGTTCAAGGCAAGATGAAACGATGACTAAATGTAAGTATGTCGCAATTAAATAAAAAGACAAAACTCAGAAACGACTACACTCTACGAAGTCAAGATACGTTCTAAAAATTTAGACAAAGCGTGTCAAAAGAGATGAACAAAATAGGAGGGGGGTACAATGGTTCAGAACGGGGTGGAGAGGGGTGAGAGGGAGGGGAGGAATGAGGAAGAAAGACGCGGAGGCACATGCAAGATCTAGTGAGTTACGAGAAAAATAGGAATTTAGACAAAAGTAAAAATTACATTAAATTATCGGCAAAGCCAAAAATATACTTTAAAAATTGAAAGTATGCGTAGGAGATAAGGGCACACAAAGACGACGAAAATATGTGATGCGCAAAATATGGGCATTCACAGACACAAGAATATCACAGGTTAGGTCACCAGCAAATAGCAATAGTGAGACCTCCTTTTGTGAACTCTTTAAGATAAAGAACAAAGCATTACGGGAAGCAAGAAAAATAATCTCCAATCCCGTTATGTTGTTCTACGATAAGATACACTCTGGATGACAGACCCAAAGATGCCCCCTACAAGGTAGGCAAACCCACCGTCAAGCACACCAGAGTAAAGCGAAGACAAGCCCACATACATGACTTTCAACCCTTAAAGTACAAAAACTACGTTATCAAAATAAATGAAAATAACACTATCATACAAAACAAAAACTTACCAGCAATTACACGCACACAAAGGGCGGAGGGAAAATATCGGGAGGGGACAAGTACACGCGACCAAAAGAAAAATAGCACAGAATAAGAGTTTTAAATTGCCGAAATATGAAACAGAACTGCAGTAAAGCAATTACTGATTACGACATACAGACACCTCGCCATGGTTTCACCTTGAACGCGGGCACTTTCCCTAGAATATCGGAATACGTCTAGCCTACTTGGCTGCAAGGAAGAAATGCCTCGAAACAAAGCAAATGACGACGCAAAACAAAGGTAACTGCGTGCTAAAATTTGATTGGTCACGACCCCTTCCAAAATATAAATCACTGGCCAATAAGGGGACAAGATGCAGATATGTCCATATATGGTATTAAGACATCAGAGGGCTATTAATAGCTTCACAGCCAAGGTTTCACAAAGGCGTGCATTGATCACGTCAGATAAAAATGGCACAAAGGAGTAACTTATATATCTCATAAAAATGGCTCAAAATTCCCCCACTTCCTTGAAAAAAAAAATGTTTACAAAAATACATACACAAAACATTTTTTTTTGTATATATGGTATAAGATGCACTCTTGTTTCATTCATAAAATGGCTCGCAAGGAGAGAGTCTCATATCACACAAACACACGGAGTAGCTCACATTAGAGTTCCAAACTCTTTGCCTTTCACAGAGGCTTGGTATAGCACAAGTCCATCTCTTTGAAGTATACCTCAAACGCACAAGCAGTTAAGTGAGTGAGGGGAATTTTGGCTAAGTAAACCTAGAAAAATGAAATTTAGGTGCAAAAACGCAACGAATACAAAATCCGCTGCCTAAAATGCCAGCGAAGCAGCGTCCCATGAGAGAAGGTGGTACCGACCTTATCACACAAAACACTCAATTCACTAAACACGTTGGCAGCAAATTTTGACTAGGGAGAAAAAAAAATTAACATATAAGTTATGAGTTATCTCACAAGGAATAACATTTTTCTGTTTTTGAAATTTCCGAAGAATAACGAGAAGTTGTAATCCAAAGGCCTGAAGATGAACAAGGGGGAACCCAGGACCATTGCAGATGACGTCAAGGCTGCAGAGATTTTCCTTCCTCCCAATATTCCTAATATAGAAAAAAAAAACAGTTACATTGTGGTATAAATGGTTAATAAAACTTAATCTGTGGAGCACCCTGTATTTCCAATGGAATGTTCTGTCGTCACAACCATTGATAAAATGATATTACACAACTTGGATGCGGTGTGGGGTAAGGGAGAGAGAAAGAAAACAGCGCGCGATAACACAGGCGGACGGTTAAGAGATACTGAAAACAATCATGGACACACTAAACTAAAATAAACAGACAGGGATCCTGTAAAAACATCAACACTGGGATCGCCGCGTCAAAACACTGAAAGAAATACATACTCTAGATAAACAAATAATTACACAGACACCACATCATTCATGGTATTTCTTAAGATTTGCTACATGAGAAACAGAAATTAGTTGAGGATCGTCATTAGAAATCATTTCCACAGTCACGTTGTTCAGGAATCTGGTTATGGTCCTTGGTTCGGACCACCGCAAACACAGTTTACTGGAGATGCCGGAAGCTGCATTACTAATAGGGTGTAGTCGTACCAAAACCCTATTTCCTATCTGAAAATGAACAGGTTTTCTACGTTGGTTGTACCGTGCTGAGACCTTCTGTCTAGCCCGCTTAAGGCTAGCGACGGCGGAATCCCATTTCTCTTGAGTAGAGACGGTTCGAGACGGGATAGACAAATACTCGATATTCCAACGGAGCATCAGGGGATCAACAAGTTTACGGCCTATAAACAATTCCGCAGGTGTGGTTTGAATAGACGAATGAAACGAGGTATTAAAACCTAAGGTAAAATAATGCAAGTTGACATCCCAATTGGATTGTTCCACATTATGGAAGGCGGTTAGACAAGCTTTCAGATTACGATGAAATCTCTCTACCTGATTGCCTTGTGGTCTGAACGGTGCTAATAACACGTGATTAATGCCCCAACTGAAGGTCATAGATTTGAAAGTTTTGGACTTGAAGATGGTAGCATTATCGGTAACAAGGAACCACGCTCTGCTACCATTTGTACGCAACTTAAGATGAAGTAATAGAAATAAACATATACTTACGTACGCAGCAGACGTCAGTGGAAACGTAGCTGAAGCTCTTCCCCTATCCCCAAAGAAATATAAAATAAAAATAAAATAGAAGAAAGAAAAACGGGGAGATCGCAGTCTTGCTTGGCTTTCGCTGGGCCCAAATTTTAAAAGGCAAACCAGAAAGCAATCCCAAAAGGAAGGGGGAAAGCTAATTAAAATTAAACTACGGTAAAATCCAAAGATGAACAAATTTAAATCAGAGGCCGTGTAGGTCGTATTAACGTCACAAGTACGCTAATAAGACCGACAAACCGAAATATAGCAAAAACCAGACAAAACTCGAAGAAGGTTACTAAAATTAAAATAATGACGCAAAAGCAGAGATACTTAGGCAAAGATAAAATGTATTTAAATAAGAACCACAATGTACAACGATCCCAGAGATATTAAAAGCAAGAAGAGAAATGACCAACAAATTAAACACAAAATTAATTTACCGCAAGAAAAATACAAATTAGGAAGAAAATCGAAAATATACTAAATTAAATTATATTAAAATGAAATAAAATAAGATAAGTTAAGGTAACGTGTTCAAGGCAAGATGAAACGATGACTAAATGTAAGTATGTCGCAATTAAATAAAAAGACAAAACTCAGAAACGACTACACTCTACGAAGTCAAGATACGTTCTAAAAATTTAGACAAAGCGTGTCAAAAGGGATGAACAAAATAGGAGGGGGGTACAATGGTTCAGAACGGGGTGGAGAGGGGTGAGAGGGAGGGGAGGAATGAGGAAGAAAGACGCGGAGGCACATGCAAGATCTAGTGAGTTACGAGAAAAATAGGAATTTAGACAAAAGTAAAAATTACATTAAATTATCGGCAAAGCCAAAAATATACTTTAAAAATTGAAAGTATGCGTAGGAGATAAGGGCACACAAAGACGACGAAAATATGTGATGCGCAAAATATGGGCATTCACAGACACAAGAATATCACAGGTTAGGTCACCAGCAAATAGCAATAGTGAGACCTCCTTTTGTGAACTCTTTAAGATAAAGAACAAAGCATTACGGGAAGCAAGAAAAATAATCTCCAATCCCGTTATGTTGTTCTACGATAAGATACACTCTGGATGACAGACCCAAAGATGCCCCCTACAAGGTAGGCAAACCCACCGTCAAGCACACCAGAGTAAAGCGAAGACAAGCCCACATACATGACTTTCAACCCTTAAAGTACAAAAACTACGTTATCAAAATAAATGAAAATAACACTATCATACAAAACAAAAACTTACCAGCAATTACACGCACACAAAGGGCGGAGGGAAAATATCGGGAGGGGACAAGTACACGCGACCAAAAGAAAAATAGCACAGAATAAGAGTTTTAAATTGCCGAAATATGAAACAGAACTGCAGTAAAGCAATTACTGATTACGACATACAGACACCTCGCCATGGTTTCACCTTGAACGCGGGCACTTTCCCTAGAATATCGGAATAGGTCTAGCCTACTTGGCTGCAAGGAAGAAATGCCTCGAAACAAAGCAAATGACGACGCAAAACAAAGGTAACTGCGTGCTAAAATTTGATTGGTCACGACCCCTTCCAAAATATAAATCACTGGCCAATAAGGGGACAAGATGCAGATATGTCCATATATGGTATTAAGACATCAGAGGGCTATTAATAGCTTCACAGCCAAGGTTTCACAAAGGCGTGCATTGATCACGTCAGATAAAAATGGCACAAAGGAGTAACTTATATATCTCATAAAAATGGCTCAAAATTCCCCCACTTCCTTGAAAAAAAAAATGTTTACAAAAATACATACACAAAACATTTTTTTTTGTATATATGGTATAAGATGCACTCTTGTTTCATTCATAAAATGGCTCGCAAGGAGAGAGTCTCATATCACACAAACACACGGAGTAGCTCACATTAGAGTTCCAAACTCTTTGCCTTTCACAGAGGCTTGGTATAGCACAAGTCCATCTCTTTGAAGTATACCTCAAACGCACAAGCAGTTAAGTGAGTGAGGGGAATTTTGGCTAAGTAAACCTAGAAAAATGAAATTTAGGTGCAAAAACGCAACGAATACAAAATCCGCTGCCTAAAATGCCAGCGAAGCAGCGTCCCATGAGAGAAGGTGGTACCGACCTTATCACACAAAACACTCAATTCACTAAACACGTTGGCAGCAAATTTTGACTAGGGAGAAAAAAAAATTAACATATAAGTTATGAGTTATCTCACAAGGAATAACATTTTTCTGTTTTTGAAATTTCCGAAGAATAACGAGAAGTTGTAATCCAAAGGCCTGAAGATGAACAAGGGGGAACCCAGGACCATTGCAGATGACGTCAAGGCTGCAGAGATTTTCCTTCCTCCCAATATTCCTAATATAGAAAAAAAAAACAGTTACATTGTGGTATAAATGGTTAATAAAACTTAATCTGTGGAGCACCCTGTATTTCCAATGGAATGTTCTGTCGTCACAACCATTGATAAAATGATATTACACAACTTGGATGCGGTGTGGGGTAAGGGAGAGAGAAAGAAAACAGCGCGCGATAACACAGGCGGACGGTTAAGAGATACTGAAAACAATCATGGACACACTAAACTAAAATAAACAGACAGGGATCCTGTAAAAACATCAACACTGGGATCGCCGCGTCAAAACACTGAAAGAAATACATACTCTAGATAAACAAATAATTACACAGACACCACATCATTCATGGTATTTCTTAAGATTTGCTACATGAGAAACAGAAATTAGTTGAGGATCGTCATTAGAAATCATTTCCACAGTCACGTTGTTCAGGAATCTGGTTATGGTCCTTGGTTCGGACCACCGCAAACACAGTTTACTGGAGATGCCGGAAGCTGCATTACTAATAGGGTGTAGTCGTACCAAAACCCTATTTCCTATCTGAAAATGAACAGGTTTTCTACGTTGGTTGTACCGTGCTGAGACCTTCTGTCTAGCCCGCTTAAGGCTAGCGACGGCGGAATCCCATTTCTCTTGAGTAGAGACGGTTCGAGACGGGATAGACAAATACTCGATATTCCAACGGAGCATCAGGGGATCAACAAGTTTACGGCCTATAAACAATTCCGCAGGTGTGGTTTGAATAGACGAATGAAACGAGGTATTAAAACCTAAGGTAAAATAATGCAAGTTGACATCCCAATTGGATTGTTCCACATTATGGAAGGCGGTTAGACAAGCTTTCAGATTACGATGAAATCTCTCTACCTGATTGCCTTGTGGTCTGAACGGTGCTAATAACACGTGATTAATGCCCCAACTGAAGGTCATAGATTTGAAAGTTTTGGACTTGAAGATGGTAGCATTATCGGTAACAAGGAACCACGCTCTGCTACCATTTGTACGCAACTTAAGATGAAGTAATAGAAATAAACATATACTTACGTACGCAGCAGACGTCAGTGGAAACGTAGCTGAAGCTCTTCCCCTATCCCCAAAGAAATATAAAATAAAAATAAAATAGAAGAAAGAAAAACGGGGAGATCGCAGTCTTGCTTGGCTTTCGCTGGGCCCAAATTTTAAAAGGCAAACCAGAAAGCAATCCCAAAAGGAAGGGGGAAAGCTAATTAAAATTAAACTACGGTAAAATCCAAAGATGAACAAATTTAAATCAGAGGCCGTGTAGGTCGTATTAACGTCACAAGTACGCTAATAAGACCGACAAACCGAAATATAGCAAAAACCAGACAAAACTCGAAGAAGGTTACTAAAATTAAAATAATGACGCAAAAGCAGAGATACTTAGGCAAAGATAAAATGTATTTAAATAAGAACCACAATGTACAACGATCCCAGAGATATTAAAAGCAAGAAGAGAAATGACCAACAAATTAAACACAAAATTAATTTACCGCAAGAAAAATACAAATTAGGAAGAAAATCGAAAATATACTAAATTAAATTATATTAAAATGAAATAAAATAAGATAAGTTAAGGTAACGTGTTCAAGGCAAGATGAAACGATGACTAAATGTAAGTATGTCGCAATTAAATAAAAAGACAAAACTCAGAAACGACTACACTCTACGAAGTCAAGATACGTTCTAAAAATTTAGACAAAGCGTGTCAAAAGGGATGAACAAAATAGGAGGGGGGTACAATGGTTCAGAACGGGGTGGAGAGGGGTGAGAGGGAGGGGAGGAATGAGGAAGAAAGACGCGGAGGCACATGCAAGATCTAGTGAGTTACGAGAAAAATAGGAATTTAGACAAAAGTAAAAATTACATTAAATTATCGGCAAAGCCAAAAATATACTTTAAAAATTGAAAGTATGCGTAGGAGATAAGGGCACACAAAGACGACGAAAATATGTGATGCGCAAAATATGGGCATTCACAGACACAAGAATATCACAGGTTAGGTCACCAGCAAATAGCAATAGTGAGACCTCCTTTTGTGAACTCTTTAAGATAAAGAACAAAGCATTACGGGAAGCAAGAAAAATAATCTCCAATCCCGTTATGTTGTTCTACGATAAGATACACTCTGGATGACAGACCCAAAGATGCCCCCTACAAGGTAGGCAAACCCACCGTCAAGCACACCAGAGTAAAGCGAAGACAAGCCCACATACATGACTTTCAACCCTTAAAGTACAAAAACTACGTTATCAAAATAAATGAAAATAACACTATCATACAAAACAAAAACTTACCAGCAATTACACGCACACAAAGGGCGGAGGGAAAATATCGGGAGGGGACAAGTACACGCGACCAAAAGAAAAATAGCACAGAATAAGAGTTTTAAATTGCCGAAATATGAAACAGAACTGCAGTAAAGCAATTACTGATTACGACATACAGACACCTCGCCATGGTTTCACCTTGAACGCGGGCACTTTCCCTAGAATATCGGAATACGTCTAGCCTACTTGGCTGCAAGGAAGAAATGCCTCGAAACAAAGCAAATGACGACGCAAAACAAAGGTAACTGCGTGCTAAAATTTGATTGGTCACGACCCCTTCCAAAATATAAATCACTGGCCAATAAGGGGACAAGATGCAGATATGTCCATATATGGTATTAAGACATCAGAGGGCTATTAATAGCTTCACAGCCAAGGTTTCACAAAGGCGTGCATTGATCACGTCAGATAAAAATGGCACAAAGGAGTAACTTATATATCTCATAAAAATGGCTCACTGTTTAACATATTCTAACCTTGGTCTACCCCTACAGTTATGGTCCTCAACCCTTCCTTCCGTAACTAAGCTTGCTATTCCTGGGTGTCTTAGTATGTGTCCTACCAACCTATCTCTTCTCTTCAATAGCAGTCGCCAGAAACATCTCTCCTCTCCCACTCGTCTTAATACCTCTTTGTTTGTAACCCTATCTACCCATCTGATCTTCATCATTCTCCTGTAACACCACATTTCAAATGCTTCAATTCTCCTCTTTTCTGCTGCACCAATAGTCCAAGTTTCACTTCCATAGAGCGCCACGCTCCAGACAAAGACTTTCAAAAAGACTTCCTAATACCTAAATCTATATTCGATGTCAGCAGATTCCTTTTTTGTAGAAATGCTTTCCTTGCCTGAGCCAACCTACTTTTTGTATCCTCTTTGCTTCGTCAATCACTGGTTATTCTGCTTCCTAAGTAACAGAAGTCTCCTACTTCCTTCAGCTTTTCACCTGCCAATTTGATCTCCATAGAGGTTTCTGATTTATTTCGGCTGCATTCCAGTATTTTTGTTTTACATTTATTAATTTTCATCATGAATTCTTTCCGTAAGACGGAGTCCATACCATTCAAAAACTCATTCAAATCCTCAGGCTTGTTGGCCAAGATGACGATGTCATCAGCAAATCTCAGTGTTGAAATTATTTCTCCTTGAATCTTCACTCCCACTTTAAATTTTTCTCTAATTTCCTTCATTGCTTGTTCAATGTGAAGATTGAAAAGTATGGGTGATAAGTTGCAGCCTTGCCTTACACCTTTCTGAATACCAGCTTCTCTCTCATGTCCTTCAACTCGAATGACTGCTGTCTGGTTTCTGTATAGATTGTATATCACCCTCCTATCCCTGTACTTTATTCCAATCGATTTCAAAATGTCAAACAATTTAGTCCAATCAACGTTATCAAAAGCCTTTTCTAAGTCTACAAAAGCCATGAACGTTCTCTTATCTTTCCTTATTCTACCTTCCAAAATCAGCCTAAGACTTAGTACAGCTTCCCTTGTTCCTACATTTCTCCTGAAACCAAACTGGTCTTCACCCAACTCCGTTTCTATCTGCCTCTCAATCCTCTTGTAAATTATTCTAGACAGGATCTTTGAAGCATGAGTAATCAAGCTGATTGTACGGTAATCTTCACATCTGTCAGCTCCCACTTTCTTTGGTATAGGGATGATTACATTCTTCTTGAAATCAGGGGGTACCTCACCTGTCTCATAAATCCTACACACCAAGTGAAATAACCTGATCAGACCTTCCTCTCCTATGCAGCGTAGCAACTCAATCGGTATATCATCTATGCCTGGAGCTTTGTTCCTGCTTAAGTCTTCCAAAGCTCTATCAAATTCTGATCTCAATATTAAATCTCCTTTCGCATCCTCATCAATTTCCTCCTCCCTTTCCATTACATGATTCTCAATCTCCTTTCCCTTATACAAACTCTCTATGTAAGCTTTCCATCTCTCAACCTTTTCTTCCCTATCTGTTAGAGGCTTTCCATTTGTGTCATTAATATTACAGCACTTAGTCTTCTTTTCCCCAAATGTATTCTTAATCCTTCGATAAGCTGTGTCTACTTTTCCTAATTTCAGACAATTTTCTATACCAGCACATTTCTCTTTCAACCATTCTTCTTTCGCTTCCTTGCACTTCTTGTTAACCTAATTTCTCAGACGTCAGTATTCTGCTTTCCCCTTTTCATCTCTTACATTCTTGTGCTTCCGCCTTTCATCCATCAATTCGAGTATATCCTGAGTGATCCACGGTTTTCTACCTATTCTCTCTTTCCTACCAATGTTTTCTTCTGCGGATTTTGTTATTTCATTCCTCAAAAGTGCCCATTTGTCTGCAATTGAAGTTTGTTTAGGGTTTTTAATGAGTCCTTCCTTTATACTCTACTTGAATCTTTCGTTTACATCCTTTACATTCAGTCTGTCTATTGCCCACCTTTTTGGCTTTTGACTTTTCTTCAGTTTCTTCAACTTTAATCTGCATTTCATTACAACCAGATCGTGGTCAGAGTTTATGTCAGCACCAGGATATGTTTTACAATCCAAAATCTGGTTTCGAAACCTCTGCTTGACCATAATGAAGTCGATTTGGTAACGCCCTGTATCTCCTTGTCTCATCCATGTGTATATTCTTCTATTGTGGTTATTGAATAAGGTGTTAGCTATGACCAACTCATGCTCAGTGCAGAATTCTACCAGCCTGCTTCCTCGATCATTCCTTTCACCTAATCCGTAATCTCCTACTATCTTCCCTTCTCTCCCTTTTCCTACCACAGCATTCCAATCTCCCATTACTATAACATTTTCATCACCCTTGATATACCTCAGAATTTCGTCTATTTCTTCGTAGACCTTTTCAACATCCTCATCATCAGCTTGACTGGTAGGCATATAGACTTGTACCACTGTGGTGCAGGTAGGTTTAGTATTTATTTTTGCTACAATAATCCGTTCACTATATTGCTCATAATATTCCACCCGCTGTCCAAGTTTCCTACTCAATATGAGGCCAACCCCTGCTTGGCCATTGTTTAATTTAGTGCTAATGACCCTATAGTCTCCTGACCAAAAGTCCTGTTCTTCCTGCCAGCGCATTTCACTAATCCCAACCAAATCCAACCTCAACCTATCCATTTCCCTTTCTAAGTTTTCTAACCTTCCATTTCCTAGCACACTTCTAACATTCCACTAGTGAAAAGGGTGCAATTTATGTTGTATTATGAGCGCTGGTTGCGTACAATGCCTTTCTTAAGTGGCTAATGTGGTAAGTCCTCAAAGTTGGGATATGATTCCCGAGGCAGTTTTAAAGGATTGAACTCAGAGTCGTCCGCGTCGAAGCCCCTAATATATTTGTTGTTTTATGGATTTTCTTACCCGCTAATGAGGACACTTCATAATTATACTTTACCGAAGCTAAAAGAATTGTTCTGGAGAACCTAATATTGTCTTGTTGTTAATTTGTATCATAAGCCTAGTCTTTTAAAGAAACGCATTTGAAGCAGCTGGTAGTAGCGCTGTATAGCCGTCTCTTGAGGAAGCGAGACTGTGGGTCCCCCTCCCTCCAGAGCCATAAATCAGCCAAGTATTTGAGACAGACCCTTACACACTCTCTTATAGAGAAAGGTCAAGAACGAGCTGTCTGATTCACGGTGCACGGAAGTGTTAAAGATTGTTTTAACGACCCAATATTTGAACTGAGGTCCTTTTACGTTCATTATTATCGCTTGCAGAGTTCAGATCGTTGCTTCCGTAAGATATAATTGTCTTTGAAGACAATATAATATAATCCCTAACGTTATTATTAAATGATTCAGTTGATTCACGAGTTATCATGAAAATGTTAAGATTTTGGGAGTAATCTTAAGTTGACTTGGTCTGTAGTTTTCTATAACTCGGGGATACGCAAATTTTTCCAATCACGGTAGTGAGTTGGTAGCTTGAGATGAGAGATGGTAACAGATGAACATTGTGGGAGCCCAAAATTAAATAATGATTAGCCATACTATGATATTGTGATTAAAGCCAGATATACTCATGTAAAAATTAAATTGTGTGTGTTTGATTGTTAACAAAATGCATGTAAACTTTACAGAGCCAATTGGAGCTCGTTTTTTAAGAATTAGGATTGATGCTATATGGGAGTGAAACTCAGATGGAGTTTTTGTTTGGTTTTTGGATAACCAGTAATTATTATTTGGTGAATATTGAATTTGAATTCCTTGTTCATCTTTGGACAAGTGTGAAGTGTAGTGTCAGTATTTTTTATGTTTATTTTTGTAGCGCCATATTTTGAATAATTAAATGTTTTGATAGTAGGATTTTGATTTTGTTTATTTTTGGAAGTGTATCCTATGCTTAATCCAAAGTGTGTAAGTCACAGAGTGGGAGAACTTACCATGAACCCCGATACTCCCGATTGGGCATTGCTGGCGAACTGTGATTTGCATATTTCATTGTTGAAATGGGCACAATACTTAGCATTATAATAATACTAATTGAGAGGAAAAATGCCTTCGGCTCTCGTTGGAGTATTCAAGGACTTCAAAAGTATGTAGAGCCATGAAAGGCAGGTAGTAAGGGATTGTCAATGAAATAAGGGATTTCAAATAAGACTTCGTAAGCGCACTGGCTCTGAACCCTTGAGGATGTAATATGCAATATTTATTGTTACCCAAGGTGTGCGTGCAAGGTGGGCTATTCACATCCCACCACATAAATTGCCACTGAGTATAGGAGAATACATAATAGGTCTGATGGCGAGAAAAATGAAGGAATCATATCAATTGTTAGTTTGGTCATCAGTCACGTGTACTTCGGTGTTTGCTAAATTGTTTGATCACTGGTCTATAACAACAAAAAACAGTTACAAAAACAAAACAAGCTGTTTCTGGAAGATCATTTGTCCCTGAATCCAGATCTAATCTCAGAATTTATGCATCGGCCTTTTTAATGTTATAATGGACTTTATGTTCGACCCTGACTATTATATGTCAGAAAATTGTATCATATGAATGGTCATTATAACCCTATTTTTCATTACGAAACAGTTTCCCCCACCAATCACAGCTCAAGAAACATTTGTTTGACCAATTAGATAAGGATATCATCGCACCTGCACTGAGTTCCAAGGCCTTCTAATTTAAATTCACTGCGTTGCCTAGTGTCAGAGTGGGGTAATCGAGGAAGCCATGGTCAAATACAAGGTATTCTCTGCGTCACATGCGCTCTAATCAATTCATAAGACTGGCGAAATCTCGACAGATATTTATGAATATTTATGTTCGAACATAAAATAGTTATAATAATTATCGTCGAACATAAACAGTCGTATGCAACTCGCCTATAATCGTAATTAAGACACTCGTATGCAAATTATAAAACTCGCATACGCTCGTTTTATAAACATACTCGTGTCTTAATTATTGCCATTATAGGTTCGTTGCATAATGTACTATTGTAAATGCATGCGTCAGCCTTTATATTACATTATCTGGCAAAAGTTGAACAAATCTGTCGGTTTTTTAAGAGCGTTAAACTCCCTGAGTATGCCCTCCTTCGGAGGGGAAGTAAAGCCGGCGGTCCCATGTCATAGATTTATGGCATGAAAAAGTATTTCAACTAACTACACATTTGGAAGCTAAACTTTGTAGATTAGTTTGATAACGCTATATTAGTTCCAACGTTCGCTGCCAGGTGCTGACTGCGATGGTATTTAGTAGCCACGTCCTCAGCTAGGTGTCGTGTATGGTAGCATTTGGTAGCAATGTTAGGAACTACTTGAAAAAATTAATCGTCTTCAGTCCTTACTTGAATAAAGGCAGATAACACCCACTAATACAGCTATCACAATATTAACACCGGTTATCAGACAAATTCTACACACACCCAAAGTACGCAGGGCTAAATGACCGCGTTGTCACAGCCCCTAAACTAAGGAACCAACCAACCAAACAAATCTGTGTTAGTACACAAATTAATCAAAGAAACGAGCCACATTAGAGTAAAGAAAAGAAAGTGAATAAACAGTGCAACAATCACCAACGTGCTGCCAAGTGTTGAGCATGACTCATCCGTACCCTGGCGGTGGATTTCGGAACTGACGATAAAGAATGTATGTCTCCTTGTATATATATTTCGATGGTTTAACAGCAATTACATCCGTAAAAGAAAACTGAAAGCAAATTAATTAACCTATACCAACGTAACCAACAATGCAGCATTTTCAAGGTGTTCATAGATTGAAGGTACCATATTACAAACAAATTACGAGCCTTACAGTAGTCGCATATGATGTGTAACATCTGATATAGAAGAAACCTCACGTGAAATAGTTGATACACCGGTATTTTATACTATTATTGGCACAAATATTAATCTATTGTAAAAGGGAGTGTCTTACAGATATTGTAGTTTATAATACGGAACTCATTTTATTAGATGATTTGTAGCTTCCACCAGCACTAGCCAGTGCCGGCCCTAGGTCTTTTTGTAGTGTAAGCAAAGAAAATTTTGGCGCCCCCCACCCTATACTCAACAGAGTACCTTTATACTATTTTTACTAAACGTGTTATATGGCCAAAAAGTAAAAGACAAAGTGATACACAAAAAAAAAAAAAAAAACATAAAACCAAACATTTATTTACAGGTCATTATTAATACATAGAATGGCAATTATTGTTGGTTTTTTGCACTATTGAAATCTTTTAAAATTAAAACGAGGTTTTCCTGGCTTTCACTTTAGAAAACTCGTTTAGCAGCAAATCTGTTTCCATTTCATTTAAAAAATAATTTTCAATGGCCAAAGTAGCTAGTTCACTCAAGTGCTCTTGGCTTAAAGTTGAACGCAAGTATGTTTTTTTTTTTTAGTTTTAACTTCGAAAAACTTCTTTCTCCGCTGGCCACTGATACCGGGAGCGTTAGCAGAATCCTCAATGCAACAAAAATATTTGGAAAAATGTCCACATAACCACGTTTGTTTATAAAAGACAAGGCTCCAGCTGGGTGACTTCCATTGGTGAAAATATTTGCAGTTCTTCGAAGAGATCATCTCCGTTCACTTCACAGTCTCCTCCACTCAAAACGGTTTGAAGGTGCTTACAGGCTTTCTTCAACTCATGTTCGTTCAAATTCTTCTCGAAGCTAGCAATCCCAAAAAGAAATTTGAAACTTTCACTATGGTGTTCCATTAGCTCAAATCTCTCCCTTAATGAGGCTATTTCTGTGTCAAGTACGACAAAGAAGAAGTTAACTTAAAATGATTTTTTCCGGAACGTACAGCTTCATCTTCACTCTCATAGGAGAATTGTTTGTTTACTTTTCTTGGTCGAAGTAGGGTTTCTTTTTCTAAGTTAGCATCAACCTCGATTTTTTCTGCAAGTTATTTTGCATCTGTAATGACGCTGTTTAGTCCTTGATCTGATCTCATCTTTTCCAGAAATGATTTTTACACTTTTAATGAGATCCATTGAACTTTGTAGGTCATTTGTGACTTTCTGCAACAGTTGACTAACCATATTGGTTTTATGCAGGATATCATGCCATGCCACTAAGCAGCATAGAAAGTTGAAGTTTTGCAGTTTTTTTTAGTCCTACGGCAGTGTTCCTACCAAATGCATCAAGTTTCTGATCTTGAGAAGCTTCATATAAGGCATCATACACTTCTTCAATGTTGTACCTCAAAGGCAACAATGCCTCAATTCTACTTTCCCATCTAGTATTGCAGAGTGGTTTTACTGTCAGACTTGAAACATGTTTCAGCAAAATATTCCATCTTTGAGTAGAACTGGAAAAAAATTAAACATTTCTTGTATAGTGTTGAAACAGTCCACAGCAAGGTTGCACGACGGAGCTGCATCATTAATGACCAAGTTCAAGGAGTGGTTCCCACACGGTACATAAAAAGCTCTAGGATTTAAATCAAGGATTCTCTTCTGGACTCCAACATGTTTTCCCTTCATTGCGGATCCATTGTAGTACCCCTGGCCTCTCATGGCTTTTAAAAGAATGCCTCGTGCTTCTGTTTGAGCAATACCTCTGTGAGGCCTTCACCTGAAGAATCTGTAATGGGAACAAAGCCCAAAAAATGTTCCTTAATTGAAATATCCTCATTTGCTAAAATTTTTACAAATCGTACAACAAGAGTCATTTGCTCGGTGTGGCTAATGTCTGGAGTACAGTCTAATATAATAGTACGTTGCTTGCTGTATCTGTTGTAAAATGTTAGCTTGAATCTTGGCCGACTTGAAACTAACAAACTCATTTTGGATACTCTTGCTCAAGTAGTGCACGTGTGTTTCTTTTGAACTTATTCTCCTCACATGTTCAGTCATAGAACCATCAAATTTAGCTATGTGTTCTACCAGCTTTAAGAAATTTCCATGATTACGTTCAAATAGGGTGTCTTTTTCCCCTCTAAAGGCCAATCCTTGAGTTCCCAACAATTGTACAATACATAGTAGGCGTTTCAGAACTTGATTCCAATGTTCAGTTTCAGCACGAATAAGTCTTTCATTTTCCTCGTCAATAGTATTTTCTTTAACGTAAACGTAAAGAGAGTTCGCGCCAACATTTGCAGTTTTGAATATGAATAGGGGATTTCTCATGACTGGTCAAAGTTTTGCTCAAGTTTTGCCAATCAGAATACCCTTGACTACCAGCAAGATGAGAATTATCATTTCCAAAAAGATTGCAAGCAAAACAAAAAACTGCGTTTTTCAATATGGAATATATTAACCAAATCCTGCGGACTTGCTCTCCGTTGCAAAGCTTCCTTGTGTAATGCGCTGAGGAAAATCGCCTACCTTTAAAAGGTCCACAGGAAATTCTTGGTTTGTGACCTGCTGTGCTCCTTGCTCAACAAGAATTTTTCGTACATCATCGTTTATTTTAGGTGGCCATTCTCCACAGTCAATTGAAAAAACTGATGACGTTTCTGCGCTCAGTTTCTGCAAATAAACCACCGACCTTAAAACTTTTATCTTTAGCTATATGGTACATAGTTTAACAGCCGTAATAGAGACCTTAAACTTTGCATTCATAATTATGGGTACTTGATGAGTACATTAAACCAAAATTTAATTAGTATTAATAAATATTTCTATTTTCAAAAAATATTTTTATTTATAAAAATGGTAAGAAAAAATTGAACATTTTCAAACTGTTAAAAATAAGTATAAAGTGTAAACTTTTCCTTCTCTGCCTTCTTTCCTCCCTCAACCTAACAGAGGCTAAACTAACTATGGACTACTAGGTCTAGTTATATTTTAACAAGACCTGTACTCCGTTAACTAAGATTCAATTTACACCATTGTAAATTGTAATTCTTAAAGACATACCTAATAAATAACCCATTGTATTGTATCAACATAAACTTACAGTTTCAGTTGCAATGGCTTGTAGACGCCAGGTCTGTAAGTTCTGATGAATCCTTGTCAACACCTTCGGTCCCGGTTATGTCATAGCCAATTGGTAGTGCCAATGGTGTTCCTGTAGTCAGTGTCAGATCCTCATCCTGCAATAAAAATAGCTGTTGGTCAAGTATACTTAAGCACCAATATATCTTCTTAAGCTACCCTCAATTCCTAAATTTATTTTCTAAATATACAACTTAAGTATAAATTAATACTACTTAAGGATTCGTGCTATAATACTTTAAATAAATTACGACAGTATTCAGTCAAGTAGTGCTATTAAATCAATAATATTATTATAATTTACATTATAAGGGTAAATTGTTTATACAAATGCTCATCAATTTAGATTAAATTAATTTAGGCATTTAGAGTCATTAGCAAAAAAATATAACTTAAAATTATTTACAGTTACACTTACTTTTTTGAGGGATTCTTCACTCATTGATGGTCCAGGCAGCTCTGACATTGGTAACTTGTCGTCGTCCTCATCGTTATGAACGGATTCCGTTAAGTTAGTTGTTTCGTCGATCATTTTTGCACATGACGATGCAGCCGAAGGCGCAAAAAAACTTTTCAGCGCTTTAGATTGCTTCTCATCTTCTTTAGAATGCAGCAACTTTCTTTTACGGTGAAATGCACCTGATGGCTTTTTATTACTGGACATTTCGTGTGTCTAAAAATTCATCTCCTCATGTAAGAAGGGGCAATAACACAGTGCAGCTTACAACACATCAACACACTACAAACTACAACGATGAGTGAAGGCTGTCAGCCAGCTGGCAATCTGAGCCACTGTGCGGATAAAGACGAGAGACGTATGAGTCACGCGGACGAGTCTAAGTCATTAGTTGAAGGGGTATTCTCCCTTTCGTGAATGGCGAGCGGTCATACTTCGACTGAACGGCTCCAGGCACTTCGTAATAGTTCTAAGTTTGTTTCATAGGTAGCATCACCCGTAAAGCGGCTGAATTTTTCAAATATTATTCCGTTTTGTTTGTTAGTGAAATAGTAAAGTAAAATTGAAAAGACGAAACATAAACAGAATGGTTCCAGTTTATTAATGTTGTAAAAATTAGGCTCCGGGCGCCCCTAACTTGATATTTCGGCGCACCGCGGCGCCCCCCGTCTCACGGCGCCACCCGCGGCCGCGTAGTTCGCTTATATCTCGCGCCGCCCCTGGCACTAGCCTAAATAAAGAAAACGATATGGATCAACTAGATTAATAGACGCGACACCGCTCATAACCTTAAATTCCTGATAAACAGGTCCTCTTCATTCACAGACCAACACGTAATTTCATACGGATTCTGTAAAAATTAGTCATATTGGTATGATAAATATCGTTTAAAATGATAATCTGGTAGCAAAATTATCTACCCCGTCTGGGATTCGAACCCGAAATCTCTAGATTCACAGTCATAGGCGCTAACCCCGCGGCTATTTCGACTACGGAAATATTGTGCACAAGATGGTGACTTATTTCCACGTTCCAATAATACTGCATTATGGAATTGAAATGAAAATCCACAGCCTGCTTCCAGTCTCCGACCGGGTCAGGAATGGAATGAATGAAGCCCCCATCTAGCGGCGAGGATATGACCTGTGCCGGCTGCCGAGGCCTGACGCACTCCTCTGGGGCAATGATTAAATGAATGACAGATGAAATGAAATGATAGTTGGAGAGTGATGCTGGAATGAAATTGTGACAGGGAAAACCGGAGTACCCTGAGAAAAACCTGTCTGCCTCCGTTTTGTCCAGCACAGATCTCACATGGAGTGACCGGGATTTGAACCACGGACCCAGCGGTGAGAGGCCGGCGTGCTGCCGCCTAAGCCACGGAGGCACTGCATTATGGAATTAAATTTCATTGATATTTTGCTTGTTTCGATAATGTTCCAGCGTGAAATTAGTTTAAAATGCCTTATGAATAGGCCCTCTTGTGAGTAAAGAGAATGTATTCAGTAATAGTTCATGAAGGCTTGCTCAATTCTCGTATAACCACAACGATAATATTATATTGATGACTGCATTACTGTTATGTGGGTTAATATTTGAATAGTCATTGTGCAGAAACATAATACCGGCAATGCCGACTACTTACAATGTTTGATATTAAGGCATTTTACCATTTAAATACTGATACGAAGACTTCGAACATGTACCATGTCATTTGATTCAATCACTTGACACCAAAGTTCGCATGAGCGTTTTCCGTTCGGTATGTCATATACATTCCACATGGCCGAGAATACGTCATGGTATCAATTTCCGACACCGAACGCTCTTTGTTTCTCGTACCACTGCCTGCTGGGTCTTACCACTACCCGCTGGATCAATCGATCGAGCGGGCAGTGCATACTTCCGTTTTTCACCACCGTCAGCTAGTACACTTCCCTTAGATTGATGGAGCGGGCAGTGCATACTTCCGTTTTCCACCACTGCCAGCTAGTACACTTCCGTTCGATAGATCGAGCAGGCAGTGCATACTTCCGTTCGATCCATCACTGCCAGCTCGATCGTACCGATCCACTTCCGTCCCCAATTTTCAAAATCACATCAAAACTGAGCCCGATCGACGAAAACGGATTTCATTTTCGAATTCGGCATCCGCGACTTAGCTTAGAACACCATTCACCTTATTTGTAACAAAAATGCCGTTGACCAGTGCTGTGCATCTGTAGAGGGGCGTGGTGGTGCAGTGGTCGAGCTGCTTGCCTCTCACCAAGGTGGACCGGGTTTGATTCCCGGTCATTGCATGCAAGATTTTTGAAGTGAAATATCACGTTCTATGGTTCGGATTCCAGGTAAAATGGATGTCCCGTGGCTCATGATCGCGAGATTATCGGTCACGTAAAACTTCAACCTTCCTTTTCGACGTGTAACATCTTTCCACTCGGTTGCTGTATATTTTTTGTGGGGGTGATTCTGAACAATGAAACGGAAATGGGACGATGAGACGGAAATGGGACGGCAATGCAACGGAAACATCGTGTGCGTGCGGTGTCGGAAATTGGTACCACGACGTACTGTCGGCTATGTGGAATGTATATCGCATACGGTTTACTTCAAGGTTTGGAGGCCCCATTAAAGATATTCCTACAATAAATCATCTACAAAATGTCGTTCTTTGGTGTGAAAATATTCATTACATCATATTTGCTGAAAACAAATATGATTTATTAAATCTTCAAACTTTTGCTGTAATCTTATTTAATGTAAGCGTTCGAGGTACTGTCGGCCTCGGAAATGGGACGGAAATGTGTAAGAGGAAAGATCGCATACGGTTTACTTCAAGGTTTGGAGGCCCCATTAAAATTATTCCTACAAAAAATCATCTTCAAATTGTCGTTGTTTGGTGTGAAAATATTCATTATATCATATTTCCAGAAAACAATTATGATTTATTAATTAAATCTTCATACTTTTGATGTGGAATGTATATCGCATACTGCTTACTTCAAGGTTTGGAGGCCCGTTTCCTGAAATCCTGTAGGCTGTGATACGACTGTCTATGGTATGTTTAGTGTTCTTAGGAGGAGGCGTGAGATTGAACTAGAATTGTTATATTAGGAGCCCATGTAAGATGGCCAACGCGACGTTGGAGCGCTTGAGTGAGGGTTGCTGGAACTTGTCGATCGGGAGTGTCTGCTCTGTCGATTCCAGAGGTGTAAGATGCAATGGGAGGAGGGTTTGTAAAGGAATAGATGAAGGTCATGAATTGTGCTAGAGATATATGTGAAGACATATATAAAAGGAAGTATTTAATATCTCGCGAACCAATAATGCTAGGGACTTGTATAAGGTGTCCTAGGACTCGGGATGACACCCCCTGTTTTCCTATAACCCCCTTAGTTTAACCAAAGTACCAAAAACTAATAGGTCATCGGCTTTTTAATATCTCGCGAACCATTAATACTAGGGACTTGTATGAGTTGTCCTAGGAGTCGGAGTGACGCCCCCCGTTTTTCTATCCCCCTCTCAATTTAACCAAAAGACCCAAAATGAATAGGTCATCGGCTTTTGAATATCTCGTGAACCAATAATTCTAGGGATATGTACAGTGAGTTCCTCTCATGACTTGGCCGGCCAGCGCATTGAGCTTATCTGCCTCCCGTTGACTGATCACTTCCTGTTACACAGCACGCACTTCACAGTTCTGGGCCGTACTTATAACGTGTATAAAGTTAGTGTTGATCTGTCGCTCCAACTGTTCTCGAGTTGTGAAGTGTTACTTTGGGGTATAATTGGCATAATGCCTCCACGTGTGTACACGGTAGAGGAAAGGGTATTTATGTACGATAATTATGTGAAAACAGAGTCTTGCAGGGAAGTCGTTAGACGTTCCATAACACATTTTTCAGTGTGCGTGCTCCACATAGAGAGACCGTGCGGAATCCCGTAAACAAATTGAGAGGAACTGGTTCTTTACTCGATAAGAAGCGAAGTGTTAAAAACGTGTACTTAATGAGGAAAAAGTAAATGAAATCTCAGAAAGATTAGAACATACGCCTTCAAAATCCCTGAGACGACTTGGACAAGAAGCCGGGGTTTCGAAGAGCTCAGTATGGCAGGCTACGAAAATGTTGAAACTGAAGCCATACAGTATTACTGTAGTACACGAACTGCATTCACGTGATCATGATAAGCGGGTTCGATTTTGTAATTGGATGTTACGAAACGTTCACGATGGAATTAAACACACGACAAAAATTACACCTTAATCAACGTCCATGCACCTACAAATGCTGACAACAATAAAAGAACCCGAAAAGCCTGACAAATTCTGGGAAGACCTCGAAAACGAAAAGTCCAAAATTCAATATGACGACTTTAAAATTCTCCTCGGGGATTTCAATGCACAATTAGGCAGAGAAAGAAAATACCAATAAAGTAGTTCCGTGAAGAACTATACAGCCTATTTTCATATATCCTGCTTATGTTAATTGCCTCTATCAACATACAAAATTTCAGTTTGATTGCTGTAATACATTCGTAGATATTGAGAACCGTCTAAATATTTCGGAAGGTCCCCATGTTGGATTCTTATATATGTAGGTCTTAGAGTTATGTACTATTACTTGAAGATTATTGTGTAGTAGTATTCAAATATCAATCGCCTCGTTAGGACACAAGAAATGAAAAATCAGATTTTAAAATTTCGCGGAGCTGCATTCTTGAGGATATGAAAACAATTGAAATAAATTAGATGCCAGTGGATTGAAATTTATATAAGCATTTACCAGACCAAGTTTTACTGCGCTCGGATGGTTTAATCGAGAGAAACGTCCATATAAATATTTATATTTCGCGTCGCCGCCATGTTGGATTTGTGCTCACCAGCTTATTGAAAGTACTATAGGTAAACTTATGTATTCAGCCTCTATCAACATACAAAATTTCAGTTTGATTGCTATCATAAATTAATAGATATTGAGAACCGTCCAAATATTTCGGTTGGTCGCCATTCTCGACTTTTATACTGTATATGTAGGCCATAGAGTTATGTATTATAAGATGACGATTTTTGCGTAGGTTCATTATTCAAATGTTCACTTCGATCGCATGATTAATACACGAGAAATAAAAACTTAATTTAAAAAATATACAGCCGCCATCTTGAGGTTGTGTGAACAATTGAAGTAAATTAGATGCCAATGCTTGACAATGTGTATAAATATTTACTGTACGATGTATCACTGCGCTCTAATGGTTAATTCGCGAGATAAGTCAATTATCATGTTTCACCTTTGCTTGGCCGCCATGTTCGTATTGTATTATACAGGTTTTTGAAAGTCTCTTAGCTGAAATTTTAGTAGTGCCCTTTATCACCGTACAAAATTTCAAGGAGATATCAGTAATAGTTTCGGAGAAATAGAATGCCGGTGAAATTTTTCGCACAGCCGCCATCTTGAGGTTATGTAGACAATTGAACTAATTTAGATGCCTGTGCATTACAATGTGTTTAAACATTTGCTGTACCAAGTTTCATTACATTTGGATGGATAAATCTGTAGAAAAGTCTCTTTAAAATTTCAACTTCGCTTGGCCGCCATGTTCGTTTTGTAGTTAACAAGTTTTTGGAAGCCTCCATAGGCAAACGTCTTGTAGTTTCCTTTATCACCGTACAGAATTTTTGGGTGATATCAGTAACAGTTTCAGAGATATGGAATGCCGGTGAAATATTTCGCACAGCCGCCATGTAGGATTGGTGAGACGTAATAATATTTGAAGGGCACGGGGTCGGCCAGAATGGTGCTATGACCATACTGAGTTTCATTGAAAACGCTCCAGCCGTTTAGAAGTTATTTGGGGGGAGGACATACACACAGACAGATACATTCGCACACACCCACACACACACACACACACGGACAAAAGGGGATCTCATAAGCCGATTATTTTTATAAAATGAAAATGGGGTAAAAACGAGATTTTAAAATTTCACACAACTGCCATCTTGTGGTTATGAAAATAATTGGAATAAATTAGATGCCAGTGGATTAAAATTTGTATAAGCATTTACCATACCATGTTTTACTGCGCTCGGATGGTTAAATCGTGAGAAACGTCCGTTTAAATATTTATATTTCGCGTCACCGCCATGTTAGATTTGTGCTCACCAGGTTATTGAAAGTCCTATAGGTGAACTTATGTTCATAGCCTCTAAGAACATTAAAAAAGTCAACTTAATTGCTGTAACACATTCGTAGATATTGAGAACCATCTAAATATTTCGGATGGTCTCCATGTTGGATGATTAAATGTATAGGCCAAGAGTGATATACTATTAAATGAAAATTATTGTGTGGGTTCATTGATCAAAATTTCACTTTGATCACATGATTAAGACACAAGAAATAAGAACTTAATTTTAATTTTTCGCATAGCCATCATCTTGAGGTTATGTAAGCAATTGATCTAAATTAGTTGCCACTGCATTACAATGTGTATAAACATTTTACTGTACCATCTTTCACTACGGTCAGATGGTTAACTCGCGAGAAAAGTCTATTAAAATGTTTCAAATTCGCTTGGCCGCCATGTTCGTTTTGTACATTACAGGTTTCTGTAAAATACATAGATGAACCTGAAGAAGTGCCCATTATCACATCAGATTCACGGTCACGTAAAACTACAATCTACTTCATTATCACATTACAAAATTACAGGGAGATATCAGTAATCGTTTCGGAGATATAGAAATCCAGTGAAATATTTCGCACAGCCGCCATCTTGAGGTTATGTAAACAATTGAACTACATTAAATACCAGTGCATTACAATGTCTATATTCATATGCTGTACCACGTTTCATAGCGTTTGGTTGGTTAAATCGCGAAAAAAGTCTATTTAAAAGTTTCAAATTCGCTTGGCCGCCATGTTCGATTTATAGTTAACAGAGTTTTGAAAATCACATAGTTTTTTTTTTCGTGTTGCCTCCTGAGAGGCCGAGTGCAGGTCTTTCTAGTCGACGCCCTTGGGCGACCTGCGTGTCGGGATGAGGGATGTAATAGAGGAAGGTCAATGTAACTGGGCAAGGAAGTGGAAGGAAGCAGCCGTGGCCTGTCAGAAGGTACCATCCCAGCATTTGCCTGGTGTTGAAAATGGAAAACTACGGAAAACCATTTCAAGGACGGCCGACGGTGGGGATCGAACCCACGCGTCTACCGAGTCAGCAGAGTGCTTGGCCCCATGACCTAACGCTGCGCTTTAGCGAGAGGAGCCACTGCTGTCGGTATCACGTAGGTGAACTTGTAGTAGTGCCCTTTATCACCGTATAAACTTTCAGAGTGATAGCGGTAACAGTTTCGGAGATATAGAATGCCGGTGAAATATTTCACACAGATTGGTGAGATGTAATAACATTTTAAGGGCACGGTCGGGGCCGACAGAAATTGTGCTATAACCTTACCAAGTTTCATTGAAATCGCTCCAGCCATCTAGAAGTTATTAGAGGGGGGCACACACACACATACGCACACACATACGCACACACATACACACACACGGACAAAAGGTGATCTCATAAGCCAATTTTTTTTTCATAAATAAAAATAGGCTAAAAACAGTAGGTGATTATGCCGCGCACAAATTTACCAACAAAAACGGCACTCGACTCATTGAGTTATGCCATAAAAACGATTTGAAAATTATGTCAACCTCACTACGAAAATCCCCCAAGAAACAGAAGACATGGCAATCACTTATCCACCACTTACGCGAATTTCAAATCGACCATGTCGCAATCGATTACACCTACCTGAAAGAAATTCATCATGTACAAGTCCGCAAAGGAGCGATCATTGATTCTGACCACTAACACTCTCGAATCAAAATCAAATTCATACCACAGAAATATTTAACAAGACACCCCCAATGATCCCAAAATTCGACATAAACAAAATCAAAGACTCCAAAATCGCTGAAAAATGGGAAGAACAACCCACAGAAAACTGGGAAGTTTCAAAGGAAACCGCCAAAACCTTGATTCCCCTGACTAAAAAATCGAAACGTCCTTGGTGAAATCAAGAAGAGAGAAATCGCCCTCGACATCAGAAAAACTGCCTTCCAAACCTATACAAGAAACAAACCTGAGAATGCACTCAGAGAAATTACACTAATCAACCAAGAAATATGGCAAACAGAGAAAATACCTGATGACTGGAAAATAGCATTCATCCACCCACTACTCAAAAGAGGAGATAAGCCTGACGTGAACAACTACAGAGGGATTTCTCTCCTTCCCGTCGACTACAAAATTTTCTCAGCTTGTCTCTTGACACGAACGCAGGAACAGCTCGAACCAAAGTTATCAGAATTTCAAGAGGGATTCAGACCAAACCAATCCTGCCCTGAACAAATCTTGATCCATAAAATCATTGTCAAGATAGCGGGTTCAAACCCGGCCAAAGCCGTCGGATTTTTTAAGAGCGTTAAAAATCCCTCAGTATGCCTTCCTTCGGAGAGGAAGTAAAGCCGGCGGTCCCATGTCATAGATTTATGGCATGTTAAAGAACTTTCCACTAATTACACCTGTGTGAAACTAAATTGTATTGGTTAAGAATGTAAACAACGCTCTTAGGTTGCTATGTTCGTTGCCAAGAGCCGACTGCGGTGGCGTCTATTAGCTGAGTTCTGAACTAAGCCTAGTAGTCGTTGACGGTGGCGTTTGGCGGCAAAAGTAGGAACCATTTGAAAAATTCTAAGTTGCAGTCTGCACTTAAATTTAAAAAAAAACAGATACCCTCACTAATACAGTCATCACAACTAACACCGGTTATCAGACAGATTCTACACACACCCAAAGCACACGGGGCTACATGACCGCGTTATCGCAGCCCCTAAACTTAAGAACCAACCAACCAAAATCATTGTCAAAATGCATGCAATTCGAAATAAACCAACGATGTGCACATTTGTCGATTTCAAAAACGCTTACGACTTGATCGATAGGCAATCACTCTCTTCCAGATCCTTGAAGAAAGAGGATTAGATCACAAAACACGGAAACTCATTGAACAAATGCTGACCAACACAAAATCCAAAGTAAAATTTATGGGAAAAATCTCGCATACTTTCGAAATTCAGACAGGCGACAAGGAGATGCTCCTTCTCCTCTCTTGTTTAACATAATTCTGGATTTAGTCATGGAAGAATGGGAAAAATTGCTCAAGAAACAAAATATCTGAAAACCAGTTTCACTTGGTTTACGTAAACGCAATCTCTCTATACCATATCTTGCCTTCGCCGATGACTTGGTTATACCAACAGAAAATCAAGAGACCACAATGAAACAAATAGAAACACTCCGAGAATGCGCCGAGAAAGTGGGACTTCAAATATCCTTCGAGAAAACTCAAGTGCTAAGTCACAAAGGCCACAACATTCAAACAAAATACGGAGCGATCTAAAGAGTCCCACATTTCAAATATCTGGGAGAATTTATCGAACCAACTGGATCCGAAAATATCTCACAACAAAACCGTCTCCAGAAAACCAGGAGAGCACTCGGACTTATCCAAAACCTCTATAACAAAAAAATGCATGTCAAGACAAATCAAACTTCGACACTACAACACTGTCATTAAACCGGCAAGTCTCTACGCAAGCGAAACACTTACACTCAATAAGAAATATGAACTTGAAGAAATCAAGAAAGAAGAAAGAGAAATCATATGGAAAATACTAGGAGCAAGACTCACTCCTGACGGGTACCGACTGCAGTCAATCAAGACAACTGAAAAATACTCAAAAATCGAAGTCGACTTCTGAAAAAGACGATTGAAATACTTCGGGCACATTAGGTTATTTGACCCTGGTTAGGCCAATCTTGGAATACGGCCCAGTGCGTTGGGACCCATATCAGACAGGGCTCAGCAATGAGCTGGAGATGTACAAATGAAGGCTGCTAGGTTTGTGTTCAACGATTTTAATTCTAGAAGTAGTGTAACTCGAATGGTAGAAAAACTAGGGTGGGAATATCTGGAAGATAGAAGGACAAAATACAGACTATACGCTATGTTTAACACTTACACTAATCGGCCATCGTGGGGAGAAATAACCAACCGTCTGGGAAATCCCACCTACCTGAGCAGGGCAGATCAACCACATACAGTCGAAATTTTGTGTAATTACTATAGTCCCTAAATTGCCAATTGTGTATATTGTGTTTGATGTTATTGTTGGTGATTTTCTGTATTTGTACAATTTTCCACCGGGGAATTACCCCCATTTGCAAATATTATAATAATAATAATAATAATAATAATAATAATAATAATAATAATAATAATAATAATAATAATAATAATAATAATAATAATAATAATAATTGTTACGTGCAAAAGCCCGTCCCAACGTTTTTAAAATCCGTCTCACCTATATATATTGTGCCCGTTTAGACCGGAGTCCGCACGACCACATATGCATTTTACCAATAATCAGTCAGCACGAGAGTCAAAATATCCCGGAGCGCCAGATGGGTTAAAGCAAATCGCAAAAACGACATCAAATTAAAAAAAATGCTTTGCTGATCTTTGGCTCAATGCAACAATAAGGATAGAAGGAGATTTAATTGGGAGTAACACATCTGGTAAAATTATCTCAGTTTATTTTAAAGTTAAAATCTGACTGCAAGAATGCTCAAAGCAGCATCATCCACGTGTGGCGATCCACACTCTTATTTACACACAATATACAGAAATCTTCCAAACACATTTGACAATCTTTTTGGAAACACAAGTCCGATTAATAGTCCTGTGGACTGTGTTCCAAAATTATTAATATTTAATTCCAGTTCAAAATTAATTGTCTATACTGGAAATAACGTAGATCACTGTTTGACTATTTACATGATATTAACACTCGTAGAATAAATGTTTATAGAATTTTTAAACTTTCGCTTGTTTTTCCAGTTTCAAAAATATATCGTCGAAAAAATTATCATCGAAGCAACACAAATTATTTACATATATTAATAACATCTGAAAAGTATTTGACCTTGAGCATAGCATCGAAGAACTGTGCGAAGCACAATAACAATTAATCGTTCTTCTGACATTTAACATTCGAGAAGTGACTCGATTAGGAACTTCAAGTTCCAAACAAAATACATGATTTCTGAATCATCAACTTGATCAATAAATGGTTGAACCATTCAACTATTCAATTTTCCACTTGGAATCATTATTATAAAAATATTTATATTTATGGCCATTTCTAGTAACTTTTACAACTTGCAATTCTTCGACAGAATGCGGAAATTAGAATTGTAGTTTTATAATGAATTCATTTAGTTCATGGCACTAGGATTGAAAATATCCTTCAAATTATTCGTGGTTAAAGAATTATTTTTAATTGGCAGTGGCCCATTCTATTATTTGTGTAAGAACACAATATTACAACAACAACGGCAAAGGTCTTCCTCTGAAGAAGAATAAACTACTATCATGACAAATCCGGGTTCTAGCAAAATCAAAGTCTAAATGGAATTCGTAAACAAGGTTGAAATAAGAACTGATGGTTTTAAAGAAATAACCTTCGGGTCATTCATACGACGAAATGTGTGGCTCCAATACTCCTACTATAAATCTGAGCCATCGAACCTGCTATTTGATTGATGCTCGAAAAAACCTCTTCATTCCTGCGACTTAACATGCGCACCTGGGAATGGCATTTCAACTACTCCACACACATAAATTATCTTCCCAAAATTTATACAATAAATCAAGCCTCTGCTTGTTATCAACACTGGAAGATTAATAAACTTACAAGTTTATTAAATTTTACCATTCAGTTCAACCCGTGAATTTACCATACTTATGAAAATCTTTATTTCACTTTCGAGTGTATTTACGTCATGATTTTATATAAATACAAAAATATCCTATTTGATACAAATATCATTTGCTTCCCGTTTCATGCCTCTCCGTGTTATCTGAAAAATATACTTTGCTCAAATGCAAATATCAACTGTTCAACCAGAACTGACATGTTGGTTGAATGCGGGCTTGCGCTAACCACTCTCCTTCGGAAAATCTCCTGTTCCAGACTAGAAATGATTAAACTACTTCATAGGCTCTTTCTCAATACATATGATTATTAGAAAATATAATATCCAAGAATTATTTAGAAAAATTATGAAAATTATTATTATTATTAGTGGATTATTATTATTATTATTATTTATATCATTCTAAATATGTTTAATTATCATCTCATTATGTGAGAATCCACATGTTCGAACCTTCGAATATGGAAAAAATATCCATTCCTCAACAAAAATAAATTATTAACTTTTACAGTTACTTCGGGGGTTTTCCGTGGTTTCCTTAAAATATGAAAAATTCAAATAAATGCTCGAAATGCTCGGTCATCGATCCTAAACTGTTCTGAGTGCTGAAAATGCTCAGAATAACTCCGTCTAGTCAGACATAGTGGTAGTATCTTTCGACGTTTGAATAAACTGTGGTTCCATTTTAATATGGGCTTCTATCAAAGCCATAACAGTTTGTTTCAATAGGGTCAGATCTAAGTGATCTCTTCTTAAATATGTCAGTTGTAACATAACTCACTGTAATCTCATCAGTACAAGAAAAACATTGACAGTCTAAGCAATTAACGGCTGTTCTGAAGATCGTTCCCTGGGCATGGTTTATTAATATCACCATCTGCCATGCGCTAAGCAACCTGCAGTTTCCCTTGCGTAGACTAATGAACGCCACCGTTATAGACTAGTCTTCAGTGTACTGACAGATCGAAGTGGTTAACTAGTTACAAAAATGAAAAAACTGACTTGAAATGGATTTAAACATCCAAGTATTAAGTTACTACTGGACTGTGACAAAATACTATTTTCTAGACAAAGTCTAGCATATGTCCTTTTAGAAATATAAATATTTCCACCAATGTCTGTAGAAAAACAATCACCTCAGTGATTCTCCTCACCAGAAACTTACTAAGTTCCAACTCGTTTGCGCAGCACTTCTCGTGACTATCACGATTTGAAAATAACTTCTGCGTAGATTCGGCAACCATGTGCCTTGGCTCAGCGTAGACGCAACTTGCTTGCCAAGTGCTTGTGTTAGAATGAGCTAACCATGCCTGCTCCAGCTGGCTTTTATTCAAAACGGTCAGGGTCACGCGTCATCACCTGATATCTAGAAATCCTCATATCTCTTGAATCCCTGGTCCGATTTACTTGATACTAATTGCGTTCTCTTTTATTTGGCCGTGCCAGTAATCTGATCCCAGTCTCAAGTCTCTACTCCATAGTTAACTATTTAATCAATAAATAGCCTCCACCTCTGCTATTACTCGCTACGTCACTTGACATCCAACTATCGGTAAAATTCTTCTAAATGCTTCTCGAAGCAATGTAGCGCGATATTCAAATATCTGAACTTTCAAAAGCGGCTACAGCCTTTCCCTTGATATCTAGGTGTCTGAAACTTGGAATACCCATTCCTAGAGTTGGGCACACCCACCCCACACCTAGCAAAAAATAAAAATTGAAAAATTTTTATTTTTCCTATCTACACATTAAATCATCTGGTTCTTGAATAATAGATCTTCAAATTCGATGCATTGTAAGTTCCCACGATGTTACCAGTTCGTGTATTAGCTACTTCATAGCTTCATGAAAAATCAGAGACCATTGAGCATCTCCCTCGATGTCTTCCTCTTCTTTTCCCTCGAAGTTAATCTCTTCGGTATTCTTGAATCTGATCGTCTCTGTCTTCATATCTATCACTGCTTGATATTTCTGAATGAAATCTGCTCCCAATATTATGTCAAAAGCCATGTCCTTCATTACAACAAATACATGTCGGAAATCATGTCCTCCAATCGTAATACATAAGTATAATTGTGTTTTACACAGAGATATTTTATTGGGTATTATTCCTTGGATCTTAATTCCTGATACTGGAATTTCCTCTAAATTCTCTTTGAGCTTCCACAGAATATAAAGTTTCTCACTCACCAGACAAAGCATAGCCCCAGTATCGATCAAAGTATCGACAGGCATACCGAATACTTCGCATGATATGATTGGCATTCTAATTCTGGTACCCATTTCTTTTCGTTCGTCATTCTGTTGAATTAAATCATCATCCTCTGCTTGCCATTTAATAATTCTGGAAGTGAAAGTGTTCAAAATTCTATCTTCTACTGTGAATTCGAAGTTTTTTTTTTCATTACCATTCCCCCGGGATTGTTGTGTTCCCGATGGACCTGGATCATTGGGCCTCTGCTCCAAAAATTGCAAGTTATCTTGGTGTCTTGCTTCCAAATTTTTCTTTGTGTCCTTGTTAAACTCTTCATTGGACTGACGAGTATCTACATTCCCTCTGTTATTGTAGTTGTTTCTACCATAATATCTTCTTTCCTGGTACCTTCCTTGACTATCTCGTGGCTTTCTCCATCGAGTATTGTATCGATTACCACCATCCGGTCTCGCATATGGCTTGTAACTGTATCTGTTACTGTATTGGTTCCATCCTCTCTTATTGGAATCTTCCCTCGGCGTTTTCTCTTCTCGCTCCTCTCGAATCTCTCGAGGTGTCTGAGAATAACTATCAGCCATAACAGTGTACACAGCGTTGTTATTCTTTACTCCCTTCTGATGGAAGAATTGAGCGTTTGTATGATCCAGCTTCTGTAATACTTCATCAAATTGTTCCATATTATAGATATCAGCAGCGATCAAAGTCCTCTGGACGTCTGCTGGAAATTGACGTATCAATGCAGTAATCAACTCGTTATCTGGCATCGGCGGATCTAAATGTTGAAGTTTAGACAGCTGTCCAGAAAAGTACGTAGAGTATCGAGTAGGTTGTGACGTCGAGAATCTCTTCGAATATAACTCTGCTCTGACTTGCTGTTGGGTTTCCGGGGACCAAAACTTCTTCAATAGCCCACGAGAAAACTCCTCAAAAGTGGTTAGAGTGGATCTAAATGCTCTAAACCAAAGAAGTGCAGGACCTTCCAAGAACTTCCCTATCACTCGGATCTGTCTTTCTTTAGGGATCTTAGAATCTTTCAGGTAATCATCTGCTTCTCTCAAAAATTCCACGGGTGTTACAGAATCTCGCCCTGAAAATTTAGAAGGCTTATCTTCTATATTCTTAAATACAGTTATGGGGTTGGATTGAAATACTGTCCTGACCTCATCCTGTCTATCAGTCTCTCTAGCTCCTCCTAGATTTATCTGTATCTGTTCCTTTCCCCGTACATTTGGCATTTTCAACAGATGATCAGACTGTTTCTCATCCTTGATTTGAGTTTTCATAGCCTCAAGTTCCTTCTGGTTTTCTTCTGCCATCTTCTTAATTGCTTCAGTTTCTTTACAATTGTCTTTAACATCAATGGATATCTGGTTCATAACAGCCTCATGAATTTTCAGTGACCCTGTCATATCTGATATGTCCTTCTGAGTTGCTTGGATATCTTTGGCAATTACTTCAATATGGGATGACAAAGATTCCCTAATCTCCTTGATTCCTTCTTGATTCTCCAACTTGAGTGTGTCTTTAATTTCATTGACAACTGTGGTTTTAATTTCAGTTTGCAATTCACTAATCACACCTTCTCTTATTTCTCCCATGACAAGTTCTTTGAATTGTTCCGTTAAACGTTGAACAACTAGAATTCCCATCTCGTTACTCTCCTTCTTCACTCTGACTTCCAGGTTGACCATGTCTTCACCAACTTTCCTAAGACCATGTTCTATCCTATCAGCTAAGCTTTGGGATCGAAGATCGGCATCGCGAAATTTATCGTCCATTAAACTTGCGTTAGTAGCTAATGAAGTTTCGAGCTCATGTGTTTTATCGCATAATTTATTCATTTTACTCTCAAGTGTCATTTTCAAAATTTCAGAATTCTCTTTAAATTTACTTTCCATTGAATTAAATTTACTATTTAAATTTTCCTTTAAGTTATCTTTTAACCTGCTTTCTAACAAATCGGAATTTTCTTTGAGTTTATCCTCTAAAATTTCTTTTAAGTTACCTTTTAAAGAATCAGAACTTTCTCTAAGTTAATTTTCTAAAGAATCAGAATTTTCTTTACGTTTATTTTCTAAAGAATCAGAATTTTCTTTAAGTTTTTCATCTAAACTTTCTTTCAAATTATCAGAATTTTCTTTAAGTTTACTTTCTAAAGAATCAGAATTTTCTTTAAGTTTCTTTTCTAAAGCCTCTGTATTTTCTTTCATAATAGCGGCTACACGCCGTCCAGCCTCTTTTGAACTCTCCTCCAAACTCCTCATCATCCTCATCATTTCTTCCTTAATTTCAATTATTATTCAAAACTTAGGGGTATACAACAGTGGCAAACACAAGCTTATAACTAGAACAAGAAATATGAATAGCTAATTGGAACACTAAAATGAGATTTGTCCTAATGTCGACGTGATGGAATAACAAAATTCTCTACTTTTACGAATTACATTTACCACAATATCACAAGAAAATATGCAAGTTCTCAAATATCCTCCACCTGGATTCTAATAATGTGTATGTCCAGTCATCGAACGTTTACTACTGAATTTACTTGACGCCCTAATGGTTAAGCCATTATCAAAATAATCAAACCCATTCTAATTATTAACCAAGTTAAATTTTCAATTTTCCCCACTAATTGGGTTTCCTACTAATTTATTCATCCAAACCAGACATCTCTCAACTCCCAAAATATTTCAAAAAAAATTATCACAATTTCAAATCGGCATGCGATTGACCATGTCTAAATCGAGCCCCACGTTCGAAGCCATTTCTCTCTCTATCTTATTTTATGTGCCCGTTTAGACCGGAGTCCGCACGACCACATATGCATTTTACCAATACTCAGTCAGCACGAGAGTCAAAATATCCCGGAGCGCCAGATGGGTTAAAGCAAATCGCAAAAACGACATCAAATTAAAAAAAAATGCTTTGCTGATCTTTGGCTCAATGCAACAATAAGGATAGAAGGAGATTTAATTGGGAGTAACACATCTGGTAAAATTATCTCAGTTTATTTTGAAGTTAAAATCTGACTGCAAGAATGCTCAAAGCAGCATCATCCACGTGTATATTGTGTACACACAATATACAGAAATCTTCCAAACACATTTGACAATCTTTTTGGAAACACAAGTCCGATTAATAGTCCTGTGGACTGTGTGCCAAAATTATTAATATTTAATTCCAGTTCAAAATTAATTGTCTATACTGGAAATAACGTAGATCACTGTTTGACTATTTACATGATATTAACACTCGTAGAATAAATGTTTATAGAATTTTTAAACTTTCGCTTGTTTTTCCAGTTTCAAAAATATATCGTCGAAAAAATTATCATCGAAGCAACACAAATTATTTACATATATTAATAACATCTGAATATTATTTGACCTTGAGCATAGCATCGAAGAACTGTGCGAAGCACAACAACAATTAATCGTTCTTCTGACATTAAACATTCGAGAAGTGACTCGATTATGAACTTCAAGTTCCAAACAAAATACATGATTTCTGAATCATCAACTTGATCAATAAATGGTTGAACCATTCAACTATTCAATTTTCCACTTGGAATCATTATTATAAAAATATTTATATTTATGGCCATTTCTAGTAACTTTTACAACTTGCAATTCTTCGACAGAATGCGGAAATTAGAATTGTAGTTTTATAATGAATTCATTTAGTTCATGGCACTAGGATTGAAAATATCCTTCAAATTATTCGTGGTTAAAGAATTATTTTTAATTGGCAGTGGCCCATTCTATTATTTGTGTAAGAACACAATATTACAACAACAACGGCAAAGGTCTTCCTCTGAAGAAGAATAAACTACTATCATGACAAATCCGGGTTCTAGCAAAATCAAAGTCTAAATGGAATTCGTAAACAAGGTTGAAATAAGAACTGATGGTTTTAAAGAAATAACCTTCGGTTCATTCATACGACGAAATGTGTGGCTCCAATACTCCTACTATAAACCTGAGCCATCGAACCTGCTATTTGATTGATGCTCGAAAAAACCTCTTCATTCCTGCGACTTAACATGCGCACCTGGGAATGGCATTTCAACTACTCCACACACATAAATTATCTACCCAAAATTTATACAATAAATCAAGCCTCTGCTTGTTATCAACACTGGAAGATTAATAAACTTACAAGTTTATTAAATTTTACCATTCAGTTCAACCCGTGAATTTACCATACTTATGAAAATCTTTATTTCACTTTCGAGTGTATTTACGTCATGATTTTATATAAATACAAAAACAAGATGTTCAGTAAAGAACATATAGCCTATTTTCTCCTAAATGCATGGGTATTGTTATAACTCTTTGTCCTTTTCAAGGAGTATGATCGAATGTTGGTTGTAGTAGCTTGTTGAAATACAACGTGCTATAGGGATATTAAACATGAATATGAGGTGCCCCTTGCTAGTGCTACCTCTGTACCAAATTTCGTTCAATTCGGTTTCACCGTGTTTGAATTGATAGGGGGAATCGATTTGCACACATACTTGGCCACCATCTGCAAACTATTGGGCTGATGTTCTTGCAGTTTGGTCTGAATATGTTTCCCACATAAAGATATGGTGTTGCAAAATTTGGTAGGGACTAGATTATTAGGTTGGTCGTAATTACATTTTAGCTTTTAACATTTGGGTGGCCACGATTACGTTTCCGTCAAGATAGCGGTGATATAAAACATGACACTGAGGTGCCCTTTGCTAGTGCTACCTCTGTACCAAATGTCGTTCCATTCGGTTTCACCGTGTTCGAATTGATAAGGGGAATCGATTTTCACACAAAGATGGCCGCCATCCGCAAAATATCAGGCTGATGACCTATTAGTTTGGTCAAAGGATGCTCCCTCCATAAAGGTATGTTGTTGCTAAATTTGCTAGAGATCGGATGATTAGGCGAATCGTAATTTGATTTAAGCTTTGAACATTTGTGTGGCCGCCATTACGTTTCCGTCAAGATGGCGGCGATATAAAACATGACACTGAGGTGCCCTTTGCTAGTGCTACCTCTGTACCAAATTTCGTTCATTCGGTTCCACCGTGTTCGAATTAATAGGGGGAATCAATTTTGTTATAAAGATGGCCGCCATCCACAAACTATTAGGCTAATGGCCTATTAGATTGGTCACAGGATGCTCCCTCCATGAAGGTATATTGTTGCATAGTTTGGTAGAGATCGGATGGTTATGTTAGTCGTAATTTGATTTAAGCTTTAAACATTTGTGTGGCCGCCATTACGTTTCTGTCAATATGGCGGCGATATAAATCATGACACTGAGATGCCCTTTGCTAGTGCTATCTCTGTACCAAATTTCGTTCCATTCTGTTTCACCGTGTTTGAATTAATAGGGGGAATCGATTTTCACACAAAGATGGCCGCCATCCGCAAACTATTAGGCAAATGACCTATTAGATTGGTCAAAGGATGCTCCCTCCATAAAGGTATGTAGTTGCAAAATTTGGTAGAGATCGGATGATTAGGTTAATCGTAATTTGATTTAAGCTTTGAACATTCGTGTGGCCGCCATTACGTTTCAGTCAAGATGGCGGCGATATAAAACATGACACTGAGGTGCCCTTTGCTAGTGCTACCTCTGTACCTAATTTCGTTCCATTCTGTTCCACCGTGTTCGAATTATTAGGGGAATCAATTTTGACATAAAGATGGCCGCCTGCCGCAAACTATTAGGCTAATAACCTATTAGATTGGTCAAAGCATGCTCCCTCCATAAAGGAATGTTGTTGCAAAGTTTGGTAGAGATCGGATGGTTATGTTAGTCGTAATTTAACTTAAACTTTGAACATTTGTGTGGCCGCCATTACGTTTCTGTCAATATGGCGGTGATATGAAACATGACACTGGGATGCCCTTTGCTAGTGCTACCTCTGTACCGAATTGCGTTCCATTCAGTTTCACCGTGTTTGAATTAATAGGGGGAATTGATTTTCACACAAAGATGGCCGCCATCTGCAAACTATTAGGCTAATGACCTAGTCATTTGGTCAAAGGATGCTTCCTCTAAAAAGGTATGTTGTTGCAAAATTTGGTAGAGATCGGATGATTAGGTTAATCGTAATTTGATTTAAGCTTTGAACATTTATGTGGCCGCCATTACGTTTCCGTCAAGATGGCGGTGATATAAAACATGGCACTGAGGTGCCTTTTGTTAGTACTACCTCTGTACCCAATTTCGTTCCATTCGGTTGCACTGTGTTTGAATTAATAGGTGGAATCGATTTTCACACAAAGATGGCCGCCATCCGCAAACTATTACGCTGATGACCTATTAGTTTGGTCAAAGGATGCTCCCCCTAAAAAGGTATGTTGTTGCAAAATTTGGTAGAGATCGGATGATTAGGTTAGTCGTAATTTGATTTAAGCTTTGAATATTTTTGTGGCCGCCATTACGTTTCCGTCAAGATGGCGGCGATATAAAATATGACACTGAGGTGTCCTTTGCTAGTGCTACCTTTGTACCAAATTTCGTTCAATTCGCATTCACCGTGTTCGAATTGATAGGGGGAACAGACATTCAGAGTACACACACTCACACACACACAGACACACACACACACAGACACACACACAGACTCACACACACACATACACACACACAGACAGACACACTTTTTTCGCCCTGTGTTGATCTCATAAGTCTACTTTCATTTTTTGCAAAAATCGAAAGTAGGCTAATATCCTATTTGATACAAATATCATTTGCTTCCCGTTTCATGCCTCTCCGTGTTATCTGAAAAATATACTTTGCTCAAATGCAAATATCAACTGTTCAACCAGAACTGACATGTTGGTTGAATGCGGGCTTGCGCTAACCACTCTCCTTCGGAAAATCTCCTGTTCCAGACTAGAAATGATTAAACTACTTCATAGGCTCTTTCTCAATACATATGATTATTAGAAAATATAATATCCAAGAATTATTTAGAAAAATTATGAAAATTATTATTATTATTAGTGGATTATTATTATTATTATTATTATTTATATCATTCTAAATATGTTTAATTATCATCTCATTATGTGAGAATCCACATGTTCGAACCTTCGAATATGGAAAAAATATCCATTCCTCAACAAAAATAAATTATTAACTTTTACAGTTACTTCGGGGGTTTTCCGTGGTTTCCTTAAAATATGAAAAATTCAAATAAATGCTCGAAATGCTCGGTCATCGATCCTAAACTGTTCTGAGTGCTGAAAATGCTCAGAATAACTCTAACAAGTCTTGCGTAAATCATTACAAGCTTTAAATACGACGAAAAAAATGTGTTGGTCATCTGCAGAAAAAAAATAGTTTGTTCCAATTAGCTAGGCATAATATAATTCAAATGTCGCTTACATTTCTTGATGGTCTTGAAGTGTAGTAAACCTGGTCTGTACCAGATTTATCCATAGACATGCCCTATCGGACAAGCACGTATAATCCTTGTATCGGCCGCCATTGTAGACCCACAAATCGTCTAGTCAGACATAGTGGTAGTATCTTTCGACGTTTGAATAAACTGTGGTTCCATTTTAATATGGGCTTCTATCAAAGCCATAACAGTTTGTTTCAATAGGGTCAGATCTAAGTGATCTCTTCTTAAATATGTCAGTTGTAACATAACTCACTGTAATCTCATCAGTACAAGAAAAACATTGACAGTCTAAGCAATTAACGGCTGTTCTGAAGATCGTTCCCTGGGCATGGTTTATTAATATCACCATCTGCCATGCGCTAAGCAACCTGCAGTTTCCCTTGCGTAGACTAATGAACGCCACCGTTATAGACTAGTCTTCAGTGTACTGACAGATCGAAGTGGTTAACTAGTTACAAAAATGAAAAAACTGACTTGAAATGGATTTAAACATCCAAGTATTAAGTTACTACTGGACTGTGACAAAATACTATTTTCTAGACAAAGTCTAGCATATGTCCTTTTAGAAATATAAATATTTCCACCAATGTCTGTAGAAAAACAATCACCTCAGTGATTCTCCTCACCAGAAACTTACTAAGTTCCAACTCGTTTGCGCAGCACTTCTCGTGACTATCACGATTTGAAAATAACTTCTGCGTAGATTCGGCAACCATGTGCCTTGGCTCAGCGTAGACGCAACTTGCTTGCCAAGTGCTTGTGTTAGAATGAGCTAACCATGCCTGCTCCAGCTGGCTTTTATTCAAAACGGTCAGGGTCACGCGTCATCACCTGATATCTAGAAATCCTCATATCTCTTGAATCCCTGGTCCGATTTACTTGATACTAATTGCGTTCTCTTTTATTTGGCCGTGCCAGTAATCTGATCCCAGTCTCAAGTCTCTACTCCATAGTTAACTATTTAATCAATAAATAGCCTCCACCTCTGCTATTACTCGCTACGTCACTTGACATCCAACTATCGGTAAAATTCTTCTAAATGCTTCTCGAAGCAATGTAGCGCGATATTCAAATATCTGAACTTTCAAAAGCGGCTACAGCCTTTCCCTTGATATCTAGGTGTCTGAAACTTGGAATACCCATTCCTAGAGTTGGGCACAATATGTGTTCCCTGCCATTTAAAGCGCCCGCCTGATGGCTTGGTTCTGCAAATGAACTCGAGATGGCAGTATCTATCGGACTTCGGCGCCTCTAGCCGTGGTTGTTTCTTCGACCGCTAGAGTGAGTGTGTGGTGTCTTCTGATCTCATCCTAATCGAGTCATGTTTGAAGGATATTGTATTCTACGTCATTGAACAAAAGACTATATATACATCATACCGCCAAAATAATTATACATTATGCACATTGTTACTTGATGTGTCAATCTGTGATTGGACAAATACAATTAACATGAATGCAGTGCGGTATTTGACTTTGGATTCTCCGCCATCTTGTGATCTTGATAGTCTGTCGTGAAGGAAGCAACAAGCCGGCTGTTGGTGAAAGAGTGTCTCTCCCTGTGCTGGGGGCTTGGGCCCCTAGCCTCTTCGAAATATGGATATATGCTATAAGATATTGCCTGCATTCTTAAGGCTGTATTTTCGCCATTTCGCATTGAAGATGAAGAATGAAATAATAAGATTCGCAACTAGATGCAAACAGGAGTGCTTGTTTCCATAACGGCGCATGTGCGTGTTAGCCATTTTGAGGCCATATACTGCTTTATAATATATTTTTTTTAAATTTGTGTGTTAATTATTTTATTATTATTGTGTCTCCACAGAGAAGTTTTTAAGGTACGTAATTATTTAAAATTTTATATATTGTTATGGAGCTCCGATATTGGCCTTGTATTAATGTTTTAATTCTGTATTTTGTTTCGCCTGGTAGGCCTAATTTTTCTGTTTTGCTAATGTTACCAGATATGTAAATTTTATTGTTTTCCTTCGTACCTTCTGGGGACACGCTTCTAGTTTATTTTACGCTGTAAATTTTTATTTATTTAGTTTTTGGTAAACTTTGGGATTGCCCTATTATTAATTTGATTTACGATCCGTTGCAGCCTAAAACGCCTCGTGTCAATAGTGTTAAGGCGTAATTCTTTCCTCCCTTTCTGTTCTCTCTGGTGATTTTAAATTTAATTTTATGCTAATTGTTTGCCGTAATTCGATTGGACATGCGGTCATCTATTTGGTGGCCATGTTTGTTTTTTGTTTTGCCCGAGTGCATTCTGGTCTGGAGAGTGCATTCTCTAGGCGTCGAGCGGGAGACTCAAACGTGTTGTGGTGCTCGCTTAGTATGTTTTTGTTAATCTTGTTGGTTTAACTTTGTGTTTTTGTGAGTGTTCCCGAGTTTTTCTCCGTCATGAAAATTGTGGATTTGTTAATTGATCCTATTTTTAGCCTACTTTTCACATTTTGCAAAAATGAGGAAAAAGTAGACTTATGAGATCGGGCAAATCTGTGTCTGTCTGTCTGTCTGTCTGTCTGTCCTTCTGTCTGTCTGTCAGGCTGTGTGTGTGTCCCCCCTATCAACTCCTAAACGGCTGGAGCAATCGAAACAAAATTTGGTAGGATTAAATATCTATACCTGAATATCTCACGGCCATATTTGAAAATGATGTCAGTGCTACCAACTGCAAAAAAATCGCAATTGAAATTTGAGCTCCATGATGTATATCGTGGAAGGTATGAATGGGAGCTATTTCAAAATTGACACACGTATAGATAATAATATTGCAGTTTAATTTCCAGGAGTCCATACATGGCAGTGTTGCCAAAATGATTATAAGCCTGCTGATAGGTCCAATTTTTAAATGCATGTAACTTCTACACTATCAATTGGAATTCAACCAAATTTCGTATGTTGTATGTGTACATAACCAGATATGACTGAACGTAATCTTATGAACCACCAGTGCGGCCAACTGTTAAAAAATGCTCTTAATTTCTTTTATACAAATACCAATATATATGAGAAAGTATGCAAGCCGACAGCTTTAAACTATGCACACGTATAGTACATGACATTCTATATTAATTTGGAGTAACTTATATACGTTAGTGCTACCAACATGATTCTAAGCCTGCTGAGAAGTCCAACTTTAAATACATGTAACTTCCATACTATCATTTGGATTTCAACCAAATTTCGTATGTGCTATGTGTACCATAACAGCTATAACAATGCGTATTCTTAAGAGCAACCAGGGCTGCCAACTGTTAATAAATGCTGTCTCTATTTTTGTTACCCTAATATCAATATATCAGAAAGAATGCAAGCCAATAGCCTTAAACTTTGCACACGTATAGTACCTGGCATTCTAGATGAATTAGGAGTAACTAATATACGTCAGTGCTGCCAACATGATTCTAAGCCTGCTGATAGGTCCAATTTTAAAATGCATGTAACTTCTATACTAACTAATGGATTTCATTCAAAATTGGCACAACAATAGATCCTATTATTTCAGATTATTTCTGACCAATACATGCATGACATTGTTGCCAACATGATTTTACGCGCGCTGTTAGATCCAATGTTTAACTGCATCTAACGTCCATGCTATTCATTGGACTTCAACCAAATTTTGTATTCTGTACCTGAAGAGATGGAACTAAGAATATATTCAGTCATCAGGGCTGCCAACTGTGGTGCCAGGTATACAGTATTTCGAACTAATTAGAAATTTCGATATTAGCAACTTAATTTCGTCATTATTCTAGATAGGTTCATATACTGTTGAATAATCATTGGCATGAAAAGTAGGCTCTTTAGTTCGTTACGGAACTTCTTGTTATTTTATTAATTTAATTTAAAATTTTTCGTTTCATCGTGGCCTTGATGTCTGCATGTCGGGTCGGTATTGCGTACCTTAGTAAATTATCAAGCCCTTTCTCATTTGGTAATACCTGTATTCTGTTTTTTTATCCTTTGGGCATTATTATTTTAATTTTAAATTAAATGTTTTCATTTCGCTCAGCAAGCATGTTAAACCGTCTCTTGCCTACTTATGTAAATAACTTATGTTGGCCTTAAGCCATATGCATCACCAGAGAGAGGTTGTTGTGGCCATAGAGTTTCTTCTTTTTTATGATTTTGTTAATTTTTTTTTATTTTTCTTGACCCCTTTTGGTAATTAAATTTTCTTTTAAATTTTAAGCTACTGTTGTGGCATTATTTCGTCGGCGACAATTCTATTAGTTATTGGACGGTGTCTGTAGACGAGCCTGTGCGTTCCCCTCTTCTCCACCTTCCTTCCTCCCTTTAGGTGTTCTTCTGTTGGGGCATGTCATCTGGCGGTGATTTTGCAGAAAGCGCCGCGGACCTCTTGAAAACAGGTAAGTAGCCTCCAGATCCATTTCATTCCCAGGTGGTCGCAGTGGTAGCAGACCGAGCTCGTGTAGCGCTTCTGCAGCCATCCCCTCCACCATACCCGCAGGCTCATTTTATGGACACTTCTGATGCTGATAGAGCGGTTGCTGATGGGATGTGTCATGTCAGTGCACTTGATGTTATTTAATGCTAATCCTTGTCATTTGTTCGGTTTCATGTTTGCCTCTGAGTACCCGTGTGGCGATATGTAAGTGACCTATTCCAAGCGAGGTTTGTGTGCTGAATTTTATCCTGTTTGTGATGCAACATTCCCCGTGAAAAAAGAAGCTTGGTAAGTGACTGGCATGTGTTCTTGGCATGGGAAATGTGGGTTTCTTGATTTTCTGATAGCCTACATGCTACTAGTGAAGGCATCGAGGAGCCCTGTCTGAAGCTGTTCGCCATGTGGTTTGTGGCAATTTTTGTAATTTAGCTCCCTGTTCTCGAGCCAAGCAAGCGATGACGTCTGTAGTTCTGGGCAGCATTGTGCATGATTTTGTATAGTATTGTGGCTGTGTTCGAGTGTCAACCTAATCTATGGTGTTGGTAATTGGTAGTTATGGTATTGTTGTCAAATTGTAAACTGTCCTCGTAATTCCTAAAATTTCTTTCTTTCTGTATTGTCTGCCTACATTCTGTGTTTTTCAAAATGGCCGACAATAATAGTGCTTTTGATGTAATTGACTTAGGGGATAATCTTGTTAATTTGGAGAGTTCTTCTGGGGTTGAACGTGAATCACCTCTGTTTACTATGTCTGAAGTTTTGGGATCGATTACTAGTAGTGGTTTGCCTGCCCCTCTATTGCCTGGTTCTGGCTCGTCCAGACCACTTACCCCTGGATACGGTCATTCTTCTCATGTTAGGTCACCTAATGATTTCCTGGGTCCTGCCGACAAATTGCGTCCCAGTTTTTTCTCTGGCAATGTAAATGTTTTGTCTCCTGTAGAGGGTGTGCGAGCGAGCTGCCCTGGTAATAATGTCTCTTTTCCAAATGCTACGTACTCGCCTACCGTTAATTATGGGTCGATTCCTCAACCTATTTCTAGTTTCTTAACTAAGTTGAAGCATTTCAACCTTGATGACGTTACCCAGGTGGTCCTATTTTTAAAGCAAGTGGTCGAATTGGGTAACCATGCCTCGATTTTTGGGATGTCGGAAAATAAGATTTTCCAACTGTTGTATCCTGTTGCATCCGGTATGCTGCGTGATAAGCTGATTGAAGCTATCCACCTCCGCATGTCCTTAGCCATGTTCATTAGGGAAGTGTTGTGGTTTTTTGTCCCTGCGAGTGCCCTTAGTACTATCGAGCAAAAAATCTTATTTCGTGTCCAAAGGTTGGACGAGTCACTTAGCGACTATGTCAGTGATATTAAGGTATATGCCCAGGTATTTGCGTCCCCTTTAACTGAACGACAGTTGGTGTCATCTATTGTAAATGGGTTTTCGCCTCAATATAGGTCATACATGACTGTGTGTACCAGGCCTTCGTCATTTGTCGAGCTGAAACAGGTCATTATAGAGGCTATGGCTGTGAAACATGCAGATTCCCTTCGTGTAGCTAATGTTCCTCCTCCTTCCTTGATGTCTCGTCCCCCTCCTTCCTTGATGTCTCGTCCCCATCCTAAGGTTATGTTTCATCCTAGACCCAATGTTAAGTGCCACACGTGCGGTGGCGTGGGACATGTCAAGAAGGTGTGTCCGAATAACCAGGTTGTGTATCGCCAATGACGGGATAATTTGGAGACCAATTCGGATGTTACTTCTAAGGATATTTCTGTGCATGAGAATTTGGGAAAACCGTGTGAAGTTTCTGGTCGCCATACTAATGAAAATCTTTATAACTCTTTGAAAACTAATTCATCACGTGCTAACTCTGCTTATGTCGCTGACCTACCTAACCTGTCGGTGAGCAATGTCGTGGCAAGTCTGCCTAATTCTAAACATAATGTGAAACCTGTGGCGCGGGTGTCCTCGTCATCTAATTGTAATCGATTTAGAGTGAGTAATGAGTTTGGAATTTCTCCTGTGGCTAAAGGAATATCACCGTTTATTGAAATTTGTGTTAATGACGAGCCCGTTTCTGCATTGCTTGATTCTGGTAGTGTCGCATCCTTTATAAGCGAGGTCTGGTTTTTATCAATGAAGAGTGTTTGCAATCTACCTGAGTTAGAGCCTAACAATGAATCTTTTATTTCGGCAAATTGTTCAAACTTAAATATTTTGGGAAGTATGACAGTCAAAATCCATATTCTAAATTTTTCTTGGAAATTTAAATTTTTTGTTGCCAGGAATCCTTCTTGTTCGGTGGTCATTGGAGCTAATTTCATGTCCCACGTTGGTATGCTTCTTGATTTTGGTGCTCGCAACTTATGGTTTAAGTTTAATCCACAAATTAAATTATCATTTAATCCGGTTTTATCTTCTCCTGCTGTCAATTCAGTTAGTGAACCTGAGACTATTGAGGATCTCGATCTGGAAAATTTAACGAGTCTTCAAAAGGATGCCATTAAGAGGTTATGTCAGGAGTATAGTGATGTATTTACTGACAAGTTGGGTGTAACCCATTTGATGGAATACAAGATTGAGCTAACCGATTCTGTGCCGGTGCGATCCAGCCCGTATCGCCTTGCCCTGCCCAAGATGGCTGAACTTCGGATGATTATCGATAAGATGCTGGAAGAAGGTGTAATCCAACCTTCTATCTCTGCCTATTCATCCCCTGTATTCCTTGTGCCAAAACCTAACGGTGGTTTTCGGCCGGTGGTCGACTATAGGGCTCTTAATCAAAAGGTTGTTTTACAATCCATCCCTTTGCCGGACCTTCATACATGCTTTAGTTGGTTTCGCAACGCGAAGGTGTTCACGATCCTCGATTTAAATTCTTCTTACTTCCAAATTTCCCTCTCTCCGGAATCCAGGCATGTTACTGCTTTTTCCACTGACTGGAACCTGTTTGAGTATTGTACCCGATACCCAGTTGAGGCTATCAGCTACGCCAGCTGACATTGAGCCGTAGTTGAGATTTATGGGAAAAGTTGTAAAGATAGCGCTCACATCGAGTAGAGGAGAATATTAGAAAATGACGTAGAAGGCCAAGGATCAAGAAGGCACTGCCAGTCAAGTAGATGGAATTATGGGAGGAATATTGCAGTTTTATTAAGATCTGAATGGAACAGTATATTTAATCATCTCAGAAGAGAAGAAATAACAAGCATTATATATGATAATAACTTGAAGAAAGACAGATAATCCCTTGAGTTATTGTATAACTTAATAGCCGAGATGAAGGTGGTCGAGATTATATTTGTGACGCACGACCGTAGATAGTGGGAGAGAATCACGTGACCGCGCCAGGTAGGAGCTGGTCAATGCAGTTTAGAGAAGTCAGTCGAGTTCAGCCAGCGAGCTGAGCGGTACACATGCGCAGAGCGTACGGTAAAGTCGAGCGGTGAACACTTGTTACGTAAAGCGAAGGCGACAGTATTACTTAACCAAGCAGAGAGCGGAAGTAGGTCATTGAGCCAAGGCGAGCAACGCAGGGCAGACGGCGAGAAGACCGGTTAAGTGGCAGGCTGTACGGGCCGTGTACGGAGGAGAAAGGCCGGGGTTCAGAACAGCATTGTAATACGAGTTTGAGAACTTTATTTCGAGCTGCATTTTATAACGCAGACCAGTATAGCAAAGCGGCATGGCGAGGCCGGCTTTAAGCATAGTTCATTCTGGAACAGTGCAGTAGATCCGAGCGGGCTAGTTCCGACTTTTATACGCAGGCAACAGTAACGAAGCTGAACTTCATTTCAACATTCAGTTACAACATTGAGTTGGGACTTGTATTCAGTAATAGAATTGTGCAGGCAGATAGTTACAATATGCTGCAATTATGAACTTAGATATTCAAATTACATTACGACTATGCATTTCATAACGGAATATATAGAGCGACCATGGGGTCCAAACAACATTATCGCTTTTAAGCAAACGAACTGTTACAATTATATGCACTTATGAACATTGGCACATGCATTAATAGAATTCGTTTTCATGAATTGTCATAAAATATTGAGTACGAACATAGCTACAGGGTGTTTCAAAAACTTATACACTCTCATAAATAAAATTTATTTTCAGCAAGTGAGACTTAACTGCTGTGGAGATTGAACTTTTAACAAGCAAACCGAACATTATATGGGACAGTGGCGTAACATAGAAGAGGAATATGTGGTACGCTGCTTTTATGAACTTTTACGTAAGATTTTGGACAGTATCCGCTATGGATAACATGCAGTTCATCATGTCGGAGTAAACGAAGACAGAGACGCGATGGCACCACGGAGCGATGGATTCGATTCCTGAGGAAGAGGAGGTCTAGCAGCTGATTCACTTGGGATATGAAGGCGATCGTTATCGCGTGGGTGAAACGATATTCACGTCGATCTTTCGAGAAATTTATTACACATAAGAATAATCGACGATCTTTGAAATATAATAACAGCTGATATGAGAAGGTACTGTAAGAGTTATGACTTTCTAATATGATATTTTCATGAGCACTGGGCATACAAGTATATATTTTCTAGTAGGAGTTATACGATTATTTAGACATGGCTTAAACATTATTTGCTCCGAGTATTGCTAGAATATGGCGTTACCATATGATATGGCAGGCACCATTATACGAAATTCTCACCATTGGCTGGCTTTATTAAGCATATGTTTGGTCTTTTAGACATTTTCCAGTAAGGATAGTTTTTCTTGGATAGTTATTTTTTTGTGGCGAGTATTTCGAACTCGTGATCTGCAATTGGATTATTTAAATCACTTCGTCAGTTCATTGCATACTAGCGAGTGTGTATTATTCATCAGTAGGGATTTTTTCCATTGGATTGTTTGGAGATATTAAGATGTTATTCACTCAAGTGAATGAATATCGCTTTTATGTGACAACTAGAGACTTGTTGATTCCAATCTGGTACATTCACTCATGAGACGACGAGATGGGGCCTTTCGTATTTATACGATTGCGTGGTGGTACACATCTTTACCCATCGTTCAGGGCATTATCATGTTAGACGACGGGGTAAGGCCTTTCGTATTTATACGATCGTGTGGTGGTTACTCATCTTACTTGCCATTGAGGAACTCATTTTTATCATCCGAGTGTACTTGAGATTGTAAGAGGATCAAACAAGGAACTACTAGTCACATATCAGTCGAATTTTGTTAAATAAATTAAAAATAGATGTCAGCAGGGTTACATTTTGTAATTTTTGTTTGCCAATCCAATATTTTGTTGCTATACTCTTTTGAGAGTACTTTCAGTTAACAGCTGATACAGCTGATGCTTTTGATAATTTTTATGGTTGAATTTGATACCTTTGAGAAGGATTTAAAGTAATTGAATCTTATAAGATGAATCATTAATGGTCAGATTTATTTTAAGGCAGATCAGTATTGCATATTTCGATGTGAGAGATTATAGCACATTGGTGTTTTTCTGTGAAATGAATTATGAGAATTTTAAGCGAATTTATGCTATTTGAAAGCAGATCTTGAATTTGATTACGATTACTGAGGTAATATATTTTTCCTAATTGTTTAAGAAGTTGTCTAGATGTGATCAGATTAATTACAGTTATTGGAGATTGTGTGCGTTGATAATTTGAAGCCAGTTATGTATTGTTTGTAGATCATGCAACGTGATTAAGTGAAGTTTGTGATAGGCATTTTGTGGAAGTTGCCAAGTGGAAGTTGCAATATTGCTAATGTATTTTGAAGCAGACATGTGGTTGTCGAACCCAGTCTAGCATAATTTTTGAGATTCATGCTGTGCGCTGAATATTTATGGAGTTTGTGGAATAATTGTGGTATTCAAATGTGATATTTGATAAAGTGAAAATATATAATGTAGTTGTGGATAGTGAGATCCAACGTGAATTTGTGAAGGCAATAATATTTTTTTGGCATGATAATTAAATACGAGATATAACTTGGGAGTGATAAAACTGTAAGACGACGTTCTGTAACCCATATTAAACAATTTGTTAGGAAATTAAACAAATAAATAATGTTGATAATACGAGATTTTCAGATAATAATAATTAATGAAATAATAATCTGAAGTTTAAGCATATTAATGATCTGACCTAATGAAATAAAAATCAGCATGACTCGATGAAATAATAAAAATCTAAATAACCAGATGAATAAAATTTAAATAAATTGATAAATTAAATTTTGGAATAAATCAATGAATTAAATAAATGGATGAATTAAAGATTGAATAAATAAGCTGATTTAAATAAATTAATAGATGATTAGATAGATGATGAATAACTGAATTAGAAGGTGATAATTAACTAAAGAAGCTGATGATTAATAAATTTAAATGAATTTAAATAAATTTATTTGAGATATGTTTTGAAGAATTGTAACTTGTGTTGATGAATTAAACAATTAATTTTGTTGATGATGATTATAACCAATGAATAGTGGATCTTCTGTGATTCACAAATAAGCAATGATTAATGACAGTGTAAATAGTGTAAATTAGTTATTCGATGTTTAGGAGCATTTTACTAACATATTCAGCATTTGAATAATGCCATGCAAGCCATAAATTGTGTGATATTTAAATATGTGATTATAATATGTGTGTTTAGACAGATTAATAATATTTTTTACATCCACACTCATGATGTTAATTTAAAGAGAAATTAGGTCTCAGTTATCACGAATGTCAGTGACGCAAAGACATAGTGCTACGGTGATCTTGAGAACCCAAGAGAACTTTAGAAATTTTTCCTATTTTATGTGGATTAAATACACTTTGAGTAGAATGGAGATGGTTCGATTTTCTGGACAATGACAATTTAACGTTGGCATTCGACCATGCTCTTAGGTAGGATGAGTGTTTAATATGTCTGTCTGACTATCAAAGTTGAATAAATTTGTTTTTATCTTAGTTGTGATCTGATGATGATGTGATTTTCCTACTTCTTTCCTTGTCTTAATTAAGGCTTAACCAGGAAGGATGTGGTTTGCTAGGGATTCAGTTGATGGCGCCCATTGATATTTGTATTTTTTAAAATTAAATTTAAACCCGTAACGACCCTGGAGATACTTTATCTCGTGTTACCCTCTGCTTTTGAGATATTTCAACTGAATTTCCGACACATTCCTTATTTGACTAGGTGTTCATTTAACTCCGCTCTGTCCTGGAAATCCAGGAATGCGATGTAATAGCAGATGGGTCATCGCATCCCCAGGACGAACGGGTACAGTATGCCAGTGTCCCGTTTGGTCTATCCACCGGAGCCGCTGTGTTGAGCAGACTTCTGGACAAGGTGTTTTCTGAAATTAAATTCAAATTTGTGTACCACTATCTTGAAGATGTGGTGATCTATTCTGAGTCCTTCGAGGAACACGTTGATCTTCTGAAAGTTGTACTTGATAGGTTGCGTGACGCTGGCCTTACCGTCAAATTGTCCAAGGTGTCCTTTGCCAAGCCCAAAATTTCCTTCTTGGGTCATATTGTTTCCGCATCTGGTATCTCCGAGGACCAGTCTCGTACTCAGGCCATCAGAGATTGTATACCGCCCAAGAACACCAAGGGTGTTGCTCGTTACATTGGAATGGTGAACTTCTTTCGTAAGTTCATCAGTAACTTTGCCGACCGTGCTGCTCCTCTAAATCAATTACGTAAAAAGGCTGTGAAGTTTGAGTGGGGTCCCTCTCAGCTGGCAGCCTTTGAAGATCTTAAGCTTGCACTCTCTAACGCCCCTGTATTAGCCATTCCGGATTTTGGGAAGCAGTTCATTGTGCAGACTGATGCGTCTGGTCGTGGTGTTGGTTGTGTCCTACTGCAAGAGTCTGATCTGGGTAGGCAACCCATTGCATTCGCTTCTCGTACCTTAACGGACGCAGAGAGGAAGTATTCCATATACGAACTTGAGGGTTTAGCTGTGTTGTTCGCCCTGGAAAAATTCCGTATGTATCTTGAGCACACTAAGTCTCTCCTCGAGACCGATAACCAGGCCTTGATCTGGGTGTTAGGGAAACCCCGTAAAACTGGTAGGATTGCCAGATGGGCAACTAGGATTCTGTCATTCCAGTTCACCGTCCACCATATTCGTGGGTCTGAAAATGCGGTAGCTGATTCATTAAGCCGCATGTATGAGGAAACAGCCGAAGAGGATATTCAGGAATGTGAACCCGTAAACCTTGTATCACCTGTAAATTATGTCAATGTCGTTCTCAGCAATTTCCCTGTGCATTTTGAAGATGTGAGGAGGTTCCAGAAAGAAGATCCCTCCTTATCTTGCCTAATTGACCGAATCAGTTCTGGGGAAGTGATCAAGCCCTACTCTCTAAAAGATGGTGTATTGTGCTGTTCGTCTCGTCATGACCGTCTACCTAAAATTGTGCTACCGTCGGTCCTCATTCCGGTAATCTTCCATTTCTATCACGAATCTCCTGTTGGTGGCCACCTAGGAGTATTCAAGACCCGTGCTCATTTGGCGAAGTATGGATGGCGACATCAGGAGGCTCATTAGAAATTGTGCTTCATGTAGTATTAGCAACCCTCCGGTTTCTACTAAGATTGGCCTGTTGTCATCTGAACCGGCATCTAGACCCATGGAGAGGCTTTTTTTCGACCATGTTGGCCCGTTCCCTCGTTCTGGTCGGGGAAACCAATTTGCGCTTGTTTGCACTGACGGTTTCACCCGGGTTAGTTGGATGTTCCCCACCAGACAGGCTACGACCAGTTCCGTCATAAGGTGTCTTAATTCCATCTTTTCATCTTTTGGGCCATGTCAGTTCCTGGTGTCAGATAATGCCAAGTGCTTTGTATCTCATCAGTTCCGTCAATTCTTATTTGATTATGCTATTTCGTATGTAACCACCACTCCCTATTTTCCTAACCCGTCTCTCGCTGAGCGAGTCAATCGTAATCTCCGTTCTGCTCTGATTGCTTTCCACCACGACGACCATTCCAAGTGGGATTCTAATTTGCATTGGCTCAATTTTGCTTTCAACACCGCCGTACATGAGAGCACGCAAACCACCCCTTTTTCGTTAATGTTTTCGTTTATGGCTAATTCTCCGTTGTCTAATCTGTGGAACCTGCACGATCTCCTTCCAGACAGTTTCACGCCCGAGGATATGAGGGCGAAATTCGACAAGGCTAGAGAGAGTATTAAGGTATCACATGACCAACTTGCCAAGTGACACAATGCCTGTCACAAGCCGACTGATTTGGAAATTGGAGATGTTGTGTACGTCCGCAATTTCGAGCCCAAGGGGGTCAGTAATCTAGTTTCTAGCAAGTTGACCCCTCGTTTCAAAGGTCCCTGTTATGTAGAGGCATTCTTGACTCCCGTTACGCTTCTTATTCGAAACCCAAAGGCCAACAAAATTTCCAGAGTGCATCTGTCGCACATAAAACGAGGTGGAGAGATTTGTAATGAGGAAATGCTACCATAAGTTTTGTAAACTGATTTTTGTATAATGTAGAGTATCCCTAACCTTCATTGAAGCCTTCAGGCATCTATTCCTTCTGGAATTTTGAATTGGGCTTGCAAACTCTTCTGGGATACAACTTGTAACTGTTGGGTAATTCCCATTTAATGGTAAATTGTAAAATTGAAACTAATTTTGATATTCTCGTAGAAGATGCTAGCATGTAAGTAGGACTCGGTGGGAGACCTAACTCATGGTGATATTATATACCTGTTTCCTTGGGAATTTGAGTGGTCATTCCTCTACCGTAGTTCCTTCTAAATGTATATTCGTTCAACGCGTGTACTTTGAAATGTACTACTGGTCTGTAAAAAGATAACTTGTTAATGAAATATTGTAAGCACGGATCTAGGTCATGGTCAGGATTTTCTTCATGTAAATTCAACCTTGTTTCTCATTTGTAAAATGTATCATGAATTAGTAATTTCGGTAAACTTTTATTCTTTGAAATAAGATTAACTTCTGTTTTGTAAATGGCTGCCCACTCGTCGCATATCTGGCACATTGCTTCCACCTACTTCGTCTAAAGCTAACAACATTGGACTCTTTGAAAATTTACCTAACGTGTCTCGGACTCTGAAAGCACTGCAGGTGCTGGTGTTCCGCGTTTCTGAGGACTTATGGACACAGGGAAGCTGTTAACTAAGAGGTTTGCGAGGTGATCAATTATCCCTTCTCTGATAATCTGACCCTGCACTCTTCCTAACCAAAACGATGCGGTTTTTATCCATCAATTGAAGTTAACTCGTGAACATTATCTTCCGGAAACATGCTTGGTGAATCGACTAGTTATGGAGTTCTGCCTATGCCTAGGCATATTCGTGAACGATTTTCACGCTTAAGGGAGGGAGACTGTTACGTGCAAAAGCCCGTCCCAACGTTTTTAAAATCCGTCTCCCCTATATACATGTGTTCCCTGCCATTTAAAGCGCCCGCCTGATGGCTTGGTTCTGAAAATGAACTCGAGATGGCAGTATCTATCGGACTTCGGCGCCTCTAGCCGTGGTAGTTTCTTCGACCGCTAGAGTGAGTGTGTGGTGTCTTCTGATCTCATCCTAATCGAGTCATGTTTGAAGGATATTGTATTCTACGTCATTGAACAAAAGACTATATATACATCATACCGCCAAAATAATTATACATTATGCACATTGTTACTTGATGTGTCAATCTGTGATTGGACAAATACAATTAACATGAATGCAGTGCGGTATTTGACTTTGGATTCTCCGCCATCTTGTGATCTTGATAGTCTGTCGTGAAGAAAGCAACAAGCCGGCTGTTGGTGAAAGAGTGTCTCTCCCTGTGCTGGGGGCTTGGGCCCCTAGCCTCTTCGAAATATGGATATATGCTATAAGATATTGCCTGCGTTCTTAAGGCTGTATTTTCGCCATTTCGCATTGAAGATGAAGAATGAAATAATAAGATTCGCAACTAGATGCAAACAGGAGTGCTTGTTTCCAAAACGGTGCATGTGCGTGTTAGCCATTTTGAGGCCATATAGTGCTTTATAATATTTTTTAAATTTGTGTGTTAATTATTTTATTATTATTGTGTCTCCACAGAGAAGTTTTTAAGGTACGTAATTATTTAAAATTTTATATATTGTTATGGAGCTCCGATATTGGCCTTGTATTAATGTTTTAATTCTGTATTTTGTTTCGCCTGGTAGGCCTAATTTTTATGTTTTGCTAATGTTACCAGATATGTAAATTTTATTGTTTTCCTTCGTACCTTCTGGGGACACGCTTCTAGTTTATTTTACGTTGTAATTTTTTATTTATTTAGTTTTTGGTAAACTTTGGGATTGCCCTATTATTAATTTGATTTACGATCCGTTGCAGCCTAAAACGCCTCGTGTCAATAGTGTTAAGGCGTAATTCTTTCCTCCCTTTCTGTTCTCTCTGGTGATTTTAAATTTAATTTTATGCTAATTGTTTGCCGTAATTCGATTGGACATGCGGTCATCTATTTGGTGGTCATGTTTGTTTTTTGTTTTGCCCGAGTGCATTCTGGTCTTGAGAGTGCATTCTCTAGGCGTCGAGCGGGAGACTCAAACGTGTAGTGGTGCTCGCTTAGTATGTTTTTGTTAATCTTGTTGGTTTAACTTTGTGTTTTTGTGAGTGTTCCCGAGTTTTTCTCCGTCATGAAAATTGTGGATTTGTTAATTGATCCTATTTTCATTTTATTAATTTAATTTTAAATTTTTCATTTCATCGTGGCCTTGATGTCTGCATGTCGGGTCGGTATTGCGTACCTTAGTAAATTATCAAGCCCTTTCTCATTTGGTAATACCTGTATTCTGTTTTTTTTTTCTTTTGGGCATTATTATTTTAATTTTAAATTAAATGTTTTCATTTCGGTCAGCAAGCATGTTAAACCGTCTCTTGCCTGTGTTAGGTAGTCAGCCCGAAGGCTGGTTGGATCCTCAAAAAGTACCGCCGTTACGTTATGTGAGTGTCTCTTGCCTACTTATGTAAATAACTTATGTTGGCTTTAAGCCATATGCATCACCAGAGAGAGGTTGTTGTGGCCATAGAGTTTCTTTTTTTTATGATTTTGTTATTTTTTTTATTTTTCTTGACCCCTTTTGGTAATTAAATTTTCTTTTAAATTTTAAGCTACTGTTGTGGCATTATTTCGTCGGCGACAATTCTATTAGTTATTGGACGGTGTCTGTAGACGAGCCTGTGCGTTCCCCTCTTCGCCACCTTCCTTCCTCCCTTTAGGTGTTCTTCTGTTGGGGCATGTCCTCTGGCGGTGATTTTGCAGAAAGCGCCGCGGACCTCTTGAAAACAGGTAAGTAGCCCATCCATTCCACCCCGGGCGGTGCAATAATAATAATAATAATAATAATAATAATAATTAGGACACGTATCATCTTAACAAATCACAGATGTCTCCGCCCTAAGTCAGCTGTTGACCGATTGACAATCCCGCGTCAAAGTAATGGACGAGGGCCCACGAACATTATCCAATTGCATGCAATGCAAGTGAGGAACCTTCAGAGATATTTTCTGGGAAGACATGACTCCCCCATACATCAAGCCGCTGTGAAGGCAGATGACAAGTGCACATGGCTGGATCTTTTTCACGTAAGGGATATACAGTTAGCTACTGATGTGGAATGTTCAGCCATCAAGCTTCAGCAGTGGAAGCAGAAAGCTCTGCACGGTCGTCATCCGTATGATCTCAACCAGAAACATGTCGACATTGATGCGTCGAACAGCTGATTGACTCATGCGGACCTATTCACTGAGACTAAAGGATTCATAGTTGCAATCCAGGATCAAGTTGTGGCTACCAAATACTATCTTAAATATATAGTTAAGGCAAATATTCAGGATGATAAATACAGAAGATGCCAACTAGAAACGGAAACAATTCAACATATCACAGGAGGCTGCCAACCAATCTCCTGCACTGATTACATGAAAAGACACAACCAAGTGGCCAAAATAATGCAACTAAACCTTGCTCAAAAACACTTATTATCTGAAAATACTTTGCCTTACTATCAGTATGTTCCTGACGCCGTTTTGGAAAATCCTAGTCACAAGTTGTTATGGGACCGATGAGTTATTACTGATAAAACCATACCAGCAAACCGACCAGATATCGTTCTTGTGGACAAGGTGCAGAAGAGAACCTTCCTAATTGATATTGCAGTGCCCAATTCCCATAATCTGCAACAAACCTGCTGTGATAAGATCACCAAATATCTGCCCTTGGCAGAGGAAATACGGCAAATGTGGAGACAGGAAAGTGTAGTGGTTCTGCCCATAGTAATTTCTTCTACCGGCATCATCCCCAAATCATTGGCTCGCAATCTACAAATATAGGGAATACATCCTGGCCGTCATCTTGGAGACCTGTTCCATTGTTCGCTCGTTTCCCAATGGGCCACCTTAAGAGAATTAGCCATATCGTCTTGCAAACAAGCCGACGATATGTTGATATGCACCACTAATGTGGTGAAATGAATGTAGAAATAATAATAATAATAATAATAATAATAATAATAATAATAATAATAATGATAATCACAGAAGTAGACAGCCGAATACCCGATTATCCAAAAGAATACTAGATTACATATCATCACTCAAAAGTACATCACCATGGATGAAAGAAGTACAAAAGGACATGCGGACTGTTAACATAACCGACACATCAGCCAGAGACTCATTCCGTAACAAAGTGAACAATTGGGAAGTCCAACCAGAGCAAGCTAATCCTACACCTTACAGACCTCAATGGTCTGACAAAAAGAAAATTGGCATCATCCAACAGAATGAAACAATCCTGGGAAAATAAGGCGAACGTCAAGAATTGAGTCAAAGTGCTTAACGCTTTCCAATATTGGGAAAATACGCTGTAAATAAATAAATAAATAAATAATAATAATAATAATGTTATTGGTTTTAAGTCCCTTTTAAATACTCTGGCTATTAAAGACGCCGGGGTGCCAGAATTTTGCCCCGAAGGGAATCTTTAACATGCCAGTAAATCTACTGACACGGCTCCCTCGCATATGAACACCTACAAATGCCAACTGACTGTGCGAGGATTCGAGCCCGCAACCTTGGGTACAGCAGAAGAGAACGTTACCGCTGCACCACGCAGCCAGCCACTGTCAAATTGAGCTGGCACCCCGTCTTGCGTCCTCCTTGTTGTGAGACCATGAGAGGAGGTTCTTAATGCACCTTATTTGAATTACACCCTGCAGTTTGAGCAGGAGCGAGATATGGATATCTGCTGGCAATTAAATAACACTCTCCCGTCCGGGAAGAACAGAATTAATGGAATCAAGCAATCAATGTCAGGTGGAATGAGCTTTGGTTTGGATTATTCGTAATTTATTAAGTGAAGTCATTTCCTTCTGGCGGTTCTGGTTGAAAGGTTGTGTGATGGCAGGTTAAAGCCAAGCTAAGATATACTTAACATATTTCACAATTATGACGGGGCTGTGCGTGCCGTTTCCATGGCAACACGTGACAGCTTCCGGGGTAAAGTTATCCGGCTTAGAGGCGCTACCAGTTAATTCCCAGCCTCACCATCAATTCAATGAGATTCAATTTGAAAGTGCAAGATGGAGTTGGGTCTTGGAACGACACGGCTGAAAACGAGAAGGGGAATGTAGGAGAAAAGTTATCGAGCTTTCTACGTTCCTCAATTCACAGATATGCAAGCAAAAGCCGTCTTTTGTGATCACAGAGTACGGATTGATATCTACATCCCAAAGGTTCTGGGTTCGATTTTTAACTCTTGCTTGATGTTTGGAACGGGTTACACTCAGCATTGTGAGGTAAAACTGTGAGGAGCTGGGTAGAGTTCAACAATAGGCTGGATACTATAGAAAATGAAAGACTTGGCGTGTAATCGGATTGGTTGGTTGGATCCTCAGGTTTGGGGCTGCGACAACGTGGTTATGTAGCCCCGTGTACTTAGGGGTGTGTTAATTGTGATGGATGTATTAGTGTGTGATTTCTGTAATTCAGGTAAGGACTGCAGACGATTAATTTCAAGTAGTTCCTACTTTTGCTATCAACGACACCTAGCTGTGATATGGCTACTAGATGCCACCGCAACCAGCACCTTGCGGCAAACGTTGGAACTTACAGAGCGTTAATCAAATACAACTTACAAATTTAGCTTCACACAATTGCAGTTAGTGGAACGTTCTTTTACATTCCAAAAATCTATGACAAGGGCCCGGCAGCTTTACTTCCCCTGCGAAGAAAGGCTTACTGAGGGACTTTTAACGCTCTTAAAAAGTCCGACGACTTCGGCAGGGATTGAACCCACGATGTTGGGCATAGAAGCTCAGCATGCTACCAACTAGGCCTACGCTACTGTAGCCGCGGAATGTAATAATGTAAGACAAGAAGGTGAAGAAGAAGAAGCTGTGGAACGAGAAGATTTTTAAAAGACGGGATTGGCTGCGTCGCTCAGCGGTAGCGTTATCACCTGCTGTACCCAAGGTTGCATGATCGAATCCTTGCGCAGTCAGTTGGCATTTGAGGGTGCCCAAATGCGAGGGAGCCGTATCAGTAGATTTAATTGCACGTTAAAGGACCCCTTTGTGGCAAATATCTAGCACCCCGGCGTCAATTAAAGCCGCAGTAGTTAAAAAGGACGTAAATCCAACAACATTTTAATAATGGGTTAATAATGAAATGAAAATCCACAGCCTGCTTCCAGTCTCCGACCGGGTCCGGAATGGAAGGAATGAAGCCCCCATCTAGCGGCGAGGATATGAACTGTGCCGGCTGCCGAGGCCTGACGCACTCCTCTGGGGCAATGATTAAATGAATGACAGATGAAATGAAATGATAGTGGAGAGTGTTGCTGGAATGAAATTTTGACGGGGAAAACCGGAGTACCCGGAGAAAAACCTGTCTGCCTCCGTTTTGTCCAGCACAGATCTCACATGGAGTGACCGGGATTTGAACCACGGACCCAGTGGTGAGAGGCCGGCGTGCTGCCGCCTAAGCCACGGAGGCTTGCCAATAATGGGTTAGTAATAATATTTTTTGTTTTTTTGTTTTTTTTGTTTTTCGAGGGAAACGTGGGGAAATCTTCAAAAGACAGATTGCAAGCTTCCGGACTTACAACTGTGCAGGATTCTTACCTACTAAAAACCCACAAACCCTATACTTGGCTTAAGGCCACCCCGGAACTGCCTGTTCAGCCTTACTTCAGGGTGGAGCCTCTGTTACGACCAGAAGTCTCAGTCAATTTCATTAAATGTGATGATAATGAAATTACTCATCATCATCTTCACTGTCTTCAGCAACCAATCTTCTCGGTTCCTCTTCTTTTTTTGTTTTCAGCAGCTCAGAGATGTAGACTGCAATCTGTGCCCAACTTTCTCTGCTGCTGAGCATTTTATCCACCACATTGTCTGGTGTAATGACACCTACTTTTGTCTCCAGAAGCCTTCGAAGATTTCTCCACCTCAAGCATGCAAAGAATGTGTGCTGAACATCGTCCCATTGATCATCACAATAACGACAACGTGAACTCGGTGAAATTCCCATTCGATGGAGGTATGCTTCATAATAACCATGGCCAGAGAGAAACATGGTAATGTAATAATTAACCTCACCATGTTCCCTCGACAACCATGGCTTCAGTTGCTTGATGAGCCTAGCGGTCCACCTGCCACGATTTTCACGTTCCCATTCTTCCTGCCATTCCAGAAGAGATCTGTCTCTTTCCTCCCTCTTCACGCGTATCTTAGAATGCTCGTCTTTGCGCAAGTATATACGGCGCCTTTCCTTGGCCAGGATGTAAATGGGTATCGCCCCAGCTATTACTAGCACTGCCGGTCCAGACACTGTACGATAGGCAGAAGTTATTCTGAGGGCAGCTCTTCTGTGAACATAGTTTATCCGCTTCCTATACATCTCAGAGCCAAGAGCTACTGACCAAATCTCTGCACCATAAACAATAACTGATTCCGCCACTCTCATCAGCAGTTTCCTCTTCAATGGTGAAGGGCCGCCAATATTAGCCATGAGCCGCGACAAGTTGTTAACAATCCTTGCAGCCCTATCAGCAATCTTGCTGATATGATTCCAGAATGTTAACTTGCTGTCAATCATAACACCCAAGTAACGAACAGCAGGAGCTGTTTCTATCACTTGATTATCTACTAGCATGGGTACAACTCGTGGAACTCTCTTCTTAGTAGCAAGGACTAGTTCTGTTTTATGAACTGCTAGTTGGAGACCATGTTCATTCATCCAGGTGGAAACTCTCCGCATTACCTGATTCAGTTTAAGTTGCAGACCCTCCATGGAGCGCTCCATAATGAGTACAACGAGATCATCAGCATATCCCACCAAAGAAGTGTCCTCTGGCATCTCCATCCGTAAAATACTGTCATAATTTACGTTCCATAAATCAGGACCTAACACCGAGCCTTGAGCCGCCCCCGCTGTTACCTTGCGACACTTGACTCCTTCATCTGTGTCATACTGAATCCAACGATCACAAAGATAATTCCTCAGAACAGACGCCAAGTAGCGAGGAATGTTAAATGTTGTTTCAAGTGCAGCTATTATGTCAATCCACCGGGCAGAATTGAAGGCATTTTTCACATCCAGAGTAACCAGTAAGCACATTTTTCTAGAGAAATGGTTGCCATGCTCAATGGATCTGACAGCCATCACCACTTCTTCAATGGCGCTGATGGTGGACTTACCCTTCACAAAACCGTATTGTTTGGGGGACAGACCTCCTGCAGCAACAATCGCTGCCTGAAGCCTTCCTTTAATCATCTTCTCAAACAGTTTGCCAGCCATGTCCAACATGCATAGAGGTCTCTGACCTGAAGCAGTAGTGGGATCTCCTTTGCCTTTAGGCATGAGCACAAGCCTGGCCACTTTCCACGGGGTCGCAAAGACTCCCTGTAGTAAACAACAATTATACATATTCAGCAAAACATCTGGTTCCTCTTCGGATATCAACTTTAACACTTCAGCAGGAATTCCATCAGGCCCTGGTGCCTTCTTATTCTGAAAAGATCGTGCTGTAGTTTGTAATTCCTCCCTAGTGAATAGCGGAATATCATCTAGCATCACCGGCATGTGATCGGGAAATCTCTCTGGGTGATTAGGAAATAGCTCATCTATAATAGCTTCCTTCTGGGATGCCGTCATAGCAGCAGTAGACACCATAATGCCGCCGAGCTTCTTACTGACAATTTTGTAGCCCAGACCCCATGGGTCCTGATCCAGATCGTTAATGAGCTCGTTCCATTTATGTGCCTTACTTTGAGCAATGGCCCGTTTGAGAGTCCTCCTCGCTACTCTACACTCTTCTATCGCATTTGCAAACTCTAGAGAATCTCTGCAGAGCCTTTGTGCCCTTCTCCTTAATCGAAAACACAATCGTCGAGCCTCTGCTATTTCAACATTCCACCAATAGGCTGGCCGTTTGTTTGGAGAAATCTTCTTCTTGGGCATGGATGCTCCGCAAGCCTTAACAATGAGATCAATGGTCGACCTAACCAGGGTTTCTGCAGAACTCGCGGGGCTATGTTGAAACAAATCCTCCAGAACTTGTTTCCCTTGTGCTATTACTGCAAGAAGAATTTCACCATCCATGTGATCAACGTTCCATCTAAACGGTATCGGAATTTCATGGACTAGGCCTCCTCGAGGCCTAGTATTAAAAAGGATGTATCTATGATCACTGTTGTTATAATCTAGCATTACATGCCAGTCTGCAATGCAAGCAGCAAGATCTGCAGAGGCAAACGTTAGGTCTGGTGTGGTTTCGTTTTGCCCAGGCCGACAAAATGTTGGAACATCACCGCTATTTAGCAGCACCAAGTCCAACCTAGCAGCCATCTCCAAAATTCTATGGCCTCTCCCGTTTGTATGAGCCAAGCCCCACTCAACTGCTCGACCATTAAAATCACCGGCCACCAGAATACCCCCAGTTACTGTACCTAGGAAATCCTCAAGGGCAGATAGTCGGGTCTCAAACTGCCGAATTGATTCATTGGGTGTTAAGTAACAGCTTACATAAGAAATATTTCTGCTCTTGACCCAGACAAATCCATTTCCAGCACCAAACTTTTCAATAAAAACTCTGCTTGGATCCGCTACCCATATAGCAGCCGTCCCACTTTCATCAGAGTACCACGATGGAATATCCCTGTTCTTATATTGTTCGCTAATAAGCACAACATCAATATTCTTTTCCACGGCAAACTGAACTAGGAGATCGTTAGCCACCCTGCTACGATGAATATTGCCTTGTAGAAATCTTAGCATTTTGACTGTTGAGCACTCTCCAATGCACGTCGAAAGACAGCACACATACCTGACCCGATCACATGGTCGTCATTCTTGCCTTCACACGCGCAGATCGAGCATTTTGGGGCAGACGTGCAGTGAGCAGCTTTATGCTCCTTTCCCCCGCATCTGTAGCACAACTTCGACCTGTCAGGACCCGTACATTGTCTTGCCATGTGACCATAGCCCATACATCGGAAGCATTTCAGCACATTGGTCCTTTTCCGAATACGGCAGCTAACCATGCCTATCTTAATATGCTGATCAAGGAGCAACTCATTTGCCGCATTGGAGTTTACCACAACTATGGCCATACGCTGTTCTCTGGAATTGGGCTTGGTAATAGTAACTTTTATTTCACCCATGTTATCCTTAAGCCGGTCCTCTAATGTTGCCTGGACTTCCTCTGCTGTTGTAAGACAGTCCAAATCCCTAATTTCCAAGGTTATGGTAGGAGCCAACATTTTAACTTCACCCAAACCCTCAGCGGCTTTGGAAATCATCTCCCTGAACTTAGATTTATCTCCATTTTTCCCTTTCATTTCAAGGAGCACCGCACCAGTCGACGTTCTGCGAATCGATTTAAGGTTTACGCCACTGCAATCAGATGTTGCTTGCTGACGCAATGATTGAAGAACTTCTGAATATGTCTTCCCCTCAGTAGGCTTGATAACAATTGCCTCGTTGCGTCTTCTATCCTTCGTTTTATTTCCCTTCTGATGTAGAGAATGATTACTTCTAAGTTCTCCCTTTTCGTCCTCCAGAATAACTTTACCGCTATGACCCCTGTGTTTCCTTGTTCGAACTGTTTGCCAGGCATCTTCTGCTAACTTCTCCACGGGAGGTTCAATGACCACAATTTTATTTGCAGATATGTTTTCGGAATTGACACTGCTCTCAATTACAGTAATCATTGTTTCTCCTTGACTTGCAGCCTTCTCGCATATGGGAGTTCTAGGTCGAGTGATGGTAGTGACCTCTGTTGCCAATCTAGTTTTGCGGCAGTGATCGAGGACATCAAAAACCTCTACTAACTGCGCTAGGCTATTCTTGATATTATTACTCACATTTCTTTGAGTTTTGGTAGCTGCCATCATGATCTTCAGTAATCCTATTCCTTTCAGAATCTCTGACTCTTCTTTTATGTCTATTTCATTTCGACATTTACCTTTGTCCGCAGTGAACCTCAATTCATCTGAACCTCCATTCTCACCCGAGATTATTGTACTCTGCCCCGCCATGACATTAGATGCAACGTCCAGCTCCCTAGATGAAGTAGTTCTTGTAGACGCCACACATCGCGCGCCATTAGAATCTCCCACTTGGGCCTGAGCGCTGGTATCTGCGCCGCTTACAATCTCGGTGGATTCCACACACAATCTCTCCATGACACCGATCTCTTCTCTTCTGTTGGACATAACCTTACTTTCCACAAGCGACGGGGACACAATTCCTGAACAGATGGAAGAATTACTCACCCAGCCACCCCTCAGGTAGAGAAATCACTTCGTCGTGCGGAAGAGGCTCTGCCACACAAAACTCAACCCTTTCAACTAATATAGTCACTGAAATATACCGTCAAACTCACTTAAACCACGAAAGCCAAGACGCACCAACCGCTCAGTACGACAACAATTATAATAATAATAATAATAATAATTATTATTATTATTATTATTATTATTATTATTATTATAATTAAAAGACGGAAGGATTCTAAGGCAGAAGGGAAACGAGAAGGGGTCAAAAGTGGTCCATGGAGAGAAGAATGAAACACAGTGGAGTAATGGAGGAATACTGGAAATAATTAAATAAATAAATAAAGAAAGAAAGAAAGAAAGAAAGAAAGAAAGAAAGAATGAATGAATGAATGAAAAAAAGAAATAGAAAACAACAAAGTGATGAGGAATTGAAATTGTTATTTGATGCCTACCAAACCTCCTAAATAAGAGTACAGTACATATTTGTAAATAGGCTACTTTCACCCTTACTTTTTCACAGATTTAATAGCTTAAGTGTAATGGAGCTGATGATGATCGCTTGACGATCAGAACTGATCATCCAAGTGTATTTATTAATCTCATTTTATTTTCAGGATTAGGGAATAACCATTAAAATTGGGTACAATTGTGTTGATCGACTGAATAAAATCAAATGTCGATTACTAAGGCAACACTGAAAATGACTTCAAACACCATATTAATCAGTACAGTACAGTGATATGGTGATACTGACACAAATCACAACCATATCGATTTCCCACACAGCATAAATAGACTCAGTGGTATAATTTCCTACGTGTTTTTTTTAGCTTATTGTTTATTATCAGTTTTTGTTTTATTTTCATTTTTTGTAAAAATTCCAAGAGGAGGTTTTAACCCCCTAGCATAATGAATAGAATAAGAAGTGATATCACTGGACTAGTACACCTGGTCCACCGCAGCGCAGCGCAGCGCTGGCTCCGATCTGTGATGTAAGTTAGCATTGGCGCTTACGAGACTTTTAAAATCTTGCGACCTGTTTTACATGTTACAACACCGCAAGATATCCTCATAGACGCTAATAAGTTCGACATCTCCACTTACTTTACTGTGCCCAATTATAATTTAATAAGTCGTCCCCTGTAATAGTCCAGTTTCGACAATAAGCGAAGACAGAGAGAAAGTTCAAAATAAAATTAGTTTTGCCAGCTATCGGTATATTAAAAAGAACGGAAAAATTAACCTCGCTATCAGAAAGGATTTCTTCACATTGGTACAAATTTACATTCCCTTAACAGACTTGCAACATAGCAAAAAAAAAAACAGTACGAACGCAACTCGCGTAGGGCATTGACATTCACAAGGAATATTACCTGAAAGTCTGTGTTTCATCCTACGAAGTTCACTTTGCAGAACAGAAACTTTAGCCCTCTTTAATTTAATCATTTTGTTTGCCCTAGCCAACTTCCGTTTTAGGTTCCTTGATTGTTGTTTTCATTCTAACACTTCAGATTGAGAATCATCGGATTAAGGCATGTTGGAGAACTGGATATTGCTGATGTCATAAGCTTATTCAGAATCAAATTTCGAACATTTGGGGGATGTCTTTGCCAGAAGATTATCTGACGATTTTCTTTTTTTTTGGAGGATTTCCTTCTAGTTACAGTACTGGACAAATACTTAGGCAAATTAGGAAATATATGTGGAACAGAATGGTCTTTCAATCGCCAGTTGGTTCTATCACAATTTTTTCTAATTTAACAATTAAATATTCTGAAAAGTGAACATCACAGATGTAGGACTTTTCAGTAAGTTCCCTATCCTTCCTTGGTATGGCCCCTTTCCACTTGATAAAACGTTCCTTATCTTTAGGGGGTTTGGAAAACCGTCTTAACTCTTTACAGTCCCTATAGCCAGATCTGCATCCAAAACAGCAAAGCATCTTCACTACTCACATTAAGCACACATGAAAATGTAAGGGCTAAACTGCTGTTTAATTGCATTAAATAACAATAAAATTAACACACAAAGATAACCCTACACACGACAAGAAATTAAATTCCCTTTCAGTTAATGCTTCCTACAATAGCATTTCAGGTATTAATACTATGAAGTAATAGTGTAAGTACTTGTATATCAATAAACGTTTGCACAGAACACCACCAAAACACTCCGACCGATTAAATACTTAATAGGCCTATATCGCTCATAAACACATAAACATACGTGAAAATCAACAATCTCAAGTCGACTGTAGCGCTGCGTAGCGGCGAGTGCCAACCCGATCCGTATTCATTACATGCTATCGAGGGAGAAGAGATCACACTTTTTATTCCATACGTTATGTCCCTACTAAAACACCCTGGCTACCCTACTCACGCTGACTTATTGAAACTAGCCTAGGCGACGCTGTTAGTCTTCAACAATGTTATGCTGCCGTAAACTCTTCTAGTGTCATTGTCTAACCACGGCCATCAATACTTGCATGCCAATGGATCAGGTTTTGTACTAGGAGTTTTAATTTCATCTTACCGTAACTGATGTCACCGCCACTATCTACTTGATTATTTTCATAAGTTAGATTAATTTTGGCTATGATTTTATAAAGAGTCCATTTGCAGAATTCACTACAATATTAGGGAAATATTCTTTAGCACTTGCGGTATGGTATGACTTATCGTATAATCCCAAAACGTTTGATTAATTTTTGATAAAATGCAATAACATTTACCATGCTGGTAGAATGTGTGATATTTACTGTGTTGATAATAGATAATTCTTAATAATACTAAGCTATACAAATTATGAAATAGCAATTGAATTGTTGTACATGTTTCAGCTTGGCAATGAAGCCTTCTTCAGCTAAAAGTTCAACTAAGAATGTTAATTAAGATATCGGTGTGTCAGATTTATAAATTACTGATTACAAAGAGCAATACTTTGCTATGACTAAATGATATCTTAATTAATATTCATATTGACTTTTAAACCTTCTTCTTCTTCTTTCGAATAACCCATTTGGAGGATACGATGAATCAATGTTGGCTATTGTCCATTGTATTCAATTTCCTTTGTTTCCAAATTTCCTTCTTCCTTCTAGAGTGTCGATATTTCTCCTCTCGAGTCCACTTTATGCGAGTTGTTTGTTTCTTCCTTTCTTGATATTCTGCCTTTTGAATAGCTTCTCTGAAGAGTGATATGTCTGAATTCTGGCGTTTGTGAAATCTTTGACAATTTTAATGAACCATGTGGGTTTGGATTTGTAACTATTCAGTAAGTTGAAGATCTGTTTAGTTAGTCTACTATTTTCCATTCTATAAATGTGCCCAAAAGCTGTAATCTTCTCTTTCTCATTGAAAATGAAAATCCACAGCCTGCTTCCAGTCTCCGACCGGGTCAGGAATGGAATGAATGAAGCCCCCATCTAGCGGTGAGGATATGAACTGTGCCGGCTCCGAGGCCTGACGCACTCCTCTGGGGCAATGATTAAATGAAGGACAGATGAAATGAAATGATAGTGGAGAGTGTTGCTGGAATGAAATTTTGACAGGGAAAACCGGAGTACCCGGAGAAAAACCTGTCTGCCTCCGTTTTGTCCAGCACAGATCTCACATGGAGTGACCGGGATTTGAACCACGGACCCAGCGGTGAGGGGCCGGCGTGCTGCCGCCTAAGCCACGGAGGCTTTTCTCTTTCTCATTACATCAGTTAATTTTTCACATTTTATTTATAACTCTCTATTTGGTCATAACCTATATTCTGCGTTATTATTTCCTTAATCTCCCAGTATTTTTCTCAGAAGTTTTCATTGTTAAGTCAAAACATGTACAACAATTGAACAATTGAATAGAGGTTTTTAAGATATCATTTAATTGTGAGTCCATATTCTGGTTCAAACGTTATGTCTATTGCATATGGGAGAAGACTTGAACATAATTCTGTCACCTAAACATAACCTTACAATGAAATACTGTAGATGACCATTTTGGATGGTACCACAGACCACCATCATAAGTTAATAGGTAGGAAAATGAAACACCAACTGAAGATTAAACATTTTTCAGAGAATTGAATCCCCACATATAGATTACGACAATATTCTCTTGGCTAAAAGTAATATTAGAAGTTATTAAACTCTTCCAGTACTCCAGAAAAGCCAACGTTCCACATCATTGATTCTCGTTTAATAGATAAAAAGAATTCCTTGAAATCAATCGTATGATTGCTTTGCATCAGCGTCTTCTATATTTTTATCTTTCTTCTGAGATGTAAAAGAGGACGAAACGGAAGAGAACTAAAAGAGAAGAAGTCAGATCGCGAGTCCACGAGAGCAGCACTGCGGTTCCTCCCAACTTATCATGATTGCATTAAAGGCGGAACAGTAGAACTTTGCTGCCGACAGATGTTATATAAGGAAAGGAAGCCAAATGCAATTTCCATCCCATTCCAGCCAGTTCCGGAGATGATGACACGACGAGAAGCATGTCCATAAGAAGCTTCCAAACTCCAATTGAAACAAATTATATTCAATGCAAAGGTTAACGTTTTCGCTCGTTTGCGTATCCCCTGGGTCCACCCCTCCCTCGTCGTGAGTGGGCGTGGTTCGTGTGAGTCCCTTGGGGCCACGGGACCCACCTTATTCTGTAAATGTGTTAGACGAAGCGGCGGATTTAAGGGTAACTAGCATTCGAGAAGGAGGGCTGCTTGTGTGCTACGTTGAGGGGAATTAGAATTTAGTTTAGAGCAAGTCTGTTATTAACTTTCCGGGAATTATTATACAGAATGAGATGTTGAATGAAGGGACAAAGGGCTGGGCTGGTGATTCTTAATATGCCCTCTATTAAATGCATTGTCCGCAAGTAATGGATGCTTGGTCTTGTAATCTCCGAATTGCTGGCTATTTTCTCGCTTTGCTCCTTGTTTTATGGCTACTGTCCTTCCCATTCTTCTTCCAGCTCCTTGCACTAACCCCTGCTTTGTTTCAACCCCCATTGCCTCTCTCTCACAATACGGCAGTCCATTTTTAAACCCTCCCTCCTATTCTTTTCTTGTTAATGTATCATAATATTAAAATATATTACAGTTATAACGTGAATTGTTTCTTGCATTCAATTAAACATAAAATTACGGTTTAAAGAGAATTTACAAGAATTTACAAGGCGATCCAATTCTGTCTGACAGCATTATACCCCATATACTATTGGGCTCATCAGTTGGTCTAGACTCTAGACGTTGGATAGTAAATACTAAGACAGTTTTTAGTCCACTTAAAAAATGAAAGAAGGCTTATGATATCAATCCGGCCAAAGTGTCCGTGAGTGTGTTTGTTAGTATATGTGTGAGTGTCTGCCCCTCCTCTATCAATTACCAAACAACAAACCAGAATTGAAGCACTTTTGTTATAATGGTAATAATAATGATCGTGTGGCCTCCGGAGAGGCCGAGTGCAGGTCTTTCTAGTTGACGCCCGAGGGCGACCTGCGCGTCGTAATGAGGATGAAGTAATGATGAAGACGGCACATACACCCAGTCCCCGAGCCACGGGAATTAACCCCAGCAGATTAAAATCCCTGATGGCTCGGCCGGGAATCAAACCCGGGGCACTTTGGGCCAAAGCCTAGCGTGCTAACCATTTAGCCACAGAGCCGGACGTTATAATGGTGCAACTAGTAGAGGCTCTAGCTCAATGCCATGTTTCATATCACCACCATCCTAACTATACCAAATGGTTGGCACTCAAGTGTTCAAAATCTACATCGAGTACCATCTAAATTAATAATCAGATGCGTAACAATTTTTGGAAAAACAAACCATCATGTTAAAACCAACAAACGCCCAAGCTATAAGGCCATCAGCTGAGTAATTTCAATATGGTGGCCGTGCAAAGCATGGAAAGATTATTATCCATAACTTATGATCCAATAAAGCAATGATCACAGTAGTTAATATTCAGGTAGTCTTATGTAAGTATGCTGTGTTACCAACGTGATAGGATTATGAGATTGAATATTCTGCGTTCACGCCATATTGAATTATAAAATATAAAATTAACCCTCCAAGTGCTGCTCGTTTCACTATTAAGTGCTAAGGATTTTTAAGGCAGCATGAAGATATATTTTTAAAAAATTATAATAAATACAAATCTGTAACTATATATTGTACCCGATTGTCACCATGTGGACCATGTGTTCGTATCCCAACTAGCTCACGGTCTTTCGAGGTATGGGACGTTCCTGCCCACAATACGACCACATGCTCAGGATTTGAGTCTACCAGGTAACTACTCTACAGGAAATACACAACATTCCTAAAAAAAAACATTTACTGGTCTAAAATCATAGCTATACAACAAATACAAATCCAAGGACAAATTACATTTAATTCCCACAAATAAAATAGGGTTATTCTGTGAGCTTTCTTCTTAAAAATAGTGCTACACTGCACTCAAACCTAATTCTAACATCCTGTCAATAATAGTTCAGATTACAAGGTTTCCATAGTGTTCATCATGTGACACAATCTTAGTTAATGGGAGTATCTTAACACAAAAATCACATGTCACATAAAATGATATTACTAAGACATTATTCCGTCTCTTATGGCATTTACTTTAACTAGCAAAAATTCATTATATTCTGAATTTACTAACAAATATTTGTTGTGTCGTGCGAATCATCTTCCTTCTTTCCATCCCTATGAACGATCTAGGACAGTGGTACATGCTCCTTAAAAAAAGATAAACATGGATAGAATATTTTATAGTTTCACCATATAACGATTTTTCTGGGTCTTGTCGGGCTTACCATAGTTACAACTGTGTCATGTTCTGGGAAAAACACATACCCGTATGCATAAATTAGCATGAACTGGCAAAATGCATTTTAACGAAGATGCCTACATTATTTTGGTTCAGCTTTCCTCCTCAGAGGATAACTTCGCCAAATATTATCTGATTTCTATCATCCAACAACGTATGTGACTTGCCACACACCATTCAATTCAATTGGCATCAATATAATACTCATATCTTAATTGCATAATTAAATACCGAGATTCCTCAGTGTCCTACTGTGACTGTAACTGACAAGGGATCAGTCGACGGACCTTTCTCCCCCTCGGCAGGCCATAAAATTCGTTCCAGCTGGCTAACCAAGATGGCCGCCACGGAAATGGTCTACAATACCTCTCTCTCTCTATTGTCAAGGTCAAACTTGTTTACAATTATATAACAGTACAGATACGCTAGGCGTGATTCCTAAGTAATTGAGTCATTTAATTAATCAACACCTATCTTTATAGTGTATTTGGGCTCAAATGGCTCCTTAATAAACATTCATGGCTGGGGTGGAATTCTAGTGATAGCCTTGCCGTTCTCAGGTGATTATTTGTGGCTTTAAGACGCGCATCATAGTGAAACCCCATGGTTTTCACCAGCAGCTGTCAGTAATAATATCAGGAAACCTGCGTTCCTAGACGACGAATATGATCCTACCTCTCAGGGTAGACCATTGGTACAAATGCTCACCGCGTCTCGACGGACGTCAATAGTGGCCATAATTCATGCAAGCGTTGGAAATAGACAGGATCTATCCAAATCGCTGCGTATAATACAGTATGCACAAAGGCGATACTCCTCGAAGATTCAGCCAACTCTTCACCTAACGCGCAAGCTATACTAGTCAATCCCCGCGATTATCTTACGTAAATCACTGGATTCTACGTTAATCTGCACGCTATACATGCGGCTCAAACAATCTTTCACATAGATGACTCCATTATTAAGGCACCTGCGTTCTCTCCGTCATACTACTTAAGCCAAAGCTTTACATAGCTCCTAACACAAATGTATAAATTTACTGGCTTACTTTAATTTAATGGTCCTCAAACATAATCCTAAGGATTGACCATATCAAATATTCATTCAAATTTTCACTGACACTGAAAAAGCTCTCGTATTTCGCTATATTCCACGTTACATTTTTACTGTTTACCAAATTACAGTATCTTTAAATTAGACATGACACTATTTGAACATTACTTAGGCCACATTTGCCCATTACTTTATTGTTGCCGACCCCAGTTATTATTATTATTATTATTTATTTACCGTTACCGTTAGATCCATCACTATTTTTGACCTAAAGGGTCCTAAACAAATCACCTTCCAAGCCATACTTTATTCAAGACGAGTGGTGAAAACTCGTTCAGTAAGTGACTATTACATCTTTTAATCTCAAAGTGATAAATCGTTACATGGTGAACTATTCAGTTATAAGGATATAATTGCATGTGTACTCACTTTTTCCTTCTTGCTGGAAAATGCCAGCTCTTCAGCTTAAGCGCTACCATGATGATTGGTTTAAGCCATCATGATATCCTTAACACAACACTGAGATTCACACACTTGCCACATGATACACATATTTTTATAAGTGGCCTTTACCACTGCTATACACTGAATATTAACCATTAGACACATGAACACTTTAAATCATTATTTCACAATTTATGTACACTTTATCCACTACTTCACATGTTGATCCTTAATCCGGACTTCTCCTACGCTTGATCTCAGAGATGCGATGCAATTATGACAACCGCTGGTCTACGTGAAATCTAGTAGCGTTTTACGGATGTTCGATCCTCGTTCCCTGCAATCACGTTCAGCTCACTATCCTGGTTAGGTGGCAATGACTTCCACGCTCCCATCACTGTAGTGATCCTGATGATAATGTGATACAATTCTGACAATACCTCCCGGTATAAAACTGTTCGAAAACATTATAAGTTCCTTTTCGCTGTAGCGAATTTATATCTGCGTCAGATAATAGATAACTATCTGTATTAATTTACTTTCGACGCACTTCATGATTACTTATGAAGCTTATAACTTGCTTCCATTGTCTTCAACGGCGGCGCGTTGCAGAGCGAATGTAGACAAAAGACTTCTAACTCTCAACTGCTGTAGGTCAACTAACATCTGACTGCTTCCGACTGCTTTCAACTGACCCTTTCAACTGACTCTTGGCGTGGGCTGCTCCCCCTTATAAAGGTTTCTTGCACAAAATAGTTCACGGGACATGTGAGAGCGACTCCCTTCTTGAAATAATCCCTCTTCAGCCGAACTGACATCTGCATCTTGTTTATTTAGGTGTGGAGGTTTCAAAAACATTCGCGTGCCGGCGATCGCTTCGGCCAATTAATTGCAATTAATTGCATTAGTTCAGCGCGTTATGACGCCACTGATGGGGTTCCCCGCTGGCTGGTTACAGTATCCCTGCTCTTGAGCGTGAGTTAGGTTGTAATGCGGTCATTTGGAGATATAGGCATTAATTTAGGTGAAAAACCACTCCTAAATTACCTTTCCGTGAATATATTCATCTGTGTGTATATTTCAATGCATTACAATGCTCCATTTAGCTGGAATTAATTAATTTCCTTGTGCATACGGTCCCGCCATAGCTTGCCCCGTTGTCGAGTGGTGGATACCCGGGTCATTAATTTTGAGCTGTCTCTCCGCTCCAGACATAAGTAGTGCGGTAGGCCCCGAAATTCTGCACCCGCTTGTTAAGGATCATTTGTAAACTGCCAAACTCGCCTTCTCTCGTTTTCGTATGCTCTGAAAACGTATATTTCCTTTGCATTTGGCTACAATTCTTCCCTTAAATTGCTATGATTTTCACATATAAATCGTGAAATCACGCTAGACTAATATATGTCAGTATACCTCTCATTGCTCTGTGGGTTCCCTATAATTGCTCCCCCTTAGAGACCAATGGTTCGACCCTAGGCATAACCATGTGCCTGGTCTTCTCTGATGAGACCTGAGTTCGATGCCAGACTGCCGTGACTAATTGGGCACATCTTTCTCCTGCTAAGTTCGAAAAATTCATTTCATAAGTGATTTTTTCGGGCCTATCAGCTGGCATCAACTCCATGCAGTATTTACTTTAAGCGGTCATTGCTCTCGGCAATGGGCTTTCTCGTTCCCCACTCCACTCTGTTGCTGCCTCGTAGACTCTCGTTCTCCTTTCTCAATTGTTCATTCATCCCCCTCAGCTCCACAGCGGCTTCCCTCAACTGGTCATAAAGTTCCTGCAGTAGACAGCTGCATTCTTCCTTCGTGTCCGCTGGGTTGGCGAGCTGGTTGCTTCGCTTCGACCCTTCTTGAGCCTGCAAGCTTTTCTCAAGAATCTTTCCGTGCATACGTAATGATTCCCCGTTCACTTGGATGTGCATAGCTTGTTCCTCTCTCGCATCATAGTCTTCTGGTGGACTATATAGTTTTAAGTTAGCTGCGTTTACCACAACTTCTCTACCTGTTGCTTCATCTTTGATCCGATATGCATTATTTTGCAGATCCCTTATAATCAGGTAGGGTCCGTGGTAGGCGTGCTGGAATTTCTTATATTTCCTGCTCTCTGGATCTGAACTGGCGGGTTTCTTCAGTAAAACGTATTCTCCCACGAGTAACGGTCTGTGATAGCGTTTCCTCCTGTTTCTCCGCTGTCGTCTATCTGCTTGTTTCTTGAGATACTCGAACGTCCTCTGGATCCTCAACTCACGTACAAGTTGTGCATCGATGGGTGTCTGGATGACATTATTCCATGGCCTCTCTGGTCTTCTATCGAGATGTAGGCTCACTGGCACCTCTCCTGTCGCTTCGTGCACGGTATTGTTGATACAATATTCAATAATCTCAAGTACGTCAATCCATCTCCAATTCTCAGTAGAGCAATATATCTTCATGTATTTTTGCAGTTCCCTCATAACTCTCTCAGCGGAATTCGACTCCGGGTGTCGAACCGTGGACAAAATCTGTCTTATGCCCAGATTTTCCAACTCCCTGCGAAATTCTACGCTGGTAAAACAACTTCCATGATCAGATAAGATGTTTTCTGGCTGTCCTAATATAGGAATGATTCTTTCCTTCAGCCTCTTAAGTACCTGTTTTGTACTGGTTTTCTGAATTGGACACAGGACTACCATTTTGGAAAACACGTCTAGTGCAACTAGGATGTGTTTATTTCCTCTTCTAGCTCTAGGAAGGGGCCCAAAGTTGTCCAGCGCCAGGAGCTGACATGGCTAGTCTGGTAAGAGTGGTATAGGTTTCTGCCTAATTAAGTACGAGTTAGGCTTTACTCGTTGGCACATATCACATGTCCTGATAGTATTTCTGACTGTTTCTCTAAGTTTTGGCCAAATAAATGCCTCTTTAAGCAGGGCAACAGTCTTATCTACACCGGAGTGTCTAAAAGCTCGGTGTGCTAGCCATACTAGCCTTCTCTGCAATGCTGGTGGTACAACAATCCTGGGTTTGGTGTGGTCAGAGTCGCTCCATTTATGTAGCATCTGGTTAAACCATAGATATTCCGTTGACAGTGCTTCAGCTTCCACATACATCGGGGTTCCTCTATCCAGTTTTCCCTCGAAGTAATTAATCATCAACCGTATCCAGGGATCTTCACGTTGAAAAACGGTGATGTTCCTCAGATCATCTAAGGTCTTCTGATCTCTATCTTCTATCTCGATAGCTAGAGCTTCTTCTTCCTCTGCTGTAGGGTATCTGCTTAGCAAATCAGGTATGATATTGTCCTTCCCCGGGCAATATTCTATTTCCACTTGAAATTGTTGTATGTACAGGGACCACCTTGTCAGTCTTTGACTCGACAAGTCAGTTTTCAGCAGGAACGTTAGGGCTTTATGGTCTGTTCTCAATATAATTCTAAAACCATAAATCAGCTTGTGCCAATACTGTAAGGCATACAGTATCGCGAGTAGTTCGATCTCCGTGACCGTATAATTCTTTTCATTAGGCTTCAGCCTTCTACTGATAAATGCAATATAAGTTTTCTCCTCTGGCCTATCCATATTTTCCTGATATAACATAGCTCCAATGCCTATGAAGGATGCGTCAGTCTGGATAATAAATTTCTGAGTGTAGTCAGGATATCCCAATTTTACATAATCTAACAGCATCTGTTTAGATTTCACGAAGGCTTCCTCGCATTGCTCCGTCCATCGCCATCTTCCTCCCTTCTTAAGTAAGTCTTGGAGTGGTGCTACAGTCTCGGTATACTTCGGACAATGATTTGAAAAGAATCCAATAACGCCTAGATATTGCCTGACGTTCTTTACCTTCGTTGGTCTCGGGAAACGTTTAATGACTTCCAATTTTCCCGGATTAGGTCTGACTCCTTGTGCATCTATTACGTGACCTAGAAATTTAACTTCTCTCTGAGCAAAGTTAGACTTCTTTATATTGACCTTAAAGTTAGCCTGACTTAGGTCATATAACAACTTGCGTAGATCTCTGACATGTTCTTCAACTGTTTCAGAGGTCAGTAGTATATCATCTACGTAGCATATGGTTGTAGCTTTTACTTCTTCGGATAGGTTCCTATCTAGCGCTCGTATCAACGCTGAACCTGCTGTTTTTAATCCAAATGGAAGACGTACGTATGAATACGTGTGCTGGTCAAATAAAAATCCGGTTAATAGACTTGTTTTCTCTTCCAGAGCAAGATGGTGAAAACTTGCCGTCAGGTCAAGATTTGAGAACACAGTCTTTACTTTGAACCTCCTGAGTACCTCCTTAATGGGCGGCACTTTATCAAATTCCGGTATGACCTTGGAATTCAAATTTCGTAGGTCCAGGCATATCCTCACACTTCCATCCTGTTTCGGTACAACTACCAGTGGGCTGACATAAGGTGTGGCTGTCTTTACAATGACGCCTGCTTCTAGCATTTCCTGTATCGCTTCTTTGACCTTTAAATAATGTTTCTCAGCTACAGGATACGGCTTCTGTTTGAATGGCGTCCAATCGCTGACTTGGAACGCATACTGGAAATTCTTGATCCGGCCAGGTCTCGAATCGAAGACTCCTTTATACTCGAATAGCAGTTCCCTTAGCATTTGTTTATATTCTGGACCAAATTTAGCTTCCTCAATCTTCTCTTCCAGGCATTCTTCAAATTTTGGTTCGAGATCCTTTTCAATGTCTGCGGCCAGTGTTGCCAACTCTTCCTCAATGTCTTCTATTGTCGACACTGCATCTCCAGTCATATCTCCGTATGTATGCCATACGTATTATTCTTGTCTCGTTTCATTATGCCTTAATGAGAATTCTAACTCTTCCTTTCCCTCACTTGCGCGAAACATCACAATGTCTTGCGAGAGATCTATAATAACTTTATACTCTCTTATGAAATCCATCCCAACAATGAGGTTATACGGCAGCTTATTCACAAGTAGGAAGCTCTGTGAGAATGTAGAGTTCCCTATCTGCAAATCTAAAAATACTTGGTATTTGCATATCATAACTTTATCTGGTATGACACCTTTTATTTTCACGCTTGAAATAGGTATTTTCAATACGTGGATTTTACTCTGGATTTCACTGTATAATGCCTGGGTTATCAAACACACTGTTGACCCTGTATCAATGAGACTTCTTACTTTCATTCCCGCAATGTTCACAATAATAATAGGTAGTTCCCTTCTTACATTGACCGTTCTTTCATCGAGGTCTTCGATAAGCTCCTCAGGTTTGGCAATCCAGTTAACAACATTCACTGTATTCCATCCTGAACTTATCTCTCTTTGGTCATTTAAAATTGGTGTTTTTTTTTCAATTGCTCCATTCTTTGTGGAGTTCCTCTGCCTGTCTTCATGCTGTTGAAGTTCCAGACTTTTAGCACCGTCATCAATTTGATATATGTCGGGTGACCTTCTATTCCGAATCGCTTCATCCCAATGAACTCGCGATTGTCTCGGATCATCTCCGCGCTCTTCCATGTATCTTAAAGATGCGTGATAAGGTTCTTCCGCCTCTTCATCGAACCCGCGACTCTGCTCTTGGGATCTCCATCCTTGGTTGTTCCCATTTCGACCGTAATTTCTTCTGTTATCCAGCTGCTGGTCTCTGGTACCACGCTGATTCCAGTTTTTCCTTCCTCGGTTACCACGGTTCGATCCTCCTCGATACGCTGGCCTCCAATTTTGGTTTTCGCGTCCTTCGCGCTGCCAGTCGGATTTTTCTGTTTCGGTGCTTGTAGATTTTCTCTTTGTCTGCACCTTCGTTGGCTCGATCGGCGTATTCGTCATATTAACTTGTTCCACATGTCGACTTTGCCTTGCGTGCTGCACTGTGGTTAGATCGAGTTGTCTCAGCACTTCCTCCATATCGATTGCAGTTTTGGCGTTTGCTGAGATTAGCAGACGCTGTACTTCATACGGTAGCTGCTTGGCTATTGCTATGCATAAATCTGACTCTTTAAGCCCTTCATCAAGCTCGCGAAAACGGCATAATTGATTCACAAAGAACTCTCCGTACTTAGTCGGATTACTAGTACTGTAATGCCTGGAATACAAGTCCAGTCTGAGGTTTTGTTGTACGCTCGCGTTCCAATATCTGCTTAAAAATGCTTGGCGAAATTCGTCAACGGTGTCGAACGTGTACCGAAAACTCCTAAACCATAGTGCACACTCCCCTTCGGTTAGTTTTTCAATCGCTCTCAACCTGCGCTCTGGCGGTACTTTCGCATCATTCAAGTACTCAGAAACTTCTTTGAGCCAGTACTTGGGTGTCATATTAGAATTACTCCCCGAGTATTTCTTTGGTTTCTCATCACTAGCCCTTATAACTGTGACTATTTGGTTTTGTACAGCATTTTCATGCGGTGTTGACATGGCCATTGGCATACCAGGTGTGGCATACGGGCTGTCACTTGGCATGGCTGCATTCTTTGGAGTGGGCTGTATTTCTATCTCTGCCCATTTATTTCTCCTATTCTCGTCTATACTTCCTTCGCTAGACCTAGGATTCCGCAACATGGATTCCTCCTGCGCTATCATTCTAGTCTCAATTTGGCTGTGCCTGTTTTCCGCCCTTTCCAAACGAGCTAATACCTCTCGTTCTATTTTCTCTAGGCGATCTCGGTTTCTTTCTGCCATAGAAAATACCTTTTCCTTATCATCCTTAAGGTTTTCCTTCTGGTGGATAATTTCCCCTGCTAGACTTTCTCTTACTTCGGCAAGAGTCTTATCGCTGGCTTCAGTCTTTAAGCCTTCTCGAAGCTCTAATTCTTCGCGTAAGCCTGTAACTTCCCTTTGAATGTGACCTTGTATATGAGAGATTTCAGTCCTTATTTTCGTGATTTCCCCTTGGTCTTCGTCCTGTCTTTTATGGATAACTGCTAAGTCACTCTGAGTTTGTTCCAACTCTTTCTGCACTTTTCCGACTTGTCTCTTCATATTAGACATTATCTCCTTATTCTCTTGATCAGAAGTTTTTATTTCCTGAATTTCCTTGCATTGGTCAAGGATGTTCTGATCCTGTTTTCTTAAAGCTTCGTCTACTGCCTTGGCGTACCCTGCCATTCGCGTATTCCATTTTACGTCATTATCCTCGAACCTATGATCCACGGTCTGAGTGAACGTGTTAAATTGCTCTAACTGACGTTTAGTATTAGCTTCATTCTGACTTTGAATGTCTTTAAGCTCACTGGACATACTGTTTAAATTATCGTTAATTTCACGCAGTGACTCTCTGCACATTTGCAAATTGCTCTCTAATTTTAATTCAATAGACTCAAAGCGTTTATCGTTATCATCTTGCATTTCTGAGATCACGCTAACAATATTCTTAGTTACCTCACGCTGGACAGACTCTTTAACGTCGTCCATGTTCTTATTAACCTCTACTAGGTTTAATTCTAACTGCGTGTTTACATTAGCCAACATCTGGCTTACCTCAGTTTGACTAGCCTCTAGTCTAGTATTTACTTCGGCTTGATTAGCCTCTAATCTAGTATTTACTTCGGCTTGATTAGCCTCTAGTCTATTGTTTATTTCGGTTTGATTGGCATCCAATCTACCCGCTATTTCATCTTTAAATGCCTTGGATTCTTCCTTACTCTTATCGTTAGTAACATCGAAATGTTCCCTTAACTCAGCAATACACCTGAGTATTTCCTCCGTTCCAGCCATCCTGTACTACTTAATTTGAGATTCAGGTAGGCCGCAGCTGAATATGCTGGCGCGTTCTATTGGAAAGAAAAGATTCCGATCCCACGACAACAACAACAACATATTATAAAATGTCAAAACTAACTATGGAATGGGTATTGACCCTCGTACCCGTCTGACAACAATGTCTGACGTCTGAACATCATCTAGAAAGACTCACAATCGCTCAAAGTTTGAGGAAAAATATTATTTCTAGGGTTTTCCCCATGAAAACCATGCTATTATTATGGGGTTTTTCTGAATCCCATAAGCCATCCACGTACGGGCGCCATGTTAATAATGTATGTTGGGGTAGTTATGGCTATGGTTATTGTAAGACATCGGCCATCTTCTAATTTATTATTAAAACTGTTCAGGGAGTGGTTTTTTTTACTGCCGAATGCCCCACTTGGGCCATGCCATGTTAATAATGTTGCACATTGCTCATGCTCCACAGGTGGGCGACATGTTAATTATTCTTGTGGGTGGGTATCATGCTTAAGTGGAGGTTACCTGTATTTTAAACTGGCCCCACGTATCAGCGTCATGTTAATAATTTATAGTGACCTGATAATGAAAGGGGTTTGGTGAAAGTTACATATATATAAGCATGTCTGATGGAGGATTATCAACAATTATTTTTAACGTGATGGCTTATTAATAAATGGGACGCGGCTTTTCCTATTTTGTCCTAATATCTATGCTGTACTTGCTTCTACCATTAATACCTTGGCCGACTTAAGCAATACCTGTGACCCAATCCAAGTACAGAGACAACTCCTCCATGTACCCGATTGTCACCATGTGGACCATGTGTTCGTATCCCAACTAGCTCACGGTCTTTCGAGGTATGGGACGTTCCTGCCCACAATACGACCACATGCTCAGGTTTTGAGTCTACCAGGTAACTACTCTACAGAAAATACACAACATTCCTAAAAAAAACATTTACTGGTCTAAAATCATGGCTATACAACAAATACAAATCAAAGGACAAATTACATTTAATTCCCACAAATAAAATAGGGTTATTCTGTGAGCTTTCTTCTTAAAAATAGTGCTACACTGCACTCAAACCTAATTCTAACATCCTGTCAATAATAGTTCAGATTACAAGGTTTCCATAGTGTTCATCATGTGACACAATCTTAGTTAATGGGAGTATCTTAACACAAAAATCACATGTCACATAAAATGATATTACTAAGACATTATTCCGTCTCTTATGGCATTTACTTTAACAAGCAAAAATTCATTATATTCTGAATTTACTAACAAATATTTGTTGTGTCGTGCGAATCATCTTCCTTCTTTCCATCCCTATGAACGATCTAGGACAGTGGTACATGCTCCTTAAAAAAATAAACATGGATAGAATATTTTATAGTTTCACCATATAACGATTTTTCTGGGTCTTGTCGGGCTTACCATAGTTACAACTGTGTCATGTTCTGGGAAAAACACATACCCATATGCATAAATTAGCACGAACTGGCAAAATGCATTTTAACGAAGATGCCTACATTATTTTGGTTCAGCTTTCCTCCTCAGAGGATAACTTCGCCAAATATTATCTGATTTCTATGATCCAACAACGTATGTGACTTGCCACACACCATTCAATTCAATTGGCATCAATATAATACTCATATCTTAATTGCATATTTAAATACCGAGATTCCTCAGTGTCCTACTGTGACTGTAACTGACAAGGGATCAGTCGACGGACCTTTCTCCCCCTCAGCAGGCCATAAAATTCGTTCCAGCTGGCTAACCAAGATGGCCGCCACGGAAATGGTCTACAATACCTCTCTCTCTCTATTGTCAAGGTCAAACTTGTTTACAATTATATAACAGTACAGATACGCTAGGCGTGATTCCTAAGTAATTGAGTCATTTAATTAATCAACACCTATCTTTATAGTGTATTTGGGCTCAAATGGCTCCTTAATAAACATTCACGGCTGGGGTGGAATTCTAGTGATAGCCTTGCCGTTCTCAGGTGATTATTTGTGGCTTTAAGACGCGCATCATAGTGAAACCCCATGGTTTTCACCAGCAGCTGTCAGTAATAATATCAGGAAACCTGCGTTCCTCGACGACGAATATGATCCTACCTCTCAGGGTAGACCATTGGTACAAATGCTCACCGCGTCTCGACGGACGTCAATAGTGGCCATAATTCATGCAAGCGTTGGAAATAGACAGGATCTATCCAAATCGCTGCGTATAATACAGTATGCACAAAGGCGATACTCCTCGAAGATTCAGCCAACTCTTCACCTAACGCGCAAGCTATACTAGTCAATCCCCGCGATTATCTTACGTAAATCACTGGATTCTACGTTAATCTGCACGCTATACATGCGGCTCAAACAATCTTTCACATAGATGACTCCATTATTAAGGCAACTGCGTTCTCTCCGTCATACTACTTAAGCCAAAGCTTTACATAGCTCCTAACACAAATGTATAAATATACTGGCTTACTTTAATTTAATGGTCCTCAAACATAATCCTAAGGATTGACCATATCAAATATTCATTCAAATTTTCACTGACACTGAAAAAGCTCTCGTATTTCGCTATATTCCACGTTACATTTTTACTGTTTACCAAATTACAGTATCTTTAAATTAGACATGACACTATTTGAACATTACTTAGGCCACATTTGCCCATTACTTTATTGTTGCCGACCCCAGTTATTATTATTATTATTTATTTACCGTTACCGTTAGATCCATCACTATTTTTGACCTAAAGGGTCCTAAACAAATCACCTTCCAAGCCATACTTTATTCAAGACGAGTGGTGAAAACTCGTTCAGTAAGTGACTATTACATCTTTTAATCTCAAAGTGATAAATCGTTACATGGTGAACTATTCAGTTATAAGGATATAATTGCATGTGTACTCACTTTTTCCTTCTTGCTGGAAAATGCCAGCTCTTCAGCTTAAGCGCTACCATGATGATTGGTTTAAGCCATCATGATATCCTTAACACAACACTGAGATTCACACACTTGCCACATGATACACATATTTTTATAAGTGGCCTTTACCACTGCTATACACTGAATGTTAACCATTAGACACATGAACACTTTAAATCATTATTTCACAATTTATGTACACTTTATCCACTACTTCACATGTTGATCCTTAATCCGGACTTCTCCTACGCTTGATCTCAGAGATGCGATGCAATTATGACAACCGCTGGTCTACGTGAAATCTAGTAGCGTTTTACGGATGTTCGATCCTCGTTCCCTGCAATCACGTTCAGCTCACTATCCTGGTTAGGTGGCAATGACTTCCACGCCCCCATCACTGTAGTGATCCTGATGATAATGTCATACAATTCTGACAATACCTCCCGATATAAAACTGTTCGAAAACATTATAAGTTCCTTTTCGCTGTAGCGAATTTATATCTGCGTCAGATAATAGATAACTATCTGTATTAATTTACTTTCGACGCACTTCATGATTACTTATGAAGCTTATAACTTGCTTCCATTGTCTTCAACGGCGGCGCGTTGCAGAGCGAATGTAGACAAAAGACTTCTAACTCTCAACTGCTGTAGGTCAACTAACATCTGACTGCTTCCGACTGCTTTCAACTGACCCTTTCAACTGACTCTTGGCGTGGGCTGCTCCCCCTTATAAAGGTTTCTTGCACAAAATAGTTCACGGGACATGTGAGAGCGACTCCCTTCTTGAAATAATCCCTCTTCAGCCGAACTGACATCTGCATCTTGTTTATTTAGGTGTGGAGGTTTCAAAAACATTCGCGTGTCGGCGATCGCTTCGGCCAATTAATTACAATTAATTGCCTTAGTTCAGCGCGTTATGACGCCACTGATGGGGTTCCCCGCTGGCTGGTTACAGTATCCCTGCTCTTGAGCGTGAGTTAGGTTGTAATGCGGTCATTTGGAGATATAGGCATTAATTTAGGTGAAAAACCACTCCTAAATTACCTTTCCGTGAATATATTCATCTGTGTGTATATTTCAATGCATTACAATGCTCCATTTAGCTGGAATTAATTAATTTCCTTGTGCATGCGGTCCCGCCATAGCTTGCCCCGTTGTCGAGTGGTTGATACCCGGGTCATTAATTTTGAGCTGTCTCTCCGCTCCAGACATAAGTAGTGCGGTAGGCGCCGAAATTCTGCACCCGCTTGTTAAGGATCATTTGTAAACTGCCAAACTCGCCTTCTCTCGTTTTCGTATGCTCTGAAAACGTATATTTCCTTTGCATTTGGCTACAATTCTTCCCTTAAATTGCTATGATTTTCACATATAAATCGTGAAGTCACGCTAGACTAATATATGTCAGTATACCTCTCATTGCTCTGTGGGTTCCCTATAATTGCTCCCCCTTAGAGACCAATGGTTCGACCCTAGGCATAACCATGTGCCTGGTCTTCTCTGATGAGACCTGAGTTCGATGCCAGACTGCCGTGACTAATTGGGCACAATATGGCATATTATATATCAATGTATTCAGGAAAAATTATTCAATAAGATAATAATAGTTTTTTTTTACTTACAAATATCCAGTAGAAGTATAATGGATGATTAGTCAGATTAAAACAAAAAAAATCCAATTTTAGAAGTTATTCACAAGCGCTAATTAATCTGAAATGAAATTCGAAGATATACAAAATGTGCCGAATTTCATTACAAGCGCAATTATATATCCCTATATACTGTATATAAAATTGTACTTTTGTCCTTCTGTCTGTCTGTCTGTCTGTCTGTCTGTCTGTTCCTCCATCAATTGAAAACGGATCAACAGATTTCGTTCAAAATTTGCAAATGGCTATAAGAATATCCCGGAATCCCTTTAGGATGTAAATTTCAACAAAACATGCAATGCACTTAAGGTGACCAGGGGGTGCCCTATTATATTTACCTTCGATTTACTCGTGTGATATGTCGTACGAAAGGTATTTATAGCTCTATACAGCAAGATTATTCTCTTTACTACCAGTAGCGAAGAAGTATTTATTTTCCAATTAATTACAAAAGTTGTAAATAGGAAGCTAAGACACTGAATTTGCATGCCCCACAAGGTTTATAATTAAATTTAAGGGCGTTATCACGGGAATGGGGACTTGCATTATCGGTGAGGCATCATTATTTTAGATGATGAGATGAAAAAATAGCTTTTCCTTGGTTTTATCCATACTTTATCTGATTTTTTTCTTTTGCGGTCAGAATCAATACCATATTTTAGGGTCTTTTCTTTTATACAGATTTCCCGGTCAATGCATGTGAGATTTTCGAAGTGAAATGCCATGTCTTGTGGTTCGGATTCCACGTAAAAAGGAGGTCCCGTGGCTCATGATCTCAAGTTTAACGGTCACGTTAAACTACAAGCTTCCTTCCTTCCTTCCTTTTATACAGATGTTGATACTGCTCATATGAAAGTCTCGACACTGACGTATATCTGTTTAACAGTCTGTTATTCCTTCATGCAAATATTATCTCTTATAGAGACTGAATGAAAGCAGAATGAGACCTCGTGAAATGGCGTTGGCTGACAACGTTTATCAATTTCGCAGAGTAGGTATAGTTTTCTTGTAATATCTCGAAAACCGTTCGTTTTCGGGCCTTAAAATGCGGGGTTCGTGGTTCCCACCGAACATTGCTCCTTGCATTGCTACACGCGAATATGAACTGTATTATTTATATAGGTGGATTGTGGGGTCCGAAACGAGGTGTGATTTTGAGTCAAATTTTATACTCTTTGTGTCGCTTATTGTATGTGAGTATTTGGATCATTACGTCGGTTTACCAAGGTATGATTGTTTCTGTTTTGTACGGTATGCTTACTTAATGTTTATAGATTTATTTTTTGTTAGTAGAATTCTTCTGTTTGCACATATTTAACTGCTTTTTGTAGTTTTATAACATTTTGTGCAACTACCGACTACCGACTCTCGCATTAGTTTTTTATGTTTGCCTTAGAGATCTCACTGGTCATTTGCGCTGACATATTTGTATAAAATTGGTATTTCTTCTTTCACGGCCAAGTAAACCCCGTAAAAGACACAGCATAAACCTATAAATGTACCCTGATTTTTAATTGCTTGGCCATTATTGTCAATATATAAGGCCATGATTGTCAATATATAACCTTTTTGGAAACCTTTATAGGGAGGTGAAAGGCTGTTCAGCGTTTACCTCTCGCAGTTAAGTGCCGCAGGTGCACTAGATAAGAACTTAGGTAGCACGCCATTCGCTAGTCCTTTGTGGGTCCCAAAATTGACAATAAGAGCTCGCTAATTACCAATCTGGGTGTTGCTAGGCGAAACCCCTTACAAGATACGGCATAAACTTAGAAATATTGATGTGTTTAAAATTGTTTTGTTATTATTACCGTACTTGAAATGATTACAGTTTGTTGTGTTGATACGTATGGTGTATTCTTTGCTCAAACCTTTTATTTTATTTATTTCCTTGCAGACACTAACAGTGATCTATTTGTATTTCTTTTCTCTTGTACAGGTATTTGTGTTTCCCTTGAGTCTGTTCTAGATATATATCTTCCATGGACAACCTAGCGTCATATAGCAGCTAACTGCTGAAATTCTTCAATTTCTTTGAACTCAAGAGGAGTTCCTCATCAATCCGATCCACCAGGCTTCGTCATTGTCGCCAGCTAACATCTCCATGAACACCGCTATAAGAAGAATTCTATGATCTGTACAAGAATTTAATTTTTCTTATGTTGTTTCCCTGTTCCTCCTCTCTTGTCCCTTATCGCCACCCTTCCTCCTCCTTGGTCCCTTCGTGCGTCGTTGAGCTGTTCTCACTTTTGCGTCAGACGTCAAACATACAGTTGGGGCTCTTTCACGAGCTTGTCTCCTGTGCTCGAGAGACATTTTAAATCAGACGCCATGTCTGTATTTTAGATCAACGGTTACAAGGAACCATCGCCTACTCAACAAAAATGAGCTAAGTACAAAACTTCAATGTTTTTAAACATGTTTTAATAAAATTTTATAGACAGTGTGAAGAATTGCAAACTATTGTGCAATAACCGTCATCAAGATATCTAAGCTGGCTTTATATAGTGAAACCCAGTACTTCTGGTACTAAATGATTGGGATTACCTTCCCACTACGAGGGATTTAATTCATACTACTCACTGTCTATAAAAACTTAGCTTTTTCCTCCGTGGGACCTCTCTTGCCCATTTAACTGTCATCATGTTTCTGGAACATTCCACCAGAACCAATATTTTTACAAGTATAGCAATCTAGTATTTTCCACTCAAATATGGGAATGCTTTTCCTCACTGAGGAATTAACGTCACATTTACTGCTGTTCAAAACCTAATTTGCTTTCCACCATGGGAACTGTACCTCATCATTCAACCAAAATCTATAAACATTCCAACGCAATAAACTGGTTCAAGCTGAAATTCAACTAGTGATCTCCATAACTACAATAACTTTTCTCTTTACAAACTTTCTGTGCTGCGATAGTGAATTTTTCAAATGCATCAATTGACTATAGTGCAAAACGGTGCCCATTCAACTACCAACCGCGTCGCGTTCGAATGAGACCAATAAAATTGGCTAGGACGTTTTCCTAAACCTCCTATTTTTCTTCTCCCAAATACGTTTACTAACATAACTTAAATTAAAATTTGCATCTATCTAAATTACTGTGAGACCTCGCTTGCGAGCAAGCGCCCTCCCAAATTTGTTCTACTCATAATATTGTAATTATTGTTTCAAATAGTGGCAATTTCCGCTTTCCATTTCTATTTTATTTTTCTTCTTTCCTGTAACTATCAGGTTTTCAATATATTTTTACAGCCTTTTCGATTTCCATAAAGGGATTCAAAAAGTGCCTACATTGTACCTGATCTAATTATCAAAGTTATAATTGCTTCATAATTGTTGTTTAAACGTTAAAGTTCTTAATCTTGAGCACATATTTTGAAACCTTTGTATAGGTTTAGTGCTTTCACAAGTTTGAAACTTGCAATTGAAATTTGTAAACTTCTTAAAATTAGGTCTAAGACCTTGACATTTTATAGCTCAAAATTGTCATTCTCCACTTAAAACCAAAATCAAACTTTAAGTATTGTTATTTAGTTTACCGTTTGAAATTGTTTAAATAAATCGTTGTTTTCCTTTGTTCATTATATTTACCGTTAGAATTACGAGTAGGCAGGACCTTCATTTCCCTGATTCTTCCTTTAAGCTTAAACTCTTTTTTCGAATCTCCAAAACAACAATGTTCGTACTACTTGTTGCATTTAACTTAAAACTGCAAATAACAACATTTTAAAAGTTTCTCTTAGCTGTCATGGCTAATTCTAGCAAGCCATTAAGGCAAATATAGCTAGCTCTGCAAGCTTCCTACTTCTTGAGATTTTTTCTCTTACTTATGGTTTGTTTCCAAAAATTTCAGTTTTGTTTGAGTTAGGATTGAGGTTCTTCCTCTTTTCTAAGCTTTTAATCGGCGTCTTGCTGGGTGACAGCTTAGTTTTCCTTAAGTGCAACAATTGGTATTCTTCCAAAAATTGTCAAGAAAACAAGTAAAATTATGACAAAAGGCATTAAAACTGCTTTATCGCTTCCTTCTTGGGGAACATTCGGTCGTTTGCCGGAGATCCAACAGTTCCCAGAACTAAAAAATATCACGGCGAATTCAAATTATTTCAGCCTTTCAAAACATTCGATTAAATCCAACTCCTTTGAAAGGAGAAACAGTAAATCTGTATCTCTTAACACACTTTGTGTTGCCAGACTACTACCCGTCCCCATAGTAGGGGAATACTGGCTCGGGAGGGAAAGTGCAATCGCCGAGCACTTGCAGGCCATCTCAATTCACGCTACGCTCTCCGCTTGCCTGAAACAGGCCCCCACTAGAGTTAGGTTCCTATTAAATTTTGTACAGCGAAATTTCATTCCATATATTAATTTACTTAAATTTGTGTGGTGTATTCTCATCCTATCTACCAATACTTGTTCTCCACACCGAACCCCACTTCCTTTTTTTCCATTATCATCATCCCTTAGGGGAAGAGCCTCCGTGGCTTAGGCGGCAGCACGCCGGCCTCTCACCGCTGGGTCCGTGGTTCAAATCCCGGTCACTCCATGTGAGATCTGTGCTGGACAAAACGGAGGCAGACAGGTTTTTCTCCGGGTACTCTGGGTTTCCCTGTCAAAATTTCATTCCAGTAACACTCTCCACTATCATTTCATTTCATCTGTCATTCATTTAATCATTGCCCCAGAGGAGTGCGTCAGGCCTCGGCAGCCGGCACAGTTCATATCCTCGCCGCTAGATGGGGGCTTCATTCATTCCATTCTCTGACCCGGTCGGTCGACTGGAAACAGGCTGTGGATTTTCAAGTTCACTACATAGAAGCTGATGTTTATTTCCAGTATATAGACATACTTTCCTGCCTCTGATTAATAATTAGGTGAGTGAAGATGCTTGTAGTCTACACAACACAGTAGTGAAAATGGAAAGAAGTTTGCAGTTGACATGACCTATATTCACGCGAAAATGAGGCACGGGGCCTCCTTTCTTACGTGGATTCTCCACCATAGTACATGATATTTCAGTCCAAAAATCGTACATGCTTTGGTTGAGAATTAAACTCCGTCTGTCTTGGTGAGTAGCAAGCAGCTTGACTACAACAAAAACACGGCCCCTTCTTAGTAGTGTAATAATGATAACAATAATAATGTAAATATTATTTTCAATAAAATTCAAAATTGTAAGTCAAATGTTATTTGCCAACCACATAAAGAACTAAAAGACCAAAGAAAATGAAGAAAAGTGATTTCACGTTAATCTAACATTGCAAATGTGCGTTATGTATGAGTAGTTCTTAGTTAAAGATGGGCATATAGATTCTTAGATGATATTTAGTTTGTTTTTTATTTTTGGTATTCTTTTTCCCTAATCAAATGCATATATTATTATGAAGCTAGGATTCTACGCGTTTATCTTTGGACTACCATTATCCTCTTGAAATGTTCCTGTTCGAAAAAACTCGCAAGCGTAATACAATTAGGAAAAATAAAATCATTGGCCCTTAAAATGTATTAGTTAGGTTAATGATGCATACAATGATGAAAGTAGGCTCCTTAAATATTCAGTTATATTAGCGAAATTTCAGGCTTAATCTATAAGCTACGAGCAGTATAGAAACGTCGCACTTACCTATTTAACAACTTCAACACAATTTGTGATCTGATCATATAAAAAGCACGCTCAAGGACATTGAGTGACATTAATATTGCTCATTATAACAACAACCTTCCTCCGGGTTGCACACAATACGACAATGCGAGCAAAGGCACGACTCTTAATATCCAATTGTGATCCCGAGCAACGCCGGGCATAACAGCTAGTAATAATATAACCTTTGACGAATAATGAATAATAAAAGTCCCAAGTAAAATGTCTAACCATATCACTTTTCACAGAATTTAAATCACATTAAGTAGAAATTCATCATTCTTTTTTCAGAAGATCAAAAACCAACTTGCATTGCCTACCAGATAGAGAATTTCATTTCAAAGAGAGAGTATTCGTAAAATCCCTTGTTATTTAGATTTTACGAATAGTCTCACTGCGAGACGATAGAACTTCAGCGGAGGTCCGAATCGTCTCGTAGTGAGACGATAGCACTTCGAGGGTTGAATATATAATCAAAATTTGTGACAACGTAGAACCGTATTAGTAGCCGTATTTAGCCAAGGTAAAAGAACTCATAATGCAATGGCGGATTGAGACGAATTCTGGTGAGAGATGAGCATCATATAAAAGATCTCACTCTTGTTATTCTTAAGATTATCAGACTGAATATTAGTCATGCTGACATTTCAGTTTAAACTCTCAGAGCTAAAATAACGAATAGTAAGAAGCTAATAACTTAATAAGTCGCGTAGTATGTCCAAAGGAAAAGAACAGTGAAACTATACGTTCAAGATTGGGCTAAATGTACTAATAAAAATACAAAAATCAATAACTCAGGATGTAATTAGGCTACTAAGAGGAAGAGAGAAGAATGTCTAGAGGGAAAAATAAATAAATAAATTAATAAATAAATAAAGAAAGAAAGAAAGAAAGAAAGAAAGAAAGACAGACAGATAGGTTGGTTGGTTCCTCAGTTTAGGGGCTGTGACAACGTGGTCATGTAGCACCGTGTACTTCGTGTGTGTGTGGAATTTGTCTGATAACCGGTGTCAATTGTGACGGCTGTATTAGTGTGGGTTATCTGTTTTTAATTCAAGTAAGGACTGCACACATTCAATTTTCAAGTAGTTCCTACTTTTGCTACCAAATGCTACCTTCAAGGACAACTAGTTGGTAACTAGTAACTTGGTTACTAGATGCCACCGCAGTCGACTCCTGGTGACGAACGTTTGAACCTAAGAGCGTTAGTCAAATATAACCTATAGTTTAGCTTCATACAAGTGTAATTAGTGAAAGGTTATTTAACATGCCATAAATCTATGACATGGGACCACCGGCATTACTTCCCCTCCGAAGGAAGGCATACTGAGGGATATTTGACGCTCTTAAAAATCCAACGACTTCAGCCGGGTTTGAACCCTCGACCTTGGGCATAGAAGCTCAGCATGCTACCAACTACGCCACCGAAGCCACTGGAAAGAAAGAAAGAAAGAAAGAAAGAGATAACAAGGGATTGTTATTTTGGAAGATATTTATTTATAAGGACCTCATTTTTCACTTGCGGTACGAGATCATCTGCACCACAGATTTGGGCCACAGTGGATAGGTCGTGGTGGCCCGATTGCTAGGCCTAGACGTTCACCCGACTTGACACCGCTAGATGACTGACTACCTGTGGAGTCAAATGAAAACCTTGATTTATGAGACCCCTGTGGGATCCGAGGAAGACCTACTGGCGCGGGTTATGGCTGCGGCGAATGTTGGAGGACCAGGGATTGGTAATCGTGTGTACCAGAACATGGTACGGAGGTACCGGTACCGTGTCTGTGTTGACGTCACATCCAGCCCCACCAGTAATTGGACCCAGACGACAAGCAGCAGGAGTCGGTCAGAGCGCCGATTTTTTTTAGCAGTGATCGTGGGATGTAGTGGATTTTGCGGATAGAGGGAAGAAAGTACGTTTCCGGACACAAGTTCCTATGCTAAACGCAACCATCTTGGTCCCCACTACAAGCCCTCAAAGTCTGTAATGGGATTTTAGAAACACCCTATATATTGTGTGTGTGCCGTAAGGGATACATTTGTTCGCATTCTCTGAGGCAGCAGGCCTACCAACAACCTAATAACTCTCTATGAGCATTTGAGCCGTAGACTTTGAGCATCTCAAAATCTACGGAAGGAACTATTTCAAACTTCGGTGGCGTAGTTGGTAGCATGCTGAACTGCTGTGCCCAAGATAGCGGGTTCGAAGTCGTCGGATTTTTTTAGAGCGTTAAAATCCTTCAGTATTCATTCCTTCGGAGGGGAAGTACAGCCAGCGGTCCCATGTCATAGATTTATGGCATGTGAAAGATCCTTCCACTAACTAAACTTCTGTGAAGCTAAATTTCTAGGTTAGATTTCGTTGTAACGCTCCATTCAAGTTCCAACGTTCACCACTAGGTGTCAAGGAAGACTTCCTGTTGTGGTGATAAGTAGTAGAATGGTCGTTAAGTCCAGGTCATTTTCCCGCATAGCGAATGGAATAGTGAAAAATACGGTTCATTCACATGAATTAATTAATAAAAATGTATACAGTTTATCATTAAGTTTTACCAATCATAATAATATTATAATATAACAAGCTGACCCGTCGGACGTTGTCCTGCCAATCAAAGAAAGTGTTGCAACTTTGTTTCTTGAAGTGCTTTTGGATACTCAATATTTTTTTCAATTTCTGTTAACTACCTCTGAACTATCGTGAATTAATTTAGAAACATTCTTTGGAGCGTGCACAACAACTCTCCAAAGTTTCATCGCAAACGGATAAATGGCATTTAACGCATACGGGATTGGCTTTAAATGATTCGTGCGCTGTCACTCATTTGTTGAATCGTATCGTGCTCTGCCAACTGTGAAATGGATTTACTAAGTTAGAAAGCTTCACGTAAGTGTACACAACAACTCATCAAAGTTTCATCGCAATCGATGAATAGTATATGAACGCATACAGGATTTTATTGGAACGCTTCGCGCGTCGTCACTCATTTGTTACATCTACTCGTGCGGTACCAATATTGTAATATGGATTTACCAAGTTGAACACCTTCCCTGGCGTGTACACAACAACTCATCCAAGTTTCATCGGAATCTGATGAATGACATATGAACGCATACGTGATTTTCTTTAAACGATTCGCGTGCCGTCACTCATTTGTTGAATCTACTCATGCGCTACCTATTGTAAAATAGATTTACTAAGCCTGAAACCTTCTCTGGCGTGTACTCAATGATTCACCAAGGTTTGATCGCAATCGGATGAATGATATATGACCGCATACGGGACATTGAGGAATCGTTTCGCCCGTCGTCGCTCATTTATTGAATCTACTCGTGCGCTACTTATTAAAAACCGGATTTACTAAGACAAACTTATTTCCTGGAGTGTACACAACAATTCACCAAAGTTTCATCGCAATCGGATAAATGGTATATGGACGCATACGGTACTTTGTTGAAATGATTCGCGTGCCGTCACACATTTGTTGAATCTACTTGTGCTCTACCTATTGTAAAATGGATTTATTAAGCCAGAAACCTTCCGTAGGGTGTACACAACATCTCACCCAAGTTTCATCGTAATCGGACGAATGGTATTTGAACGCATACGGGACCTTATTGAAACGCTTCGCGCGTCGTCGCTCATTTGTTGAATCTACTCGTGCGAAACCTCCTGTGAAATGGATTTACTAAGTTAGAAACCCTAACATCTCAACCAAGTTTCATTGCAATCGGATGAATGGTATATGAACGCATACGGGACTTTGATTAAAAGTTCGCGCGTCGTTGCTCATTTGTTGAATCTACTCGTGAGCTACCTATTGTAAAATGGATTTACTAAGTTAGAAACCCTCACGTAAGTGTACACAACATCTCACCCATGATTCATCGCTATCGGACGAATGGTTTTTGAACGCATACGGGACTTTGTTGAAACGCTTCGCACGTCGCCGCTCATTTGTTGAATCTACTCGTGCGCAACCTCCTGTGAAATGGATTACTAAGTTAGAAGCCTTCACTTAAGTGTACACAACAACTCATCAAAGTTTCATTTCAATCTATGAATGGAATATAAACTTATACGGGATTTTGTTGAAACGCTTCGCACGTCGTCACTCATTTGTTGAATCTAGTCGTGCGCTACCTAATGTGAAATTGATTTACTAAGCCAGAAGCCTTCCCTGAAGTGTACACAACATCTCACCCAACTTTCATCGCTATCGGACGAATGGTATTTGAACGCATACGGGACCTTTTTGAAACGCTTCGCGCGTCGTCGCTCATTTGTTGAATCTATTCGTGCGCTATTTATTGTAAAATGGATTTACTACGCCTAACACCTTCCCTGAAGCTCACTCAATATATCACCCAAGTTTCATGGCAATCGGATGAATGGTATATGAGCGCATACGGGACTTTGAAACGCTCTAACGTGCAGAGACAAACAGTCGAATTCGACATCACTGCCACCTTTGGTATAAAACACAACTTTTCGCCACGGGAGGAGTGTATGTAATGGCGGTAGTTGCACAGGATGCGACCAGGTGGCTCTAACGTGCAGAGACAAACCGTCCAAAGACATCAGCTTTCACTAAGGCCAAGGCTAGTGGTTTCCATGACGACTGTTTTTGACTGTATATTGTGGTTCTAAAATTGTGTGTAAGTTGTGGTTCTAAAATTGTGTTTATTCCACCTACCGGATCAGATTGTGAATCTAAACCATACATGGACCCACCCTAATATAGATACCAAATTCCATCAAAATCGGTTCAGTCGTTTAGGAGGAGTTCAGTCACATACACACGTGTCGAAGAATTATATATAAAAAGATAATAACAACAAATAATAATAATAATAATAATAATAATAATAATAATAATAATATTAGATCTAATAATGAAAAACAGATTACATACGTATAATAAAATCGAATATCTAATATCTACAGAGGTAGAAATATACACGAACAGGACCAAGCAGCTGGGAATCTAGGAATTTATCACCATTATCCTCTTGAAATGATGCTGTTCGACAAAGCACGCAAGGCTATTACAATGGAGAAAAAAAATCATTGGCCCTTAAAATGTAATGGTTAGGTTAATAATGCATACTAACATTAAAATAGGCTCCTTAAATATTCAGTTATATTAGCTAAATTTCAGGATTATCTCCTACTTATCAATTTCAACACAATTTATGAGCAGAAAAAAACAGGCGCAAGGCCTTTGAGTGACATTAATATTGCTCATTATAACAACCACCTTCCTCGGGGTTGCACACAATACGACACAGCGATCGAAGGTACGATATCCTAATATCCAATTGTGATCCCGAGCAACGCTGGGCTTAAGAGCTAGTTATAAATAAATTTCAAACAATTTGGAGTGATCTATTAGGATGCACTACTTCGGGTGTATTTTAAACAAATAACAAATAACCAACTTAATTTCGTAGTTAATCTAGTTAGGTCTATATAGATCAGTCAGTGGTATGGATCTTAAATTTTAAGATAAGTAAGCTCTTAAGTTTGTTACGGAACTACTTGTTTCATTACATTTTCATTTTGCACCATATACCATAAGGGGCAGATGACCAAGGTGTTTCGTCCCTTAAAACGCCACAATGAATAAGCACTACTGTGATCTCAATCGCTTTGAATGAAGAGCAATAGCATTGACAGGGAGCATATTGATAGGGGTGAGGTGCGGGGAGGGGGATGATGAAGAAGCGAAAGAGAGAACTCACCCCCTTCATGTATCGTACACCACCCCTTGTCTGCGACCCGACCCCTCCCTGATCTCTCCTGCTTCAACCTTTTTTTTTACTGTCCTAAAGTCTATTAGGGGTATTCTATATTCCAGATCAGCCACTGGGGTAAATTGGACTGCAAATTGTCGGAAATTGCGTCGTCGAGTTTCCTGCTTGCAAGGAAGGAAGGGGAATGCTGAATATGCAGGGTGTAAGACGGCGTGGCAGAGGGACAGGTAAGGTAAGGTTCGCCCGATGAATATTGATCTTCACGTCTCCAAGACTAGTTTATTCACTTTCACTCCTAACTCAATTTCTCGCTTTTCTTCTCCCTTATTTTATATAACCTTTCCTTGGCTTTATCTCATTGCTGCTATTTTGTGTCCCTTCTCAGTGAGGAATCCCCGAGGATTTTCTCACATTGACTATCTAGAGATCCTAGTGTTTTGAATACGCTAGCGTACTGAGCTCCCTGGTAACAATCATCTGTCAGCAGAGGTGTATATGCGAGAGACCAAACCGGTTGACACGTAAGCTGCTGATAATCATAATTGTCATTTAACCCTTTATGGGATAGTGGTCTCTACATTAACCACCTGTCATAAGGATAGTTTATGCTTTCAAAGATGCAGATAGTTGAATCATTCAGCCAAATTTCGGAGAATTTTCATGCCGAAGTGCTAGGATTTCCAAAAATCAAATATTACATACATAACCTATGTACTTAACGTAACGTGTTGGATAAAATTTAAAAAACTTAAAACATTAGCAATTAAAGTATAAAATAACATGTAATTACAATTTATAAAAGAAATATAAAAATTAAAATAACAAACATCGGCCCTAACTATTAAAAATATGAAAATAATTGTAAAAATCAATTCAAAATTAGTTAATTAATTAATTCAATGCTTGCCACGGTGGGAGAGTGGTTAACATGTTAGTCTACTAACTCCAAGCTTGCAGGTTCGCTCCTGGCCGTGGTAAGTGATTTTTGAAAGACGGCAAAAATACGACACGCATGTCATACGATGTTGGCATGTCAAAGAACCCATTTGAATTCAGTAGGCCGTGTTCATGATGGCAACACTAATCTCGGGTGTTTCCACCAACACAAAGTTCCTCATTTCTCTACTAGAAAGCGCTATAGTGTTCAAGGAGCTTAGATATCTAACCTTCTTGACTTTCATAGTGCCTCAAGGAACAACGAAATTCGACATGAAAGCTACCCTCTGGGTGTCAAATAACAAAAGCTTGCACCTGGCACCCGAGGCCATACGGTATTATTATTATTATTATTAATAATTCAATAAAACAATATCAAAATAAAATCTATGAGAACACAAATTGAAACTTAAAAATGAATATAGTCTATAAACAATAAAATTAAAGAAACAAAAATTTCATTATTAATAAATTTATAATAATTAAAATAAATTAAAATATAAAAACACATAAGTAAAAAGTAGTTTAGCCATATAAAGGGTTAAATAACTCCCGGATATTACAGTACATACTGCCCACGCGACTCTTCAAATTTTTTTTTACATTTTTCTCAGAAATATTTAACGGGAACGAATCTTTTTTTTATCGGGGATGTTCTTCAAAGCTCTTTCCTTGCAGGCTTTTTGGAAATAAATTGTTTATTTTTTATTTTTCATGAATCTTTTTAAATTGTATTATTTAACAGTAAATTTATGAACATTTACATGTGGTAAAATTTTGATATTTGAATTGCAGCCAATGGCCATAGCGGGGTATTTTTAATTGAACGGCCGTAGGCTCCCTATAAAGTTCAATTTCAAGTAGTTCCAACTTTGGATACCAGAGACGCCACTGTTACTGACACCTAGCGTCAAACGTTGGAACTTGATAGAACGTTTATAACCGAATAATCTACAAATATGGCTACACACTACCATTTATTGTAGTGGTAGATTCTTTTACATGCCATAAATCTACGACATGGACCGCCGGCTTTACTTCCTCTCCGAAGGAAGACATACTGAAGGATTTTAACGCTCTTAAAAATCTTCCGACTTTGGCCGGGTTTGAAGCAAGGATCTTGGGCATAGCAGTTCAGCATGCTACCGACTACGCCACCGAAGCCTCTAATAAAGTTTGAAAAACGTATAACACACAAATGAAGGAATTACTTCTAAAATGTACAGCTTTGTAGATCTACGTTGAAGAATTCTGGAAGAACGGGGAAGTTTTCTATTAAGAAATAGGCTACATTTTAGCGAGAAATTGGAATGAAATATTTTGCCTTCTTTTTCGAAGATGCCAGTACCGTAAGATTCCTTTTCTTTCATTTGAAAAGCTAGGACCCATTTTGCTGTTCTTCTATGCCAATTTGCCCTTACTTCTAACGAAGCCTTTTTTAATTTGTATTTTTAAGTGTACAGTATTGACTAATAGAAAACATAAATATGTATGTTGGTGGTAATTTATATTATCTTTTAGTCGGTCAACACGATGCAATCCCAATTACTCACGATCTCTAAGTTAATCGCCGAATAACTAGCCCCGGAATAAAATCTTGTCGTAGAAGTCACCCTTGGAGATATACCAAGGAAGACACTCGCCCAGGTATAGCTCTTCCGATGGATAACCCCAGTGCGTACTACTGGCCCTAAGCATCCGAAAAATTGATTATTTTATGGTATGTTGAAAGGCAAGAGAAATGACAATCCCATCAACAAGCAGTCTCCCTTCACCAACTAATCTATGAAGGAATAGCTACTTTTGCTGTGATAACCTCCAGAAATAAGCCCTAAACTACTGTAGTGTTGTAAATTATTGCTAAAATGACCGATACGTACTCTGCTGAGTTGATGGCAAAAAGCCAGAACTTCAACATACAAAAACAGTGTTTGTCTACTAACACTGTGTTGCTTGCCATGGTGGGTGAGTGGTTATCGTGTCGGACTACCAACCCCAAGGCGACAAAAATCATGACTCGCATGTCATACAATGTTGGCATGTTAAAGAACCTATTTGAATTCAGTAGGCCGTGTTCATAGGGGCAAAATTAATCTCGAGATTTTCCGCAACAGAAAGTTCCTCCATTCTCAACTAGAAAGCACTATAGTGTCAAGGAACTTAGATATCTAACCTCCTTGATTTTCATAGCGTTTCAAGGAACGACAAAATTCCACATGTAAGCTGCCCTCTGGGCGTAAGAAAACAAAGCTTGCACACGGCACCTGAAATCATACGATACTATTATTATTATTATTTTACATTCATTTCACCACATAAGTGGGACATATCAACATATCGTCGGCTTGTTTGCAAGACGGTATGGCTTATTCTCTTAAGGTGGCACATTGAGAAACGAGCGAACAATGGAACAGCGGCCTGTTCCACGAATGAACTTTGCAACTTTTCACTTTGCACTTTGCACTTTTCAGTTCAGATTTTGTTCCACCATCACTTTTCAGATTTGTCTTGCAAAGTGAAAAGTGAAAAGTGAAAAGTTAGGAATCTTTTCACTTTAGAAGACTGTTATGTTCCTCCATTGGTGCAGAAATGCAAAGTGCAAAGGAATGATTGAAAAGTTTTCAGAAATCTTTGCAAAGAGACGATTCCCTTTTCAGCTGTTAATGAACAAGTCTCTACACTAGTTTCTCGGCGCAGAATTTGGTTTAGTGTTATAAATATGTTACGCAGGAGCTTTTTTTAATCATCAAGTGAGGATAGTGATGAAGAATCCAACAAGAAGACGTACAAAGACAAGATGAATTTTCATAACCTCACTTTAGTATAGACAGGTTAAAAGTTCCACCTTGATCAATACTTTTATTAATTAAGATCACTGTGTGGTCATTAGTGGGATATGTTTCACCATGAAAAATAAAGCATTAAATCATGGAATAAATATACAGTTTGTTCATGGAATAAACATGATCGGATCATTCCTATGCAAAGACTTTTCACTTTGCAAAGAAATTGAAAAGTAATACATAGATCATGGTAGAACAGAAAGACTTTTCACTTTGCAAGAATTGAAAAGTGCAAAGTGAAAAGTGAAAAGTTGCAAAGTTTATTCGTGGAACAGGCCCCAGGTCTCCAAGATGACGGCCTTCTGCATGGTGATATGTAGACCAGGATGTATTCCCAATATTTGTAGATTGCGAGCCAATGATTTGGGGATGATGCCGGTAGAAGAAATTACTATGGACAGAACCACTACACTTTCCTGTCTCCACATTTGCCGTATTATTAGTATTATTATTATTATTATTATTACTATTATTATGTGTTGAAAGATCTGATATGTAGACTTATCTGAAATTGTTGAATGTCTACTAACCGCTCTGATAACCACTGTTCTGACGTAAAGAAAGCACTGTATGTAGAGTCACTCACAAGTCACTAGCCTAATACTTGTAACTTTAGAAGCTTTTATAAAACCAGTTGATATTGAATACTTCTCAAATTGTATTAGTCAACAGAACCGATTTAGACGAAATTTTCCATAGCTTATAGGCCTATAATAGGAAATAACATAGGAGTATTGCAGTTACAAACTATTTCAAAAGTCAAAGTCACGTGGCAAAAGTCACGTTTCATTCAGTAGCAGGCGCAGCCGCGACCTTTCCGGCGAACAAGTACCCATAGCAGGATGCATACATTCACCCTTGCCCACGCTTCAAGCTACTAAATTTTCGCTTTCGATCCAGTTTCTTTACTCAGGTTAGAACAAAAATGTTCGTAGTGTAAGACACACACACATTTTATCCGTACAAAGGACGGGTAACTAACTTGTAAATAATGGTCATAACAACAAAAACAACAAGAAGAGAAAGTGCCGTGCTATAAATATGCCCAGGAAAGTGTACTGGAAAATGACAACTTTACCTTGTACTGGGATCGTACTGTATTAACAGACCAGTCAACCGCGCATAACTGGCCTGATCTGGTTCTTGTTGACAAATGCATGGGACACACCACCTTCATAGATGTGGCAATCCCAAACAGTGGCAACAGGCTAACAAATATGTTGAAAAGCTGTCAAAATACACAGAGCTTTCAGAACTGATAAAGAAGCAATGACACATGGCACAAGTCAGGACAGTTCCTATGAGCATATCCAGAACTGGCGTGATTCCGACCTACTTACGGGAATTTCTCGCAGATTTGAAATTAGACCCAGGCCTTTATAAGATGATGCAGAGACAGTCATACTTTGGTTGTGCCGCATACTGAGATTGTTCTTGGTAATTGCGGATGATGGAGTGAGGGAAAATACTAATGCTACTACAGAATGCAGTCACCGTGAGGGTGAAGAATTATGATATTGTAACAGTTCTTAGTTTCAAAGAACATATGGGCAATAGCATGGCTGCTTCTTGCTGGTGGGCCATTGAAAGGAGTTTAGCTTAAGCTTTGAGATTCTTTGTGATGGTCCAGCAGTGAGATAGAAGGAGGATTTGCTATCCCATGGAGTTTCATGTTGATTTTTATATTCTTTTTACGATAGTCAATTGTTTTAGATTCTAGTTTGTTGAGAAAGTTGGAAGCCTGTTAAGATTTTCTATGAGGAATGGTGTTAGTTTGTTGAGGAGGAAAAGATTGAAGAGAAAGTGTTGGAGATTATTGAGACTGATTTGGTCTGAGGAAAAAGTAGAATGGAGAGGATCGGTAATGTTACAATATTGTATTTTCTGGTTGAGGAAATAAAGATGAGAGTGATATGTTTCGCATGGAATGGGTGATTATCTGAATTTGTGGAAGGTAATGAATGAAATAGAAAGATTACAAAGAAAGAAGGAATTGCATGAATATCAAATGAAAAGGAAAATATATAACGAGCCAAAGGAATGTTAGTTTGTACAAGGAATATGAATGTGTTTCCCTAGTGTGCATAACACGTACGACCCCAAAATAAAGACCCACTAATCTTACGAACCAATTGCAATGTAGGCCTATATCTCGGATGGTGATGTTTCTTTTCCAGAAAATATGCTGAGAATGTGCAAGCGCATGCTAAAAATTAATAATAATAATAAAGCTCTGGTGATTCAAGTATAAACTGTGTCTTAAAGCTTTCTAAGAGATGAGAAGTATCACCTCCGTCTTAGCAGGCGTATCAGTGTTCAAGCAAACCAGTGCTTTAAGACAAGGGACCGGCGCGGTACGCTCAAAGGGTGGTGAGTGCGGTAGTGTGTGCTAACCAACCTAACAAGCCGAGCCGAGAGGGGAACAAGTGAACGGTTAATGGGAAGACCACGCCCAGAATGGCAACACGGAACGATTCGGCCACGAGTCATTAGGTCGGTAATGAGCGTGAGAAAGACAGAGACGGTGATACATTTTAAACCTACGAGAGCGAGGGAGAAAGCGAAAGGGGGATAAAAATAGGAGAAGAAAAAGCATGGTTGGTCTCGTATGCATGTCACAAATTTCATTTTCCAGGCAGTAGTAGTGAGATTAATGCGACCGGATCAAGAAATTGTAGCATCGCATCGGGATTCATTCAACTTCTAAATCATACCCTGGATTATTTAATTACTGGCGCTTGTTAGAGGAAATAGATGGCGCATTGGCTCCGTTGATTAGCTATTTCAGATATGTTTGTCCTCTTACCCGTCTGACGATCAAAGATATTTAACCCCAATATCACGTTTAATATTCTCACGGTGATTTGATGACTGGCATAAACCTTGACGGTGTAGATCCTGTACATGGCGCGCATTTCGATGGAGCGTCCATAAAATTGTCGTGGTATTCCAGGTCAAACTTGACTATAGTATAAAATGCACCATTTTAACATTTCAGAATTAACACCGTAGGCTTTCAGTTCTGAGGTGATGTTGTGTGTATTAAGTACGAGGTAAAATGATGTCAAGTAGAGAGTATTTTAGTGGTGGTACAGATTGTAGTTTTAAGGGACATTACATCTATGTCATCTGCCCCCAAAAGGTATGAGTGAAAGAAACAGAAACCAATAATTAAAATAAAAATTAATTTCAAGATGGCTGTTCATGAATGGGACATTTTTGACAGATTATTACTGAAATTTGCTATAAAAGATCCCACTTGTCAATACTGAAAACGTTACATTATAGACATTGTTGGTGTATTGTTAAAATGGAGTTTCTGGGGAAGTCTAGATTATTATCTTTCACAGTTAATTTCGATGTGTTGTTATACTGTAGATTATAATTAAATCAGTCATTCCATCATTTAGCGCTGCGTGCAGTAACATCGGATTGTTTTCAGATATTGGAGATAGGGAAAGATATTTCCCCAGGTAAAATTGCAGTTGTTAGTGCTAAACTGGATGAAGGAAGATTTAGTGAAAATAAATCTCTTGAATCTAATAATTTAAGCAGATCTGTAAGTAAAACTAAATACTAGAAAATAGGAGATGCTGAGAGAACAAGAAGAGAAACCATTGTAAGATTATATGGAAATGAATATCAGAGAGTTAAAACATTCAAATATCTAGGATCAATAATAACAGCAGACAATAACAATATCAGTGGATATCCAGGAAAGGATAAAGAGTGAGAACCGATGCTGTAACGCCTGGCATAATATGTTCAAATCCAGGAATATCAGCAGGAATTCGGAGATAAAATATAAACAGCAGTACCAAGGCCTATATTTACGTATGGCTCAGAATGCTGGGTGATGGCCACCGGAGATGAACATTGACCTGTTACGATTGGAAAGGTATATCATGAGAAAGATATTTGGAGCAGTAAGAGATCAGGATGTATTGAACAAATATTGAGTTACAGGGATTGTTTGGCCAGCCAAATTGTGTAGTGACAATTAAGGAGGGGAAAATCAGGCGAGCTGGGCATGTATAGAGAATGCCAGAAACCAGCACAGTCAAAAAGGAATTTATAGGAAAACCTGATGAAAGAAGGAGAAGAGGGAGACTCAGGAAGAGATGACTCGACGATGTTGAAGACGATGTGGGAAAGCTGGAGAAGAATAGTCGAGGACCCAGATGAATGGAGAAAGGTGATCAAGGACGCCAAGGACCTACAGTACAAAATGTATACCGCCGACCAGTAAGTAAGTAAGTAAGTAAGTAACTAAGTAAGTAAGTAGGCTAGGTAAGTAAGTAAGTAAGTAAGTAGGCTAAATAAATAAGTGAGTAAGTAGGCTAAGTAAGTAAGTAAGTAAGTAAGTAAGTAAGTAAGTAGGCTAGGTAAGTAAGCAAGTCAGTAAGTAAGTAACTAAGTAAGTAATAGGCTAGGTAAGTAAGTAAGTAGGCTAAATAAATAAGTAAGTAACTAAGTAAGTAGGCTAGGTAAATAAGTAAGTAGGCTAAATAAGTAAGTAAGTAGGCTAGCTAAGTAAGTAAGTAGGATAGGTAAGTAAGTAAGTAGGCTAGGTAAGTAAGTAAGTAAGTAGGCTAGGTAAGTAAGTAAGTAGGCTAAATAAGTAAGTAAGTAAGTAAGTAACTAAGTTAGTAAGTAGGCTAGGTAAGTAAGTTGGGTAGATTATTGGATAAGAAATAACCCACCCACCTAGGGAAGATGATTAAAAAAGGGAAGTAGGTTTTGGATTGGAGAAAAAGGATAGAAAAATAGGAGGAGAGTTCCACAAAAGTTGTAAATTTAACTTTAAATACCTTTGGAGGCAGTTGCCACTGAAAATTAACTCTCTGATACCTAAAGTAGGTACGAGCTTGGTCGAAGCTAACGGGAACCGCAGCTGGGACTTGGGCGATTTGCAAGAGAGAGGCTTTAGTGTATTTCCTCCCATGCATGTATAAGACTACTATGGGGAAAGGTGATGGTCTGGCAAAACTAAGAGTAACAAATTTATTGTAAGGTTTTTCAAAGAAATTCGTTTTGCGAAATAATTCGAAGAATGCCAATAATTTAAATCAAGTTTGGTATTTCCAATTTCCGAAATTATAGAGTTCCTGAGAAAAGCGACCCAGTGCTTCCAGGAAGGATAGTGATGAAAAATTATACCTGGGAAAGTAATTTTGGTAAGTGAACCAATGGTTGCATTTGGAAATGGCTAAGCCTTTACTCAGCGAGAGGCCGGCTAAAAGCTTAGACAAAGAAGAAACACTTATCTTTTGGAAAATTAACCATAAGTTTTCGGAGAGGATCTCCACAAGCAGGTAGCTGGCGTAGCGAGCTTTACTTGCCTTACTGACCAATTAGAATTAGCTATTAAAGCTAAGAGAAACTTTAACAAGGTTGCCACTGAGAGTTCTTGCTCAAATGCAACAAGTGGTGAAATCCCTATCAATAGATTTAATGGCATCGAGTAGGGAGAGCCAAGGAGGACAGGATCTTGCTTATCCGTTGTATTAGAAAAAATGAAAAAACGAAAAGAAACTCTTAATTTATTTAACAAATTAGAGGAAGTTGATATCTTTAACAATTAAATATGTTTCAATCTTATTAACAATTTGGGGTCGCAGACCTCCGACAACATTTAGAAATTGCTCCAGGCAAATAACAATTCTTAAGGTTTTAAACCTGGTACTAAAATCTTTGTAAGATTTTAAAAAGGCAAATGAAATGATTAAAGTTTAGACATTTACAAGAGTACAAGGAGTGTACTATAAGAAATTTCTGAGAGAATATTCTAGAGAGAGTAACAACTTCGAAAATAACAATAAGAAAAACATGAAGAATAAGATAGAAGTTCCTACAACTTCTTATATTTATACAGAATTAATTTTGGTTATTATGCAAATAAGGGCAGGTCACTGACTGTGAAACCTGAAGAGATAATCAAAAGGAAGGTTCTCGACCTCCTAAGTTTTAAATGGGAATCACGAACCAAATGGGGCAGTTTCCAATTCGTGAGACCTAGAAATAACTCACTCAAGAGATGAAAGAATTGTTTTCCCTGATCAGAAGGGAGAAACAATGTAAGTTTGAAACGTGCTCTGGACACGTAATTATACAGAAATTAATTAATTACACATGAAAAAAAATGGGAGGGCACATCTATGGATTGACACCTTGTTGAAACAGACCTAAATTTAAAAGTTTATTACAGATTGTTAGTAAGAGGTTTAGGAAAGAGAAATAGGGATTGAGGAAAAATGTTCATGGCCTTATTTATATGTAAACGGACGATCGCGACGCGGTAGAAAGTTGAACAAGCACTGGTTTTCACTACAGTTCGTTGAAATATATGAAAAGTTCACTATAGAAACACGAAAGTTTTTGGCAAAGAAAGTTATTTTGATTTGAAAAAAAAAACTGACTGGTTGCACTAGATGAACGAAAGTCTATTGCTGGAGAAAATGGTGGATTACAGTTAAATGCGCCAAGAACATCCAACGGTGGAAGAAAATTCGCTAGTGAGCTTTAATTCAGAAGTGAGATTCTTCAATTTTAAATAGCATTCTCACAAGTAAGTGAAAATTTCATAACGGCAGGACTTGTAGATGAAATACAGAATCTGGAAGGTTCCAGAACGACCTTAGTAGAAAAATGGGGTTAAGAAAATCCAACGGAGGAACTAGCTTGGTGAATTATAGACAGCGGGTATTAGATAATATCCCACGTAGTGAGAGGATTTCTCATTTGAATAGCTTAAGAAAAGCTCTTCTCTAGTAAGGTTGGCTTGTACGAACAAAAGCTCAACATGGCAAATCCCACGAAGAATGATTTTTGCCCCAAAATAAATAATCTCACACTGTCTATAAAAGTATCGTTAAAAGCACGTGAAAGTTAAAACCATGAAGATGAGGTTAAAACTTTAAGATGGTACTTATCTTGATTTCATGTTGAAAGTGAAGTTCCTTTTGACGATAACTACTTTGTCAACATGGCGTAGAAGAAAGTATGCCTCTTGGTTTGAGGAGGCTGGCTCGAGAGGAGCCTTAACTGATCGAGTCAACTGCCGACTGAGAAGTGAGACTTGCTCAACGGAGCACGGAGGGTCCAAGGAAGGGGAAAAGAGTGGGGGATAGGAGACAAAAGGAGAACATATAAACATTGCCAACTTTATAACAAAAAATTATTTTCTCTTGATGAGCTGGTCTTCAAAGAGTTGATAACAGGCGATACTAGCGCAGCATGGTGAGTAAAAAAGTAGACAGAGTCCTCTTGCTCAAGGAGAAAATAGCTGGCGATGGTAACAGGATCTGGTGACCAAATGGATAAGTAAGTCCTCTTGCACCAGGAAAAGTTGAAGAGCTTCAGAGATTCACTGCTAGATGACGCTAGGTGAGTCACAGAGGATATATATCTAGAACAGACTCATAAAAGATATAAGCGACCTGAACCCCTAAGAGAAAACAGAAGATCACTGTTGGTGTTTGACAAAGAGGAAGGAAAGAACATGCAAAAGCATTGAAAATTATAATCTCTCGTACCGTGTATTCTAAGAATACACCATACTGGGAGTGGAAACACCAACAGAGAACAAATAAGCAGTTAGACATTTAAAGGAAGAGGAGCGATCAAAGACAGGGGTCTTGTAATCGGACCGTTAGTGGTCAAGACTCTGACCACCCTGACTCTCCCATCTCTTCCAGGATAACACTCGGTCACTCTACCAGAGATCCAGACTAGAGGGGGAGAAACATCCCTAACCAAGACCAAGTCTCCCACTTTAATGTCGGGACTGGAAAGAAACCACTTCTGTCTCCGTTGCAAGGAAGTTAAATATTCCAAGTTCCACCTCTTCCAAAAAGAATTACGGAGTGCTTCAAGTTTACGCCAAGTGATAGGTAGATTGGAATCCCTGTAAGAATTGGGAAGAGGAGGAGGGGCAGAAAGAGAAGTGCCGATAAGGAAGTGACCAGGGGTGAGTGGAAGTAGGTCATCAGGGTCATTGGAAAGCGGAGTTAAAGGGCGAGTATTAACAACACCTTCAATCAGAACAGACAGTGAATTGAATTCTTCATAAGTCAGAATTCGATTACCTAAGACTTTTCTTAAATGACGTTTAGTGAGCTTTACGCAAGATTCCCACCTACCACCGTGATGAGGAGCGTAGGGAGGTATAAAGCGCCATTTAAAACCTTTTGAATAAGAAAAATTAGAAATTTGTTCCATGGCAGGAGAGGAAGTGAGAGCTTTCTTCCAAAGGGAAGCTGCGCCCTGAAACGTGGAAGCGTTATCAGAGAACATCTCTGAAGGAACACCACGCCTAGCGGTGAAGCGAGAGACAGCTGATAAAAAATAAGAAGTAGAAGCATTCGTTACTAGTTCCAAGTGGATTGTGCCAGTAACCATGCAAACAAAGAGAGAAACATAAAGCTTACCAAACAATTTGCGTTTAGCTTCAGGAGAACTTCGTTGATATTGGAACGGACCCATATAGTCCACACCAGTTAAAGCAAATGGGCGTATAGGAGAAGAGCGAAAAGAGGGCAGATCGCTCATTAATTGAGTTTTGATTTTAGGTTTCGCTTTGAAACAAGGAATGCACTTGTGAATTACAGAAGAAACTTCATGAATTCCATTTATAATCCAGTACTTTTCCCTTAAGAGGCAAAGCAGAGTGCGTGTACCAACATGAAGATTACGATAATGAAAGTCACGTATAATTAAGGAAGTTACGTGATGTTTGGAAGGCAAAATAACGGGATGCTTTTTGTCCTCAGAGAGTAAAGATTGCGAGAGCCTTCCACCTACCCTGAGTAACCCATGGTCATCAAGGAACGGGGCTAAAGCACGAAGACGGCTGGATTTGGGAAGATCCCTTTTAGAAGAAAGCAAAGACAATTCAGAAGAAAAGGCTTCTTGCTGTGTTAGTTGTAAAACCTTAATGGTAGCGAGATTCAATTCATGATTGGTAAGGTGAGGTTTGGGGAGGAGAGGTTGGTCAACCACTAAATATTTCCATCTAAGGAGATAGGCGATAATTCGTATTAATTTATGAAAAGAAGAATAGCGGGACAACAAGGGATGAGAAGCGTTGGAAACAAGACACGAAGCAATAGATAGAGGTACTTTAGCGTCGGGCACGTTGGAGTTTGTAACTGGAGGTTTAGAAGGCCATGAAGAAGAGTCTTCGATTAGCCACGAGGGCCCATGCCAGTACAATTGGGAAGCTGCCAATTGAGAGGGTAAACAACCACGAGAGATAATATCGGCTGGATTATCCGCACTGGGCACATGCCTCCATTGACATCCAGAAGAAAGAGTTTGTATTTTGGAAACCCTGTTTGCAACAAAAGTTTGCCAGTGAGAGGGGTTCTTGGCGATCCAAGAAAGGGTGATCATGGAATCGCTCGAGAGATTTGCAAGAATTCGACCTTTAATACTTCCCGTAGTTTTTTAACAAGTTCTGCAGCCATGAGTGCAGCGCACAGTTCGAGCCTAGGCAAAGTGATAGTTTTAAGAGGAGCGACCTTCGATTTGGCAGAAACAAGGTTGGAAACTGGAGATCCATAGAGTGAATCGTGATGAACTAAATATGCACAGCAACCATAAGCTTTTTCGGAACTGTCCGCGAACACATGAAGGAAAAAGGATGCATTAGAATGAGAGCTGATTAAATTCCTAGGAATTTCAATAAGGGAAAGATCCAGAAAATTGCTGCGAAACGAGAGCCAACGATTAAGAAAAGAAAGAGGGACAGTATCATCCCATTCACATTTAAGGGACCACAGCTCTTGCATGAAGAGTTTGGCTATAACGATAACTGGGGCAAGGAATTGAAGCGGATCAAAGATTTTTGCAATTTCAGATAGGATTTGTCTTTTTGTATTAGGAAGCTCTTCTGCGAGCGAAACTTTATAGATAAGAGTGTCAGTGCTAGTGCACCAGTGAACTAGAGTTTTTATAGATTCGGAGTTTCCACAAATTTCGACAGAAGAAGGATCTACGTCTTCGATGGGAAACTGAGCAAGAAACTCAGGGGAGTTGGAGTTCCACTTATGAAGTGGGAAACCTCCATTCCTTAACAATGCCTGAAGTTCTAAAGACACAAAAGAAGCTTCCTCCAAAGAGGGGAAGGACTGCAAATAATCGTCAACATAGAATTACGTAGTTAGTGCTTCAGAGGCTTTGGAATTAAATAAATGACCATCTTGTGAGGCTAGCAAGTGTAGGGATCGGATAGCAAGGAAAGCAGAGGGTTTTAAGCCATAAGTAACCGTTTTCAAGCGAAATACCTTAATGGGCTTACTGATTTCATCACGCCACAAGATTCTTTGAAGATCTCGTTGTTCTGGTTGAATTAACACTTGACGGTACATCTGTTTTATGTCGGCTATAACAGCTATGGGAAATAACCGAAAGTTTAAAAGTATAGCGGATAGATCTGACTGAATAGCAGGACCAGAATAAAGAGTGTCGTTAAGGCTGTTGCCATTAACGTCGGGTGATGAACCATTGAAAACAACTCGGATTTTATCTTTTACAAGAGGGTTCTTCCACACGGGATGATGATTTAAATAAACCGTTTCAATTGGGGGGTGCGATTCATCATCAGATTTGTTAACAACTTCCATATGATCCAAGCTTTCATACTCATCCATGAAATCAGTGTACTGCTGTTTGACAAGGGGTTCTTTTTTGAATTTGCTCTCGTTAGCAAAGAGAGCTTTGCGAGCTTTAGGCTGAGAGTTGATAAGTTTGGGAGGATTGTGTAATCTTGGCATTTGAACAACGAACCGGCCATCAGAAGAACGAGTGGTGGTGTTCAAAAAAAGTTGCTCACATAATTCATTTTCTGAAGAGGTCACATTAGGAGAATCAACGCTTTCAAGCCTCCAAAACTGTTCCAGGTCAGTGTTGGAGAAATAACATTGCGATGCAGGTTGGAGAGAATAATGGGGAAGTTGCCCTGTGACGATCCATCCAAAATTAGTGTCTCTGGCGACCACGTTTAAGGATAACTTACGAACCTGTTTACGTAGGCAATTCCAAAAAACATTGGCACTAAAGAGTATGTCAATAGGGTTCTGCATATTGAACGAAGGATCGGCTAGCCTTAAATGCGAGGGAATGTTTAACCCTGAAATATCCATAGAGTGACTTGGAGTGTCTCCTCCAATGCTATTGAGAATTAGACAATTAAGTTTAAAGAAGTTGTTTCTATGACAAATATCTCTTATGGTTAGTTTTGAGAATTGTAAAGCTTGCGATTTTGAGCTGTTGATGCCCGACACATTGATAGAAGTGGGGTTTACGGGTAGGCCTAGTTTTCTAATCAAGGAATTAGACACAAAATCATGAGTTGCCGCTGAATCTAGAAGACCGCGTGCACGGACCCAGTTGCCAAAGTTATCCTGAACTTCAATTTGGACAGTAGACAACAATACTTGAGCACTGCGAATGGACTTGGCATTCTGAATATACGATGACGCATTAGAACTGTTAGCACTATCATTTTTCGGAGAAGTAGATGCCGTCGATGACCTTGCCTGATCATGACGATGTAGCAAAGTATGGTGAGCCTTTTCACAATGGTAGCAAAGTCTTGTGGACTTGCAATTAGAAGCAGAATGCGTGGGCGCTAGGCAGTTGAAACAATGTTTGTTTTGAGCGACTAATTTTCGTCTGTCGTCGACTGACATTTCTTTAAAAGATTTGCAGAGGTATAGGGCATGGGGATCTTTACAAAGTATGCACTTTACAGGTTCGTTTAAACTTTTGCGAGGTTCGCTTTGCGTGTTTAAAACAATAGAGCTAGCAACACGACGTTCGCTAGACCTAGTTGGGTAACCAGTAGTGTTTGATTTAAATTTGGATGAGCTGAACCCGGGTTTTTGGGTATTGGACGCTGAGCGTTCACTTTTGGGTTTGATGGACATTAATTCGAATTTGGAACTAGGAGATGAAGGTTCACTTTGATTAGCTAGAGCGGTTAAAAGTTGGCATCTAGCGTTTATGAAAGTAACTAAATGCTCGTAAGTGTAGTCGTCTTCTTTAGAAAGTTCAATTTCCCAAGCTTTGAGGGTAGCAGCATCAACTTTAGAAACCACTAAATGTATTAGGAAAGTATCCCAATAATTAGTAGGTTAATCTAATTGGGACAAAGCCTTAACGTGAAGTTGTGTAGTGTCAAGTAGAGTACGTAAACTAGTGACGTCATTGTGCTGTGACGCAGGTAGATTGAATAGAGCCTTTATATGGCGCTGAATACGTAACCGTAAATTTCCATATCTTTCTTTTAATAAGTTAAAGGCAATGGGGTAATTTTCGGCACGCAGAGGAAGTGCTTCGACCAACTGCAAAGCTTGACCTCGGAGAATAGATCTCAAATAATGAAACTTGTAAATGACTTGAATGTCTTCATTGTCATGAACAAGGGAGTAAAATAATTCATAGAAAGAATCCCAAGCAGATTCATCTCCAGAAAAATGGGGTAAATCAATTTTCGGTAAAGTTGGTTTGGGCTTGTGAGTACCCTCACGAAAAGAAGTTTGTGGTTCGTGAAGGGAACCAAGAACAGAAGTGTCCTTTTTCTGCTCCTCTTCGAGTTGACGTATTATTTTGAAAGCAGAACCTATGCCTTCGTAATATTGGTTTTCTACTTCGACTCGATCTTCTGTTTGATTGAGCATGCAAGTTTCTATTTCAGTTTGAATGTTGCAGTAGTTTTCATAAGAACGTTCAAAATCCCTTACACGATGTTTCAACAAGTCTAATTGAGCTTCTGAGGGATCCAATTCTATTAAGTACTTTCTGAATCGGGTAATTTGCCCTTTATAGGATGCTCGTTTAGAAGTAAGTTTTTCATCTTTATCCTCATCAGTAGGAGCCATGTTAAAGAAGGTAGATTGAAATGTAACTCACGAAACTGTGGAACCTTGGAAATGCTGTCAAGCTGGCAGCAGCAAATAAGTAGAAAGAACGGGACACACCAAAGGAGACAGGAGCAGCCTCTTTCCCCTTCACAGGCTTTGCATGATGTAGTTATAGCTGAAAAATTCAAAGCAGATATTAATAATTTGCAAAGTATTGTCAAATGACACTTTTTTTTTTGAAGAAATTATGGAAAATGGACTCTCCCGGGTTTCGGCACCAATTTTTGGGTAGATTATTGGATAAGAAATAACCCACCCACCTAGGGAAGATGATTAAAAAAGGGAAGTAGGTTTTGGATTGGAGAAAAAGGATAGAAAAATAGGAGGAGAGTTCCACAAAAGTTGTAAATTTAACTTTAAATACCTTTAGAGGCAGTTGCCACTGAAAATTAACTCTCTGATACCTAAAGTAGGTACGAGCTTGGTCGAAGCTAACGGGAACCGCAGCTGGGACTTGGGCGATTTGCAAGAGGGAGGCTTTAGTGTATTTCCTCCCAAGCATGTATAAGACTACTATGGGGAAAGGTGATGGTCTGGCAAAACTAAGAGTAACAAATTTATTGTAAGGTTTTTCAAAGAAATTCGTTTTGCGAAATAATTCGAAGAATGCCAATAATTTAAATCAAGTTTGGTATTTCCAATTTTCGAAATTATAGAGTTCCTGAGAAAAGCGACCCAGTGCTTCCAGGAAGGATAGTGATGAAAAATTATACCTGGGAAAGTAATTTTGGTAAGTGAACCAATGGTTGCATTTGGAAATGGCTAAGCCTTTACTCAGCGAGAGGCCGGCTAAAAGCTTAGACAAAGAAGATACACTTATCTTTTGGAAAATTAACCATAAGTTTTCGGAGAGGATCTCCACAAGCAGGTAGCTGGCGTAGCGAGCTTTACTTGCCTTACTGACCAATTAGAATTAGCTATTAAAGCTAAGAGAAACTTTAACAAGGTTGCCACTGAGAGTTCTTGCTCAAATGCAACAAGTGGTGAAATCCCTATCAATAGATTTAATGGCATCGAGTAGGGAGAGCCAAGGAGGACAGGATCTTGCTTATCCGTTGTATTAGAAAAAATGAAAAAACGAAAAGAAACTCTTAATTTATTTAACAAATTAGAGGAAGTTGATATCTTTAACAATTAAATATGTTTCAATCTTATTAACAATTTGGGGTCGCAGACCTCCGACAACATTTAGAAATTGCTCCAGGCAAATAACAATTCTTAAGGTTTTAAACCTGGTACTAAAATCTTTGTAAGATTTTAAAAAGGCAAATGAAATGATTAAAGTTTAGACATTTACAAGAGTACAAGGAGTGTACTATAAGAAATTTCTGAGAGAATATTCTAGAGAGAGTAACAACTTCGAAAATAACAATAAGAAAAACATGAAGAATAAGATAGAAGTTCCTACAACTTCTTATATTTATACAGAATTAATTTTGGTTATTATGCAAATAAGGGCAGGTCACTGACTGTGAAACCTGAAGAGATAATCAAAAGGAAGGTTCTCGACCTCCTAAGTTTTAAATGGGAATCACGAACCAAATGGGGCAGTTTCCAATTCGTGAGACCTAGAAATAACTCACTCAAGAGATGAAAGAATTGTTTTCCCTGATCAGAAGGGAGAAACAATGTAAGTTTGAAACGTGCTCTGGACACGTAATTATACAGAAATTAATTAATTACACATGAAAAAAATGGGAGGGCACATCTATGGATTGACACCTTGTTGAAACAGACCTAAATTTAAAAGTTTATTACAGATTGTTAGTAAGAGGTTTAGGAAAGAGAAATAGGGATTGAGGAAAAATGTTCATGGCCTTATTTATATGTAAACGGACGATCGCGACGCGGTAGAAAGTTGAACAAGCACTGGTTTTCACTACAGTTCGTTGAAATATATGAAAAGTTCACTATAGAAACACGAAAGTTTTTGGCAAAGAAAGTTATTTTGATTTGAAAAAAAAACTGACTGGTTGCACTAGATGAACGAAAGTCTATTGCTGGAGAAAATGGTGGATTACAGTTAAATGCGCCAAGAACATCCAACGGTGGAAGAAAATTCGCTAGTGAGCTTTAATTCAGAAGTGAGATTCTTCAATTTTAAATAGCATTCTCACAAGTAAGTGAAAATTTCATAACGGCAGGACTTGTAGATGAAATACAGAATCTGGAAGGTTCCAGAACGACCTTAGTAGAAAAATGGGGTTAAGAAAATCCAACGGAGGAACTAGCTTGGTGAATTATAGACAGCGGGTATTAGATAATATCCCACGTAGTGAGAGGATTTCTCATTTGAATAGCTTAAGAAAAGCTCTTCTCTAGTAAGGTTGGCTTGTACGAACAAAAGCTCAACATGGCAAATCCCACGAAGAATGATTTTTGCCCCAAAATAAATAATCTCACACTGTCTATAAAAGTATCGTTAAAAGCACGTGAAAGTTAAAACCATGAAGATGAGGTTAAAACTTTAAGATGGTACTTATCTTGATTTCATGTTGAAAGTGAAGTTCCTTTTGACGATAACTACTTTGTCAACATGGCGTAGAAGAAAGTATGCCTCTTGGTTTGAGGAGGCTGGCTCGAGAGGAGCCTTAACTGATCGAGTCAACTGCCGACTGAGAAGTGAGACTTGCTCAACGGAGCACGAAGGGTCCAAGGAAGGGGAAAAGAGTGGGGGATAGGAGACAAAAGGAGAACATATAAACATTGCCAACTTTATAACAAAAAATTATTTTCTCTTGATGAGCTGGTCTTCAAAGAGTTGATAACAGGCGATACTAGCGCAGCATGGTGAGTAAAAAAGTAGACAGAGTCCTCTTGCTCAAGGAGAAAATAGCTGGCGATGGTAACAGGATCTGGTGGCCAAATGGATAAGTAAGTCCTCTTGCACCAGGAAAAGTTGAAGAGCTTCAGAGATTCGCTGCTAGATGACGCTAGGTGAGTCACAGAGGATATATATCTAGAACAGACTCATAAAAGATATAAACGACCTGAACACCTAAGAGAAAACAGAAGATCACTGTTGGTGTCTGACAAAGAGGAAGGAAAGAACATGCAAAAGCATTGAAAATTATAATCTCTCGTACCGTGTATTCCAAGAATACACCATAAGTAGGCTAGGAAAGTAAGTATGTAGGCTAGGTAAGTAAGTAAGTAGGCTAGGTAAGTAAGTAAGTAAGTAGTCTAGGTAAGTAAGTAGCCTAGGTAAGTAAGTAAGTAGGCTAGGTAAGTAAGTACGTATGTAAGTAGGCTAAATAAGTAAGTTGGCTAACTAAGTAAGTAAGTAAGTAGGCCAGGTAAGTAAGTAAGTAGGCTAGGTAAGTAAGTAAGTAGGCTAGGTAAGTAAGTAAGTAAGTAAGTAGGCAGGGTAAGTAAGTAAATAGGCTAAATAAGTAAGTAACTAAGTTAGTAAGTAGGATAGGTAAGTAAGTAAGTAGGCTAGGTAAGTTAGTAAGTAGAGTAGGTAAGTAAGTAAGTAAGTAGTCTAGGTAAGTAAGTAGGCTAGGTAAGTAAGTAAGTAAGTAAGTAGGGTAAATAAGTAAGTAACTAAGTAAGTAAGTAGGCTAGGTAAGTAAGTAAGTAGGCTAAATAAGTAAGTAACTAATTAAGTAAGTAAGTACGTAGTCTAGGTAAATAAGTAAGTAGGGTAGGTAAGTAAGTAGGTAGGGTAAATAAGTAAGTAAGTAACTAAGTAGGCTAGGTAAGTAAGTAAGTAAGTAGGCTAAATAAGTAAGTAAGTAACTAAGTAAGTAAGTTGGCTAAGTAAGTAAGCAAGTCAGTAAGTAAGTAAGTAAGTAAGTAAGCAAGTCAGTAAGTAAGTAAGGAGTGCTTATAGCTAGTTCTTTTTCGATGCTCTCTATCGCTCCCAATATCTTTAGCCAGGCCGATAATATTCCCTTTCGCTCCTGTAATAGTACATTAAGCAACGAGACTATAATGGCAATAATTAAGACACGAGTATGTTTATAAAACGAGCGTAGCAAGTTTTATAATTTCCATACGAGTGTCTTAATTACCATTATAGGCGATTTGCATACGACTGTTTATGTTCGACGATAACTATTACTATTTTATGTTCGAACATAAATATTCATAAATATCTGTCGACATTTCACTAGTTTTATGTACTGAACAGAGCGCATGGGACGCAGAGAATACCTTGTATTCAACCATGACCTTCTCGAAAACCCCACGATGACACTAGGTCACGCAGTGAAATTTAATATAGAAGGCCGTGAAGTCAGCGCAGGTGCGATGCTATCCTCGCCTAATTGGTCACACAACTGTTTCTTGAGCTCTGATTGATGGGAGAAACTCTATCGTAATGATTACTTGTGCTATAATGAGCCTCATTATAGTACAGTTTTCTGACATAAAATATTTATATTTCGCCATGGTCGAACATAAAATGGGTTTCCAATAGTTAGCCATTTTGGATGGTGGGGACCAAGAGTTAACCACATTACTAAACTTGGAACTACTGTATTTCGGACATCAAGGTCAGATTTCCCAGCGGGAACGAAGTCTTTTAAAACTTCACTGTGCCACAGGCTTCCAGTCTAATAGCTAATAACCCAGGAGAAGATCTTCTTGGAAAGTCTGTTGTTGTCCATACGTAGGACTTCAACCTCCTACGTTGTATGCTGCTGTTGGCAGTTTCCAACTGTCCATACAGTTCGGCGTTTGCTTTCAGTCGGAAGGTTCCACTTGGAAATAATCTCGGTCCATGGATATTTCTGAGGATACGCCCTTTCTCCAGATCATCCTTGGTGCCATTTCTTTTCATCAGGAGGCTCTCTGCAGCGCATGAAAACTGTACATTTATGTTATACTAGTTGAAACCCGTCAATACATGACGGCCAATAAGAAAATATTTACTGAAGAATTTTATTATATACGTTCTTTGTACAATTATTTTTTGGCACTATTGAAACTTTAAGGGCGTCAAAAGATTGCACTCTAGACATTGCAACATACTGCTAGCCATGATTGAAAACTTGATGAGGCAAATTGATACCTATACGTTCCAGAGTTCCCCCTTGAGCTTTATTGATTGTGATAAAGTATGCCAAGCGAATCGGAAAATGTTGACTCTTAAAAGAAAATGATTGTTTTATCCGGTGGTGTTAAATCAAGTCGAAGGATTAGACCTTTATGCCTAATTTTAACTGCACTTACAGTGGTGGAAATATTTATTGCGTCACCATTAATTACTTCGTAATTTTGTCTTTTACAGCTGTTTGCTTCAGGTTATACCAGTCTAATCGTTGTCAAACATTGTAGACACATTGTAGACACATTGTTGCCTTCTTCTCACATTTCTTCGAACAATACACAACTCTTTGTTGTTGTCGTTTGTTTTTACAATGATGCCAGTGTTTATACAGTCATTTAGAGTTGAGACTTTGCAGTGAGAAGATGGGCAGGTCAGTTGAATTAACGCCAGAAAAGAAAGCTGCTCTAGTTGCTTATTCGTCTGTTGGTCTCAGCACCAGAGAGATAGCCTCTAAGACAGGTTTTAATTTCAAGGTTACCGAAGAAATACAGGGAGGAAGGAAATATTGATCGAGATAAAGGAAGAGGTCGAAGAAGGGCGTCTACTGCCAAACAGGACAGGATATTGAAAAGGCTTTCGCCCAAAGATCGTCACAAGTCATCAACTGAACTAAAGCGAGACTGGGAAGGAATGTGCGTCATCTCAGTAATCAGTAGAACTGCAAGAAATAGACTACTGAAAGCTGGACTCTCAGCCCGTCGACCTAAAAAGAAGCTTTATTGCCCAAGAAACTGCGACAACAGTGGCTAAAATGGGCAAAAGCACATGTGACATGGACACCAGAGACGTGGAACAGAGTAATCTTTTCAGAACAGTCCAAATTTAATCTGCATGACTCAGATGGAAAAGTGTTTGTGCATCGAAGAAAAGGTGAAGAATTTTTACCATCATGTATAACACATACTGTCAAACACCCACAAGGACAGATGGTCTCGGGGGGGGGGGGGGCATTTCTAATCACAGAGTAGTTCGTCTGAACTTCATAAATGGCACTGTCAACCAAGCACGAAGCTGATGCCATTCTTGGTTAATTATCACATATTTTTACAATTCAGGTAAAATCCTTCCTTCGACAAAATGGGGTTCAAGTGTTAGAGTGCCCTGGAAACAGCCCAGATCTCAATCCTATTGAGAACTGTTGGAAGGTTATGGGCAATGTTATCACCAAAAAGATGCCACGGAATAAACGGGAACTGTTGGAGGGCCTTGTTCGTGTGAGGTTTCATGAACTGAGTGAGAAGTACTGTAAAAAGTTAATTCTTTCAATGCCTTCACGATGCCAAGGGGTGATTAAGGCGCGCGGTGGAGCAACAAAGTATTAAATGGGAACAGTGCATTCATATAAGGCAATTGTGTATAAACAAACACTAAAATTGATCAGTGTCATGTTACAACATTAATACGCAGGGTTTGTTTCAACATTAGAATTCATATTTCTGAAGGACAAACAGAATAGCTGACATATCCTCCTACACCCATTTTTCAAGAAAGTGTTAAATTATTAAAAAAATAACATTTTATACAAACAAAAATAGAGAATAAAATAAAATTGACAAACATTACTGCGTATATTCATTTCTGATAGAAGTAGAGGGATTTCAGGCCAATTTAGGTCAGTTAGGCCTATTCAATTATTATTTTAAAAAATGTCAATTTTAGAAGGTGATGCAATAAATATGTCCACACTGTATTTCCAAATCCAAGCATTTTCATGCATATTTCATATAATTAATATGGAATCAAGTCGAAGGGTTAGATCTCTCCGCCTAATTTTAACTGCACTTATTATTTCCAAATTCAAGCAATTTTCGTACATATTTCTTATAATTAATATGTTAGCATTTAGATGCCCTTAGGAAACTTCAGATTTCTCAGGAGCTTATCTATGGGTCAATCGTTTGGAGTATGTGGAAGCAAATCACTTAATTCCAAGGAATTCAAGAATTCTGAGGATATATATACAACTGGCCGCAGGAACCGTCGCTTATAATTTTTAAATATACATTAACGAAGTTCTCTCTTAAATTCCTTGAGATATCATTTCCAGTGATAAATTGTTGCAGTCTGTCAAATATTTTATATTTAGGAAGATTAATTTTGCCATTACAACACCAAAGGTCAAAGTAACCAGGCGTAGATTTCTCGCTATAGAAATACAGTGCAGAACAATGTTTACATTTGTTCGTCAAGGACCATACACCTGACGGCATAATTTCTGGAATTGTTTCTGAAATGGCATTTTTATATTAGATTTTAAAATTGGCTTCGTATTTTCTACGATTTCCCACTTTTTTGTGGCTAATGTTCTTTTTTCGTCAAATGGGTATATTTATTGCAGCATTTCTCTCCAAATAAGCGTCATATTCAATAACACTATAGTGGCCTGCATCAACGTAGCCGCCAAATATTAAATGGCAAATAATACTTCCATTGTCAAAATCAACAGCGTGGTTAGACTCATTGTTATGTACTCTAAACAAATCATCAATAAATAATAATATTCACGAATACAATGAAGTTCAGATACTTTCATTCTCAAGTTTGTTACTGATGAGAATGCGATGATACTGATCGAATGAAAATGAAGATGATTCACGTATATAATGAAGTTCAGATACTTTCATTCTCAAGTTTGTTACTGATGAGAATGAGATGATACTGATCGCAAATAATAAAATCCTTATAATTATTCATGCCAGCAACAATTTTTGCAATTTGCTTGCAAACGCAGCTCAGGATAACGTCCTGCATTTTGGAATAAACAGTACGAAACTGCTCTAAATAAGCAATTTCCATCACCTGATGTAGGTACAATCCTTTGCATTTCCATGACAGTAAATTAAGCAAGGGAGCATACTTCGCCAACTACTGGAATGAGCATAGACTCTCTTCGACAGCCACCGCAATGGAGGGAGTTTAAGAGTTAGACTATATGCTCAGTGCTTGTCAAAAATCGTATTAACACAGGGAAGCCCAATCTTAAGGCTATATTCTGAGCTATCGCCCCGGATTCCAGGTTCGATCCCTGGTTTGCCAAGAAATTTACTTCTGATCTGAGGGCTGGAACGGGGCGCACTCTTGAGGCAAAACTCAGGAAAGCAAGGTTAGATTCCTATCTCAACAATCTGGGATGTAGTTTTCCGTGGTTTGCCACGTCCACTGTAGGTAAATACCGGGATAGTTCGTAACTTAAAGCCTCGGTCGTCAATTCCCCATTCCCCACTTGAATTACAAATGCACACATCAGTACAGCCATCACAATAACACAGGTTATCAGAGAAAATTTTACACACACACACACACCAAAGTAGACGGGGCTGAGTGATTACGATGTCTGAGTCCATCAAATGAATTATATTCGTCAATTGTCTCTCATGGCGAAAGCGATTGTGGCCATCTTTTATTTAATAATTTAAAAGTTTGTGGCAATGTAAATCGTGGAGAATTCCTTACTGTACGGAAATAATAAAAGTAAAATATGTTAAGACAATGAATTACCAATAGCCAGAAAGAATAATTAGGAAATAAAAATACATGTCCGAGGTGAGACTCCTTCGACAATGCAAAATTCATTCCTGGGTCCGCAATGTTACCCCTGAGCCACCCAGTCAGCAGACTTCGAAACCAATATTAAGTTACTTAAACAACACACGAATTCAAACGCCGGTTGAAGTTCTTCAATCCCCTCTTTTTAATTCTCAAAAACAAAGATCACACTACGATACGGTGAATCCTTTATCCGCCATTTCTCTAGAACTGTATTCTGGTCTGAGGGCTGGAACGGAGCGCACTCTTGAGGCAAAACTAAGAAGGGCAAGGTTCGATTCCCATCTCAACAATCTGGGATGTGGTTTTCCGCGGTTTGCCACTTCCACTGCAGGTAAATACCGGGATAGTTCCTAACTTAAAGCCTCGGTCGCCAATTTCCCATTCCCCACTTTAATTACAAATGCACACATCAGTATGCCATCACAATAACACAGGTTATCAGAGAAAATTTGACACACACACACCAAAGTAGACGGGGCTGAGTGACCACGATGTCTGAGTCCAACAAATGAATTATGTTCGTCAATTGTCTCTAATGGCGAAAGCGATTGTGGCCATCTTTTATTTAATAATTTAAAAGTATATAAGACGTAAATCGTGGATAATTCCTTACTTTATGGGAATAATAAAAGTAAAATATGTTAAGACAATGTATTACCAATAGGCAGAAAGAATAATTGAGAAATAAAAATAAATGTCGGAGGTGGGATTCGAACTGCTTCCATTGTGCGATGCATAAATTAAGAATATTCAACGCTACCGTCTGAGCTACTGAATCACTGATCAAAGAGTGCAATATTAAATTACTTAAACAACATTCACTCTCAACAGTCCGTATAAGTTCTTCTACATTTCCCGTTTTTTATAATATTATATTCCTGTTTATATCGTGGAAACTTCATAATCAATATTCCCCTCCTTTATTAAAATTCTTATAAATAACTATTGCATTAAAACGCGGTGGACATCCGCCATGTCTGTCATTAACCAAGATGGTTCTGCGCATGCGCTTGAGCCAATAATTTTGCAGTTTTGTTTATAAATTTAAAAATATGTGGTATTATATTTGTTTATTTTAAAGACACTCTGCAAATCTACAGGCCTACAGCTTTCGACAGATTGCTCTACGAAGTGAATCGGATCTACCGTTCCCTCAATCTCGCGGTAACAAAAATCAGCTTAGTGTTTTAAATATATAGATAGGCTAATAGAAGAGGAAATTACTAAAATGAGGAGCAAGGGAAGTAAAAGACAAGGAAAAGAAGAACTCCTGAAGAACGAGGATTTAGCGACTGTAAAGGAAGTAGATGCCGGCCCCATGGTGTTGGGGTAATGCGCCTGCCTCTAACCCGGAGGCCCCTGGTTCGATTCCCGGCTCCGTCAGGAATTTTAGAAACTGACGTGAGGGCTGGAACGGGGTGCACTCAGCATCGTGAGGACAATTGAGTAGGCCAGCTGTATGACAGAGAGGCAGCGCCCCGATCACGAAAACCAAGATTGACGGCCGAAGGGACCCGTTGCTGATCACGCGTCACCCCAATATCTGCAGACCAAATGGCTGGGCAGTGGTCGCTTGGTGGGCCTAGACCCTTCACGGGCCCGCGCCCCCGGTCGACCTTGGCTACTGCGCATCTAGTGTGCCCATAGCAAGGTCACGTCCCCTCCAAAACAAAAATTACTTTAACCAGCTGGCGTTCAGTGAAAGAATTACACGTTTAACATAAAGGGTTTCGGTGCTATAATTTTTTGAAATGTTGGCATTATCTTTCGATGACCCTCGTATATACACACACACACATGGGGATGTGAAACGTGAAGATATGTCGAAATTTTCCGGAAGTCGAAACATGGTACCCATTGCAATAGTTGGTTTTGTAGTGAAATCTACCTTAAATAGGCTACATAATTAAAAACAAGATGTTCAGTAAAAAACATATAGCCTATTTTCTCCTAAATGCATGGGTATTGTTATAACTCTTTGTCCTTTTCTAGGAGTATAATTGAATGTTGGTTGTAGTAGCTTGTTGAAATACAACGTGCTATAGGGATACTAAACATGAATATGATGTGCCCTTTGCTAGTGCTACCTCTGTAAAAAATTTCATTCAATTCGGTTTCACCGTGTTTGAATTGATATGGGGAATGGATTTGCACACATACATGGCCGCTATTTGCAAACTGTTGGGCTGATGACCTTGTAGTCAGTCATAAGATGCTTTCCACAAAAAGTAATGTTGTTGCAAAATCTGTTAGAGATCAAATTATTAGGATGGTCGTAATTTGATTTAAGCTTTTAACATTTGGGTGGCCGTCATTCCGTTTCCGTCAAGATGGCGGCGATATAAAACATGACACTGAGGTGTCCTTTGCTAGTACTACCTCTTTACCAAATTTCGTTCCATTCGGTTTCACCGTGTTCGAATTAATACGGAAAATCAATTTTCACACAAAGATGGCCGCCATCCGCAAACTATTAGGCTGATGACCTACTAGTTTGGTCAAAGGATGCTCGCCCCACAAAGGTATGTTGTTGCAAAATTTGATAGAGATAGGATGATTAGGTTAGTCGTAATTTGATTTAAGCTTTGAACATTTGTGTGGCCGCCATTACGTTTCTGTCAAGATGGCGGCAATATAAAACATGACACTGAGGTCTCCGTTGCTAGTGCTACCTTTGTACCAAATTTCGTTCAATTCGCGTTCACCGTGTTCGAATTGATAGGGGGGAAAGGCATTCAGAGCACACACACACACACAGACTCACACACACACACACAGACTCACACACACACACACACAGACAGACACAGTTTTTTTTCGCCCTGTGTTGATCTCCTAAGTCTACTTTCATTTTTTGCAAAAATCGAAAGTAGGCTAATAATACATCAACGATAACTAGCTGTGAACTTGGCTACTAGATTCCACCGAAACCAGCAACTCCCAACGAACGTTGAAACTTCCCCTCCGAAGGAAAGCATACTCAGGGATTTTTAGCGCTCTTAGTAAATCGAACTTCAGCCGGGTTTGAACCCGTGACCTTGGGCATAGAAGTTCAGCATGCTACCAGTTCCGATACCGAAGTCGCTTCCCACAGACAGATGGAAAACTGAATGTGTTCTCGTGCAGTAGCGTTGTCATAGCAACTGTTGATGGCTCATCCCTTATCAATTTAGTAAAGATGTCATGGCAACCTCTCCTGGCACTTGGCATTTCTTATAATTTAAATCATTTTGCTCACCCCGTGGCGTAAAGGTGGGTCATATCAAAAATTCTTTCAGGCAAAAGTTTTAGGTAATTATTGGAGGAATATTGTCCATTTTGTACGGTTTTGATATTGTGCCTATTAACAGAGATATGATTAATGTTTCCCGAAAAAAAAAAAACTTTTCCCCACCTCTTTGGTCAATGGTTGGTGATATCAAAAACTTTTCAAACATCAATTTTAGAGCCTTATCCGACACATAGTGTGAACTTGGAATGGATTCAATATTTCAAATATTAAGAGAGTTATAGCGATATATAACTTATTCGAATAAAGCCTCCCATTTTCACCCCCTTTGACCGACTTTGCCCATAAATGAACTTGCCGAGATTTTAAGGGGATACTGAACCCTTTTTAACCTCTGATGGTTAAATGATTCGATGTTTTATTTCTTCAATTAATAAATATTTCTACAAGTATCATGAGAATAGCCAGACGGAGATGAGGAAATTTCAAGCAGTTGCTGGAGACAGTGGGGACATACCTGAAGCTGTTTGACAAAAGGCTAAATACTTAGGATTGTGAAAAGAATGACCATAGCTATGATTCAGAAGGACAGGTGGTGGCTACCTCAAAATAGAAGCGACGCGTAGTGAGACACGGCTCTGGTATGTTCATTGTAATATTCGCGCCTAGAAGAAAGATGATGCAGTAACGTGAGTGGCTGATGTACATGCTAGACACTCCTATCAAGCCAAGGTCTGATAAAAACCGCCAAGTTACAGAAAAGGTGGGAACCAATGAGAGAAGAATGCTTATTTAGCGCGGCAGGTCTAGCGTGGGCACGCTCGGCTAGCATTCTCGCGGGAGATCGCCTAGACAACATCTCTACGATCGATTCTAGGATTAATGGGCATATTCTTGACCTGCGCTATTTTTCGAGTTCAGTGATATTTATTTCATTCCTGTATCACTATTATTTTGTGAAATTTTTATCTAATTTCCCCCTCTATCTACACCTAGGGCTGGTTCATTTATAAGTGGTGTGAAGAGCCAAGACATTGCTTATTATTATTGTGTGTGTTCAAGACATGGCTTATTACTTTGGTGTGTCGAGGAGACTTGGCTTATTATACTTTGGTGTGTCGAGGACACAGCTTATTACTTTGGTGTGTCGAGGAGACTTTGCTTATTATTATTGTGTGTGTCGAGGGCACAACTTATTACTTTGGTGTGTCGAGGAGACTTTGCTTATTATTATTGTGTGTGTCGAGGGCACAACTTATTACTTTGGTTCGTCTGAGGACGGAGGCTGTTATTTTGTGTGTCAGTGGACACAGGCTTTTATACTTTGCGTGTCATGAAGGACACAGAAACTATTATTAAAAGTGTTAAATTCAGTGTTAGATAGTCACAGTACTATATTTGTAGGGACAGTATCTTCGATAATTCGCCAACAGACTGTTTTGGGGAAAGAAGTACCCGAACGGCGAATTTAGTAGTCAGACATCAAGTGTATAATAATTTAATTTTTGAATCAGCACGAGAGATGACTTCATTGACCATGGAGGAAGCCTGGAAATATCAAGACTCCGTCAAGATGGTTGAGATGAGATAAGAAGAATCCGGTTGGGAGATGGCTGCGGATGTTCTTTGACGGGTGGCTGATTGAGGATGAGTACTGAATAATATTTATTATTATCTGATAAATTAACTTATGGTGTATGGGACATATTTTGTTTTGTAAATAATTTGCTTGTGTGATTAACGTAGTCTATTTAGTTTTGGTCTGACACACCTTTTGAATGGAAACAGCTCGCATATGTTATTAGTAGAAGGTTCTTTTCTTGTTTGTTGTTTTAACTAACGTAGCTGTGTGGACGACCGTGTTTGCATACGCTACGCAATGCGGTTAAAAACGTCTCTCGGAGATATGTTGTGTTTCAGAAGTAGGACTGAAGTAAAATAATTATACAGTAGATTGGAGGGTAATTGATTTCTTTTGGTTTATTATTGATCAGATTCAGTGAGATTATTGCCTTTGGAGCAATGTGATTTGTGACGAAGAGCAGTCAGCTCTATCGTAGGTTTTAATATTTTTTTAAATTGATTGGGCGAGCATCCATTCAGCCGATCTGTGTGAAAAAAGTATTGTCATTCCCAGATGTGTGTATGTGAGTGTGTGTATTTTGTGTCATTGCAAGCGGGAATTTCAGCGTAGACTGATTTCTGGCAGCTTGATGACAAATCCAGATTGTGACCTCGCGAGGGCAATTCTGGATAATTTTGATTAATGTCTGACCATAGTGGTTGAGTTTGTTGCTGTTGATCCCTTGAGATAACGGCACAGCTGGTCAGTTATATTTATACACACCGGAGTGGGACGATGACAGGTGATTGAGGAAGAGGGGAGATGTTTCACAAGACAGACTGAAGGTTGCCAGCCAGGTCATTAGGGAGAGTGCTTGTGTGGCTCAGTAATAACTTGAAATACAGAATTAAGAACTGATCAATGATAAAAATTGTTTAAATAAATGGGAGTTGCCTACGGATCACGATAATCTCCGAAGCGTTAGCTTAACAGGCAGTTTTGTTCATATAAACTAATGTCAGCCAGTCAGGCTTTTGTTGTTGTTGGTTTATTCCATGTTTATATTTCATTCAGTGACCCGTGAGTCACATGCTATGCTGTATTTCCTTGTTTGTGTTGAGCAATTTGGCCAATGTTGGCAGCTCAAAGTCAAGTGCGTCTTCGCGCTAATGAGGGTCCCGAGAGAGGTTCCTGTAAATAGTAAATTTAGTGCGTGTGTCAGCATTACTTTTTAAGGGTTTTTATTAATGTCATGTTCCATATCCGTAAACGTTGATTTACGAGATGATTGTTCGTAAGCATCGTGGCTGTTAACCCGTTGTAAACGAACAGTCATCCAAAGTACTCATTCCTCGTAGTTAGTCATTACGCGCACATAAAAACCAAAATTTCAAGGTAGTGGAACCAGGATCCACATTTTTAAATAAAGGGGAGATCCGTCTGACTCCTCAGATTTGATAGATATTCTTGTCATGGAAAATTCAGGGAGGATTGTTTTATATTTTATTGTTGTTTATTTCTTTTTATGCACTATTAGTCATTAAATCTTGTTATTATTTTTACATCTTGTCACCTTTCTTTCTTATTTATAGTTTGCATCCTATGACCCTTGCCTCAGTAGAGCATGTTGTTTGGCGAACGTAAACATCACATAGGAACTGAGCGCGACCCCTTGATTAAGATTTCTTACATTAAACACTGCTTTTCTGAAGGGTTCATAGGAGTAAAACTGGCGCGGCCAAGCGTGGGGCGGTTCACTGTGGTGTAACGGCAAAGATTTTGCACATGTCAATGTAAGCGTAGTTGGGTTTCCTAACTGACGCAACAATGAAGGTGTAATTTTATTGCTGGTTCGCTGCTGTAACACATTTAAGTGGCGTATTTGAGTAAAACTGACATGCCGCAAGTGCAGGCAGATATGACAGTATTTTAAATCACCGGGAAGTGATATTTTATTAAAAGTAAGTGAGGCGAAGAGGATACCGCCAAATGTGTGAAATATAAAGTAAAATCAGGAGTTTGCAATGTAAAATACGGTTCACGTTTTTGTCTATTGAATTAAAGTAAAAGCCTATGTGATACCGGGCGCCCAATGATTAAAGTAAAACTAGATTTGTATAGAAAGTCAAACTCATGAAAATGTTAGGAGGCTGTAGCCTTAAATGACAATTAATACTTTGTTAATTAGTCAGTGTTAATATCAGATCAGGATAACAATTTAATGACTGAATATGTGTTTGGATTTAAATTAAATTGAGTAAAGTTAGAACTACTCAGAGATGCAATCGACTAGTGGGATTACATGTAAAAATAAATGAACTGAGTAGGGTAAAGAAATTAAATGTGCATTGGATTTTATGTGTGTGTCAAAGGGCATTGCTTTATGCCATTTCCCTAATGTCTCATATAAAGTGTGTAATATGGCAACGGTTGAACAGATTCAAGAAATCATTGAGAGTGCAGCTAGGAGAACACAGGAATTGTTGGACACTAAATTGGCGAAACAGAGTCAATCATTAAACACAAAATTATCTGAACAAATAAACGCTAAATTATCAGAACAGAGTCAATCATTAAACACTAGTTTGTTAGAACAAAGTGAAGCATTGAACGCGAAGTTATCCGAACAAAGTGAATCACTAAACACAAAACTATCTGAACAAATAAACACTCAACTATCAGAACAATGTGAAGCAATAAACAATACTATGTTAGAACAAAGTGAGTCGATAAACAAATTATCAGAACAAAGTGAATCATTGCGGACACAATTAAATAACAGTAGAATTGAACAAAATGAATATCAGGCGGAACAAGCTAGATTATTAAAAAGTTAAATTAATGACACTATCAACTCACAATTAGAAGCGCAGAACATTAAAAACACGAACCAATTAGCTTCGTTAACCGCAGAGATGAAAGATCACACTAATCAACAGATGGTATTACTGGCCCTAGATGTTAGTAAAAATAATGAAAAGCAATTAGACCAGATTAAGAAAATGGAAAGTATTTTTGATCAAAAACTTAGCATTCTGGATGAAACGGTGTTAGCTAAATTAGAACAAATTGAAATAGCGTGCACTATGAATACAAGCGAGGTCAAGATAGCTCAGGAGAAGTTAGAAGGACAATTTATGGAGATGGAAAAGAGCGGCAAAGTCATTCAACAACAATTATCAGCGGTAGATGAGAATATATCCGGCATAATTAAAGATATGGACCGTCTCGAGATAAAATCAGCAGAGCAGTGGAAAAGCCTAGAAGCGGATCAGAGCCAATTAAGGAGTACCATCGAAGATAGGCTGAGTCAGATAGAAAGCAATCAGGATGACACTAAAAGCCAGATTGAAGAGAAAGTACGCACGATTAAAGAGCAGATAAGAAAAGATTGGAAAAAAATGAATATCGATTCTAAAGAGGAAAGATCCACCATTCTTAAAACAGTAGGCGAAAATCACACTCGTATTCAAGCATTAGAGCAGGAAATGAAGAGCAAGCTTAAAGAACAGACGGACAGGATCATTAAAGCCGAACTCAGGTCATTAGAGCAATCATCGATATTTAGAACGGGAACATTGAAAGACAAGCAGGATGACTCAAATAGCCCCGAGGCAAGCACAGCAGGAAGTCAGACTCAGGCGGAGAGCCCATTAACAACAAACACGGAAGGGTTTCGCAAGAATATCGATAGGAGCTCAACACCACAAGACGGTCATCAGCCTATACAACTTATCCAAGTAATTCGCTCAAGTGATTATAAACCACAGAAATACACGGAAAATTCAGGGGTAACACCTAAAGCTTTTATTAAAGAAATTGAAGACCATTTCAATGACACTGGGGTACCTGAAGCACGTAGATTGAGGATGATGGAGAGATTTTTATCAGGAAATGTCCTTACATGGTTTTTAAGCTTCAAATATACATTTGGAACCATGTCAGATTTTAAATTGGCGTTTCTGCGAAAATATTGGTCGCCCGCGATACAACAGAGTCTAAGGATGGAGCTTTATTCTAGAAAGTACCAGACCACCCAGCAAACAAAATACTCAGATTTCTTTAACATGCAAATGTTAAAATTTCTCGACCTTGATTACCCTTTAAATGAAGCGGATTTGGTGATGACAATAGCGCGGCAATTGCCAGTCAACGTCCAACAAGTACTAGTCGCAGCGAACGTTAGTACGGCCATACATGCAGAGCAGATATTACGCCAGATAGATGAGACTAGGTCTCATAATCATTATAGAGGAGGAAGACAGCTGGAGTTAGTCAACACGACAGAGGTCATAAAACCTAAGCAGGCAAACACTAAAACGCAGGGCACTAATACAAGCACTTCCACACCTAGGCGAAACCAGGAAGAAGGAGAAAACAGACCATACCAGCGTAACGAAAATAACTACAATAATAGATCATATCAAGGCAACAATAGGTACCAACAGAGAGGGTATCAACATTGGCGTGAAAATCGAAGAAATGACAGGCCTTATGGAAGATACGGTGATTACAATGCTAATCAAAGATGGAAAGGAAGGAGAGACCAAAATCAAGGAGAGGCGCGAAATTATCGAAATGACTGGGATGATAGGCACGCTCAATCACAAAATTATCTAGAGGAATTACACGCTAGTCAAGGTGGAGAGCTAGGAAGATGGGAAAAAGCCATTGGGAACATGAAGAATCCTGATACACATACTGAGGAAGCTGGAAGTCTACTGAGACAAGAGGAATATCAAGGGCATCGGCGACAAACGGATGATGGGAGTCGCACCGGAGCTTAAAAAAATGCTAAATTTGGATAAAGAAGACAGCCTACAAACGCAACAGTCGGAAGTTGAAGAGGGATGGATAGTAGCGAACATACAAGAATGGATTGCTTTACCAGAAGACTGCCTGGAGGAGACGGTGAAACCACGGAACGATGAAATTAGGCAGCTACCCATTATTTACGCGAGGATTGGTGGAATTAATGTAAGATGTTTATTGGATACGGGGTCACAGATCAGTTTGGTATCGGAGGCCTTGGTTCGAGAGTTGGGACGGAATCAAAACATTCCTGTAATTCCCGTACCACAGCTCAAAGTGAGGGGTGTTATACCTGAACGCACCGTCACTTGTAAATGTCAGGCATACTTAGATCTGAACATATTGGAACACACTTTTGGGCAAACATTCATTATCATGGCAAAGATGAATTTCAATACAATTCTTGGTGCAAATTTTATTTGTGACTATCAAGCAGTGATAGATTTGCACAAGAATACTGTCAGTTTTAGAGAGTATGATCAGCTGAAGAACGTGGGATTGCATATGGATGAAATCACCACCGGAAGAGATGTAAATTCTTGGGCATTGGAAGCAATATCGGAAGAGACGGAAGAGGAGGTACGAAAGGCAGAAGATAACATCATAGAAGGAGCTGTTGTGGAACTAGACGAGGAGAGTGAATCCCAGGAGATAAGGTCTTTATTAACGGAAGGAGATGACAGTGATGCACAATTTGAAGAGTTACTACAGGAGCGGCTCAATGACATTCAACTTGGGGGTGAACACAGAAAGCAATTGGAAGAGATTTTAAGGAAGCACAAAACAGTATTTGATACAGTGCCTGGGAAAATATTAAATTTCAAATATTCAATGCAAGTCGAGGATTGGTCACCTTTCAAAAGTAGGTTGTATCCAATTCCTGAAAAATATCGTTGTCAAGTCAAGGTCATTATAGATGAGATGTTACAAGCTGGAGTGATAAGGAAGACACCGACACCTTATCTAAATGCGATTTTGGCAGTCACAAAACCAAATGGATCTATTAGACTTTGTTTAGATGCCAGAAATCTCAACACGAGACTCATTTTTCCTGAGTATGACAGAGCGCCAATTATCAGAGACGTGCTAAAAGGCTTTAAAAACAAAAGCATTTATTCATCAGTTGATCTGACGAGTTCGTTCCACCATATTGAATTGGATGAGAAGTCACAGCTTCTAACTGGCTTCTTATTCGATAACCAAACATTTTGCTTCGTTCGAATGCCCTTTGGAGTCAAAACAGCGGGCTGTGCTTTAATCCGAGCCCTGGACCGGAATCTAACCGAGGAAGTTAAGGAGATGACGGTACGCTACATTGATGACATTTTGCTGGCATCCGACAACATTGAAACTCACATGGAAAATTTAGATAAAGTATTAGGCAACCTGAATGCATCTAATTTCAAAGTAAACCTGAAGAAATCGCATTTCTTCTAGAGCGAGATCTTATATTTGGGTCACATCATTGACAAGGAGGGAGTGAAGCCAAATCCAGCTAAGATCGAAGCGATAAAGAATTTCCCTACACCAACGAGAGTCAAGCACATTCGGGCTTTCCTAGGCGTAACGGGATTCTTTAAGGAAAACTGTCCAGGTTATACGGAGACTGTAGCTCCTATGCAGGAAATGCTAAAGAAGAATAATAATTGGTTATGGAATGCGGAGTGTGAGAAGGCATTCCAAGCAACAAAACAGCTATTGGAAAACTGCATTAAATTAGGATATCCAGATTTCAAGCACAAATTTATAATCCAAGCGGATGCTTCACTAATTGGTATAGGTGCTATGCTTTACCAAGAGGATCCAGCTAACCTGCAGCATAAAACATATTTGGCGTTTGTCAGCCGAAAATTGCGTAAGCACGAGCGCAATTATACTGTAACGGAACTGGAGCTCTTGGCCATACTTCATGCGCTACAACAATGGAAACGAATAATTTATGGCTACCCTATTGTTGTCAGGACTGATCACAAGGCACTAACATTCTTGTTTAAGACGTCGATGGCAAGCGAACGTGTGACACGTTGGTCTATATATATTCAGCAGTTTAGCATTGAGATTGAACATTGCCCAGGGAAGATGAACGTGATTCCGGATGCACTCAGCAGGAACCCAGAGCCTGACAATGAAGAAACAGCGATGGTACAACACTTGGAGTTAACACCGAAGGAACGGGAATTCTTGGAGGAGTTACGTGAGATACAGCGAGAACAAGAAGCGGAACCATGGATGAGGCTATTAATTCAATACTTCAGAAAGCAACTACCTACAGGAACACCTGCATTTCGAGAAGCGAAAGCCAAAGAAGGAAGATATGTTTATGTCAACAATTTGCTGCACAAATGGGTAGATAATGACCACACCAAGTTACGCATATTAGTACCTGCATCCTTACAGCGAGGACTGACATGGCATACTCACGAAAGTTACGGACATGTCGGATTAGACAAGTGCGAAGCGACAATAGGAGAGACATTTACATGGCCACGTATGAGAACAACTATATGTGACGTCATTACGACTTGTGATCCGTGTCAGAGGACAAAGCCAAATAATTATTTAATGAGGCAGTATCCTAGACCATTGCTACCTCAGAAACCATGCGAGCTACTGGCACTCGACTGTTTCGGTCCAATCCCGAAGGGAAGGCGAGGTTGCCGACACTTACTAGTGTGCATTGATGTGTTTTCTAAGTTTGTCGTATTATGCCCCATTCAGAAAACCACTTCAAAACAGGTACTCAGTCGTATTCGGAACAGAGTTATTCCAATCCTTGGAAAACCAGAATTTATATTATCAGATCATGGCAGTTATTTCACAAGCGCCGAATTCAAGAAAGGTATGGAGGACATGGGTATAAAACACATTTTAAGCAGTATCCGACATGCTCAAGCAAATCCAAGTGAGAGAGCAATTAAAAGTGTAACATCATATTTGAGAATCTTCATTCCAAATGAACATCACAGATGGGTGGACAAAATCAAGGATGTAGAGACATGCATGAATTCTACCAGGCACGAGTCAACAGGACAGATCCCTATGGTCCTACACAAAAACGAGTATCCAGTGAGATCGTTGAAAAGCATCATTAACTGCCCACAAGATCCAATGATAGCACCTGACTTGCGAATTGAGAGGACGAGAGCCTACATGAGGAAACAAGCAGACCGCAGATTACGGCGAGTAAGAAATAAGAGGTTTCACAGTGATCTTGAAATCAACCAGCTTGTTTTGGTGAAACGACCCGCTACATCGGATCCAGAGAAGAAAATCTTCAGCAAATTCTGCGAAAAGTTCATAGGACCCTATTCTATTGTCAGGAACCTTGGAAATAATGCTTACAGGGTGAAAGAGTTAAGCACTGGAACAATGTCGGTTTACAACGCAGCCAACTTAAAAAAGTATCGTAGAAGCGAACCATGGGAGCGCCGAAATAATGATGCAGTTTGAATATATGGACGTCCTACTATCAACAAAGTGAACGGGGAGCAGTTGAGTACGGCACGTGAACAAGGAAGTGAAATTGGTGTTGACAAACATTAACGAGGCGAGCAGAGTGTTGCCCGAGGCACCAGCGCGTCACGCAAGCAGTTGAGAGAGTCATTATGAGCAGGATGTGAAACGAGTAAATGCCATTCAAGACAGGAGCGACTAGACCAAGTAATAGAAAAGGGGTGATTCCGAAATAAAACAATTTGGCCTACTGGAGTTTTTTTTTAAATTATCGACTTTCTCCGAAGTTCGAAATTTTGTGAGTGGAGGAGTTGTGAACCCTTTTTAACCTCTGATGGTTAAAGGATTCGATGTTTTATTTCTTCAATTAATAAATATTTCTACAAGCATCATGAGAATAGCCAGACGGAGATGAGGAAATTTCAAGCAGTTGCTGGAGACAGTGGGGACATATCTGAAGCTGTTTGACAAAAGGCTAAATACTTAGGATTGTGAAAAGAATGACCATAGCTATGATTCAGAAGAACAGGTGGTGGCTACCTCAAAATAGAAGCGACGCGCAGTGAGACACGGCTCTGGTATGTTCATTGTAATATTCGCGCCTAGAAGAAAGATGATGCAGTAACGTGAGTGGCTGATGTACATGCTAGACACTCCTATCAAGCCAAGGTCTGATAAAAACCGCCAAGTTACAGAAAAGGTGGGAACCAATGAGAGAAGAATGCTTATTTAGCGCGACAGGTCTAGCGTGGGCACGCTCGGCTAGCATTCACGCGGGAGATCGCCTAGACAACATCTCTACGATCGATTCTAGGATTAATGGGCATATTCTTGACCTGCGCTATTTTTCGAGTTCAGTGATATTTATTTCATTCCTGTATCACTATTATTTTGTGAAATTTTTATCTAATTTCCCCCTCTATCTACACCTAGGGCTGGTTCATTTATAAGTGGTGTGAAGAGCCAAGACATTGCTTATTATTATTGTGTGTGTTCAAGACATGGCTTATTACTTTGGTGTGTCGAGGAGACTTGGCTTATTATACTTTGGTGTGTCGAGGACACAGCTTATTACTTTGGTGTGTCGAGGAGACTTTGCTTATTATTATTGTGTGTGTCGAGGGCACAACTTATTACTTTGGTGTGTCGAGGAGACTTTGCTTATTATTATTGTGTGTGTCGAGGGCACAACTTATTACTTTGGTTCGTCTGAGGACGGAGGCTGTTATTTTGTGTGTCAGTGGACACAGGCTTTTATACTTTGCGTGTCATGAAGGACACAGAAACTATTATTAAAAGTGTTAAATTCAGTGTTAGATAGTCACAGTACTATATTTGTAGGGACAGTATCTTCGATAATTCGCCAACAGACTGTTTTGGGGAAAGAAGTACCCGAACGGCGAATTTAGTAGTCAGACATCAAGTGTATAATAATTTAATTTTTGAATCAGCACGAGAGATGACTTCATTGACCATGGAGGAAGCCTGGAAATATCAAGACTCCGTCAAGATGGTTGAGATGAGATAAGAAGAATCCGGTTGGGAGATGGCTGCGGATGTTCTTTGACGGGTGGCTGATTGAGGATGAGTACTGAATAATATTTATTATTATCTGATAAATTAACTTATGGTGTATGGGACATATTTTGTTTTGTAAATAATTTGCTTGTGTGATTAACGTAGTCTATTTAGTTTTGGTCTGACACACCTTTTGAATGGAAACAGCTCGCATATGTTATTAGTAGAAGGTTCTTTTCTTGTTTGTTGTTTTAACTAACGTAGCTGTGTGGACGACCGTGTTTGCATACGCTACGCAATGCGGTTAAAAACGTCTCTCGGAGATATGTTGTGTTTCAGAAGTAGGACTGAAGTAAAATAATTATACAGTAGATTGGAGGGTAATTGATTTCTTTTGGTTTATTTTTGATCAGATTCAGTGAGATTATTTCCTTTGGAGCAATGTGATTTGTGACGAAGAGCAGTCAGCTCTATCGTAGGTTTTAATATTTTTTTAAATTGATTGGGTGAGCATCCATTCAGCCGATCTGTGTGAAAAAAGTATTGTCATTCCCAGATGTGTGTATGTGAGTGTGTGTATTTTGTGTCATTACAAGCGGGAATTTCAGCGTAGACTGATTTCTGGCAGCTTGATGACAAATCCAGATTGTGACCTCGCGAGGGCAATTCTGGATAATTTTGATTAATGACTGACCATAGTGGTTGAGTTTGTTGCTGTTGATCCCTTGAGATAACGGCACAGCTGGTCAGTTATATTTATACACACCGGAGTGGGACGATGACAGGTGATTGAGGAAGAGGGGAGATGTTTCACAAGTCGGACTGAAGGTTGCCAGCCAGGTCATTAGGGAGAGTGCTTGTGTGGCTCAGTAATAACTTGAAATACAGAATTAAGAACTGATCAATGATAAAAATTGTTTAAATAAATGGGAGTTGCCTACGGATCACGATAATCTCCGAAGCGTTAGCTTAACAGGCAGTTTTGTTCATATAAAGTAATGTCAGCCAGTCAGACTTTTGTTGTTGTTGGTTTATTCCATGTTTATATTTCATTCAGTGACCCGTGAGTCACATGCTATGCTGTATTTCCTTGTTTGTGTTGAGCAATTTGGCCAATGTTGGCAGCTCAAAGTCAAGTGCGTCTTCGCGCTAATGAGGGTCCCGAGAGAGGTTCCTGTAAATAGTACATTTAGTGCGTGTGTCAGCATTACTTTTTAAGGGTTTTTATTAATGTCATGTTCCATATCCGTAAACGTTGATTTACGAGATGATTGTTCGTAAGCATCGTGGCTGTTAACCCGTTGTAAACGAACAGTCATCCAAAGCACTCATTCCTCGTAGTTAGTCATTACGCGCACATAAAAACCAAAATTGCAAGGTAGTGGAACCAGGATCCACATTTTTAAATAAAGGGGAGATCCGTCTGACTCCTCAGATTTGATAGATATTCTTGTCATGGAAAATTCAGGGAGGATTGTTTTATATTTTATTGTTGTTTATTTCTTTTTATGCACTATTAGTCATTAAATCTTGTTATTATTTTTACATCTTGTCACCTTTCTTTCTTATTTATAGTTTGCATCCTATGACCCTTGCCTCAGTAGAGCATGTTGTTTGGCGAACGTAAACATCACATAGGAACTGAGCGCGACCCCTTGATTAAGATTTCTTACATTAAACACTGCTTTTCTGAAGGGTTCAATACATATTATGTAAAAAATTCGAAGTGATTGGTGCAATATTACGGCAGTTACCGTGTCCACAAGAAACTGATATATATACAATATAACAAACACGTATTCCCGTGGCTCTACAGCCCTTGAAGGGCCTAGGCCTAACAAACGACCGCTGCCCAGCCAATTGGCCTGCAGATATAGGGGTGACGCGTGGTCAGCGCGTCGGGTCCCCTCGGCCGTTAATCTTTGTTTTCGTGACCGGGGCACTGTCTCACTGTCAGACAGCTACTCAATTGTCCTTACGAGGCTGAGTGCACCCCGTTCCAACCCTCACGTCAGTTTGAAAATCCCTGATGGAGCCGGGGATCGAACCCGGGGCCTCCGGGTGAGAGGCAGGCGCGCTACCCCAACACCACGGGGCCGGCTATATATACAATATTCATACATAAATTATATAAAAACAAGGGGCGTGGTGGCTCAGCGGTCTAGCTGTATGCCTCTCACCAGGGCGGTCCGGGTTCGATTCCCGGTCAATGCATGTGAGATTTTCGAAGTGAAATGCCATGTCCTGTGGTTCGGATTCCACGTAACAAGGAGGTCCCGTGGCTCATGATCTAGAGGTTAACGGTCACGTTAAACTACAAGCTTCCTTCCTTTTCCTTTTTATATAAAAACATTTGAACTGACGGTGGTTTTGGGGTCTAGGGGATGTGAAACGCAAAGATATGTCGAAATTTTTCGGAAGTCGGAACATAGTACCCATTGCAATAGTTAGCTTTCTAATGAAATCTACCTAACAGATAACACACACTAATACAGTCATCACAATTAACACCGGTTATCAGACAGATTCTACACACACCCTAAGTACACGGGGCAACATGACGGCGTTATCGCAGCCCCTAAACTTAGGAACCAACCAAAAAAACCAATCGTCTATGGTTAATTCCCCTGGCTTGTGAGGTCTTCTCAATAACAAATACGGAACACGACGTAAACACATAAAAAAGTAAAGCAAACGAAAATTCAAGAAAAAAAGGAAAATACCCTATATATCAAAACTAGCAGAAGTACCCATTATTCGAACGGTCTTCGGTATTAATAACCAGATGTTATCAATTGAGCTACTGCTGCAATGTTTAGGGGCTTGGAACCTGTTTGTTGGCAAAGAAAAATGATTAGGCCTAGCTAAAATGTGCTCTCAAACTAAATTTACCTAACGTGTTCTTCCTGGCGTGAAAATAAAATTGAAAACCTCGTAGACGAATCGCAATACACGTCACATACGAACTGACTCTAACCGTTGTGTCAAGTGCCTAACTACCGGAAGACCCCTTTTATAAATTATAAAGGCTTGTGGTGCATGAAAATTCAGTTTTCTTTAGCCTCCAATGGCCCAAATTCCAAAAATCAGCAAAACACTGTCTACTATTTCAAATCAGGAATTTTTGAAAATAATATTGCTGTTTGGAGATATAATAGACCTTCTGTACTACATATCACACGTGTAAGTCGTGTGAAAAAATCGAGGGTACTCCTTGAACCCCTTAAGCGCATTGATGAATTTTACAGTTTTAGTTGGTTCCGTGATAACCTTATAGCCATTTGCAACCTTTCACAGAAATGTAATAAATGCAGTGGCATTGCTTATTCCAGAAATAGATGGAAAGTTGGATGCCACCTCTTGAGATACTTTTGTCATGGTTAGTGGCTTGCATTTCTTCTTTAGTTTATTAAATGAAATTAGTTTTCTGGGAATATCTAGGAAACTGTTGGGTTTAGAGCCTTAAAATATAGTTTTCGGGGAACCTTCACGGCTCTTGAGGGGCCCCGAGTTTTGTTTCTGACACCAAGGGTTTGAAAATGAGCTTGTCTCGTCGTTGTACGCCATAATAATGATAATAATTGAAATAATAGTAGTAGTAATCTCTATATATATAAGAATGAAAGTTTGTCTGTTTTTTCCGAATTTCTACGGAAATTTGCGTTATTTACGCGTTTTAGACTGTTTTATGACGGATGCGCGCGAAAATGAAATTTTTGTCTGTCTGTCTGTCTGTCTGTCTGTCTGTCTGTTTGTTTGTCTGTGGACAATTTTGTGTCCTTATAACTCGAGAACGGCTGAGTGGATCAACGTAAAATTTGGTACACATATCCCTCAGAGGCATGACACCAATCATTGATGTAACTCTTCTCTGTACCTCTCATAGAAGGGGGCCTTCCCCCTTAATATACATGCTGAAATAGGCGTAGAAGGGCGAGACAAAGCTCATTTTCAGCCCCTCAATGTGAGAAGCGAAACTCGGGGGCCCTAAAGGGACCCCGAAAACCACATTTTAAGGCCCTAAAACCAATAGTTTTTGAGATATTCCCAGAAAATTAATTTCATTTAATACAATAATGAAAGGAAGCTAGCCGGTAACCATGGCAACAGAAATTCACAGGTCCATCTATTGCTGTAATATAAGACGCAATACAATTCCATTTATTACATTACTGAGATAGTTTGCAAACGGCTATAAGGTTATAATGGAACCAATTAAGCTGTAAAATTCATCAATACATATAATGCGCTTAAGGGGGTCAAGGGGTACTGTAGAATTTTTTCACGCGATTTACACGTGCTGGTGTGGTACGGAAGGTCTATTATATCTGGTCCCTATATTGTTATATTATTATTATAATTATTATTATTACACTACTGAAAGGAAGACCCCAGAGGACAGGAAAAAGGGAATAATTGTCCCGATCTTCAAGAAAGGTAGTAGAACAGAATGCAGAAACTATCGGGGAATAACACTGATGAGTCATTGTGCAAAGATGTTTGAGAAAGTTTTCGGAAGGAGAATTAGGAAAAGGATAGAAGGAGGGATGAGGGAAGAACAACATGGCTTCAGAGCAGGAAGGTCCACAGTGGATTTGATTTTTGCTGTAAGGCAGTTACAAGAACAGCACTATGAGTATGGAACAATCTAATAATGGCCTTCCTGGACATTGAGAAAGCATATGACAGTGTATGCAGAAACAAAGTATGGAAGTCCCTGGAGGATAGAGGAGTAGAAAAATGGACTATAAGGAGGATAAAGGAGATGAACAAGAGAAGCGTGAGCTGTGTGAAAGTGGGAGGATAGAGATCGGAACGGGATGGAACAGAGAAACGGCCTGAAACAAGGAAGTGCACTGGCACCGTTACTTTTCATTGTGGTGATAGATGACATAATGACCCGAGTGGCACAAGTAATTGGGGAAGGAAAGATGAAAGCAATGGTGTTAGCGGATGATTTGATGATTTGGGGAAACAAGGAGGAGGAGGTACAGGAACAGTTGGACGTGTGGGAAGGAATAAGACAAGGATATGGGATGAAATTTAGCATAAATAAGAGTGAGATGGTGATCACAACAAGGAAGAAGGAAAGAACCACAACGGGAATAACAATTGGTGGGGAACAGCTGAAGAAAGTGGAGAGTTTCAAGTATCTGGGAAGCCTGATACAAGATAATGGAAGAAACTATAGAGAAAAAATGAGCGGGGGAGACAGGCAGAAGCATTCCGGAGGAGTGTGAGAAGCATGTTATGGAGCAAGGATGTCCCTCAGAACAGAAAAAAGATCATATATTGGACGTACTATGCCCCTATCCTGACGTATGCCTCGGAGACCTGGGCTATGAAAGGAAGGGAGAAGAGCAAAATACAGGCCAGTGAGATGAGCTTCTTGAGAAGCAGTATTGGAGTTACAATGATGGACAGAATAAGAAATGAGAGGACCAGAGAATTAATAAAGGAGGAACCATTACGGGATGGTATACAGAAATCTAGACTTAGATGGCATGGACATGTAAAACGAATGGAGGATAAGAGGATACCCAGGAGGATACACGAGACGAAGTGGGAAGGAAAGAGACCGAGAGGAAGACCGAGAGGAAGACCGAGAGACAGGTGGCTGAAAGGGATGGAAGAAAGCGTGAAGAAGAGAGGAGAAGACTGGACAGGGGTGGAAGCTGAGAGATGGTGGGAAGACAGAAGACGTTGGAGTGGCCTGTGTTCCAAACAGACCCGGCCAACGGCTGGAAACTGTGCAAGAGGATGATGATGATGATGATACTACGGCCTACAACGACGAGACAAAGCTCATTTTCAACCCCTTGGTGTCAGAAAAAAAACCTCGGGGCCCCTAAACAGTCGTAAAGGGTCCCCGGAAACTACATTTTAATGCTCTAAAACCAAGAGTTTCTGAGATATTCCCAGAAAACTAATTTCAGTTAATAAACTAATGTAGGAATGCAAGCCAGTAACCATGACAACAGTGTCCCAAAAAGGTACATCCAACTTTCCATCTATTTCTGCAAGAAGTAATGCCACTCCATTTATTAAATTTCTGTGAAAGTTTGCAAATGGCTATAAGGTTATCACGGAACCAACAAAAACTGTAAAATTCATCAATGCGCTTAAGGGGGTCAAGAGGTACCCTGGATTTTTTCACAAGACTTAAACGTGCGATGTGTCGTAGAGAAGGTCTTTTATATCTTCAAACAGCAACATCATTTTAACAAATTCCTGAATTGAAATAGTTTATTTTTTATTTTATTGTTTTGCTTTTAGGAATTTGGGCCATTGGAGGCTAAAAAACCTGAATTTTCATGCACCAAAAGCCTTTATAATTTATTAAAGAGGTCTTCCTCTGGATGCGCGCTTGACACAACAGTGTGGGTCAATTTTTATGTGACGTGAATTGCATTTCGTCTACGAGGTTTTCAATTTTATTTTCACGTCAGGAAGTACACGTTAGGTAAATTAGTTTCAGAGCATATTTCAACTAATCATTTATCTTTGTCGACAAACAGGTTCCAAGCCCCTAACCATTGCAACAGCAGCTCAAATGATTACGTTTGGTCATTAATAACGACGACCGTTCGAAGAATGGGTACTTCTGCTAGTAATAATATAACAATACAGGGATAGGGATATAATAGACTTTCCGTACCATACCCGAACGTGTAAATTGCGTTAAAAAATTCTAGAGTACCCTTGACCCCTTAAGCGCATTATATGTATTGATGAATATTTCAGCTTAATTTGGATCCGTTATAACCTTATTGTCGTTTGAAAACCTTCAGAGTAATATAATAAATGGAATTGCATTGCGTCTTACAGAAATAGATTGACCTCTGAGATTCTGTTGCCATTGTTACCGGCATGCATTCCTTCATTAATTTATTAAATGAAATTAGTTTTTTGGGAATATCTCGAAAAATGTTGGTTTTAGGACCTTAAAATGTGGTTTTCGGGGTTCATTTAGGGCCCCTGAGTTTCGTTTCTCTCATTGAGGGGCTGAAAATGAGCTTTGTCTCACCCTTCTACGCTTATTTCAGCCTGTATTTTAAGGGGGTAGGCCCCCTGTTATGAGAGGTACGGAGAAGAGTTACATTAATGATTAGTGTCGTGCCTCTGATGGATATCTGCATCATATTTTACGTTAATCCACCCAGGCGTTTTCGAGTTATAAGGACACAAAATATTGTCCACAGACAAATAGACAGACAGAAAAAAAATTGCGTGCATCCGTCACAAAACAGTCTGAAACGGGCATATATGTCAAATTTCCGTGGAAATGCAGAAAAAACAGACAAACATTCATTTTTATATAACAGAGAAGGGATATAATAGACCTTCCGTACCACACCCGCACGTGTAAATCGCGTGAAAAAATTCTAGAGTACCCCTTGACCCCTTAAGCGCATTTTATGTTCTGAATATTTCAGCTTAATTTGGATCCGTTATAACCTTATAGCCTTTTGCAAACCTTCACAGTAATGTAATAAACGGAATTGCATTGCGTCTTATAGAAATAGATGGACCTCTGAGATTCAGTTGCCATGGTTACCGGCATGCATTCTTTCATTAATTTATTAAGGGAAATTAGTTTTCTGGGAATATCTCAAAAACTGTTAGTTTTAGGGCCTTAAAATATGGTTTACGGTGTCCCTTTAGGGCCCCCGAGTTTCGTTTCTCACATTGAGGGGCTGAAAATGGGCTTTGTCTCACCCTTCTACGCTTATTTCAGCTTGTATTTTAAGGGGGTTTGGCCCATTTTATGAGAGGTACGGAGGAGAGTTACATCAATGATTGGTGTCGTGCCTCTGAAGGATATCTGTATCAAATTTTACGTTGATCCACTCAGCCGTTCTCGAGTTATAAAGACACAAAAAATTGTCCACAGACAGACAAACAAACAGACAGACATACAGACAGACAGACAAAAATTTTATTTTTGCGCGCATTCATCATAAAACAGTCTGAAACGCGCAAATATCGCAAAATTCCGTGGAAATTCAGAAAAAACAGACAAACTTTCATTTTTATATATAGAGAGATGTATATTACGTGATAGTTTGTATGTATGTGTGTGTGTTCTATATGCCTTCATATGCCAGTCATCCGATTGGGATAGAACTTTGGTGACTTGTTGTGCACGCTCCCATGAATATTTCTGAATTAGTAAATCCAGTTTTTAATAGTATAGAGGCAGTTAACGGGGAAAAAAATATACACGCATCAAAAAAAGTTTTGCATCACCTCGGTTCCAAGAGTTCCGGAACCTTTAAATACAAAGGGAATAGAGATCAACACAAACAACATTTCAGCTCGTTTTATTGCTCATGAGACCCACACATTGCATGTTGTACCATCATACAGCTAGACTTTCAGCATTTGTGGTCCTGATTGCAGTACACACCACTACCTCTAATACCCAGTAGCACGTCCTCTTGCATTGATGCATGCCTGTATTCGTCGTGGCATACTATCCACAAGTTCATCAAGACACTGTTGGTCCAAATTGTCCCACTCCTCAACGACAATTCGGCGTAAATCTCTCAGAGTGGTTGGTGGGTCAAGACGTCCATAAACAGCCCTTTTCAACATATCCCAGGCATGTTCGATAGGTTTCATGTCTGGCGAACATGCTGGCCACTGTAGTCGAGCGATGTCGTTATCTTGAAGGAACGCATTCACAAGATGTGCACGATGAGGTCGAGAATTGTCGTCCATGAAGACAAATGCCTCTCCAATATTCTGCCGATATGGTTGCACTATGGGTCGGAGGATGTCATTCAGGTATCGTAAAGCCGTTTCGGAGCCTTCCATGACCACCAGTGGCGTACGTCGGCCCCACATAATGCCACCCCAAAACATCAGGGAACCACCACCTTGCTGCACTCGCTGGACAGTGTGTCTAAGACGTTCAGCCTGACCAGGGTGCCTCCAAACACGTCTCCGACGATTGTCTGGTTGAAGGCATATGCGACACTCATCGGTGAAGAGAACGTGATGCCAATTCCGTGGGGTCCATTCAGCATGTTGTTGGGCCCATCTGTACCGCGCTGCATGGTGTCGGGGTTGCAAAGCTGGACCTCGCCATGGACGTCGGGAGTGAAGTTGCGCATCATGCAGCCTATTGCGCACAGTTTGAGTTGAAACACGACGTCCTGTGGCTGAACGAAACGCATTATTCAACATGGTGGCATTGCTGTCAGGGTTCCTCCGAGCAGCAATCCGTAAGTAGCGGTCATCCACTACAGTAGTAGCCCTTGGGCGGCCTGAGCGAGGCCTGTCATCGACAGTTCCTGTATCTCTGTACCTCCTCCATGTCCGAACAACATCGCTTTGGTTCACTCTGAGACGCCTGGAAACTTCCCTTGTTGAGAGCCCTTCTTGACACAAAGTAACAATGCGGACGCGATCGAACTGCGGTATTGACCTTCTAGGCATGGTAGAACTATAGACAACATGAGCAGCGTACCTTCGTCCTGGTGGAATGACTGGAACTGATCGGCTGTCGTACCCCCTCCGTCTAATAGGCCCTGCTCATGCATGGTTGTTTACATCTTTGAGCAGTTTTAGTGACATCTATGAACAGTCAAAGGGACTGTATCTTGGATACAATATACACAGTCAACGTCTATATGCCGGAGATCTGGAAACCGAGGTGATGCAAAACTTTTTTTGATGTGTGTATATTGTGTATCCAAAATCACTTCAACAAACAAAATTACTACGCCAACACTGTCTTTCATCGGCTTTGCAACGCAACAGATTGTAGTCTTTAAGAAAGAGAACAAGATTTGATCAAGGGAGGTCAACTGGAAATATGATACAGGAGCCCAATACAAGAAAGTGGAAATAATTCTGGACTCATCTTGTGTCCCTTGGTCGGTACTGCATGCCCCACTAGTTGTGAAGCCTTCGAGGTAGAGTGGGTTTTATTACAAAAACAAGATGTTCAGTGAAGAACATATAGCCTACTTTCTCATGAATGCATGGGTATTGTTATAACTCTTTGTCCTTTTCAAGGAGTATAATTGAATGTTGGTTGCAGTAGCTTGTTGAAATACAACGTGCTATAGGGATATTACACATGAATATGAGGTACACTTTGCCTGTGCTACCTCTGTAAAAAATGCATTCAATTCGGTTTCACCGTGTTTGAATTGATATGATGAATGGATTTGCACACATACTGAACCCGCTATTTGCAAACTATTGGGCTGATGACCTCGTAATCAGTCATAAGATGCATTCCACAAAAAGGCATGTTGTTGCAAAATCTGGTAGAGATCAAATTATTAGGATGGTCGTAATTTGATTTAAGCTTTTAACATTTGGGTGGCCGTCATTCCGTTTCCGTCAAGATGGCGGAGATATAAAACATGACACTGAGGTGCTCTTTGCTAGTACTACCTCTGTACAAAATTTCGTTCAATTCGGTTTCACCGTGTTCGAATTGATAGGCGGAATCGATTTGCACACATACTTGGCCACCATCTGCAAACTATTGGGCTGATGATCTTGCAGTTTGGTCAGAATATGCATCCCACATAAAGATATGTTGTTGCAAAATTTGGTAGAGACTAGATTATTAGGTTGGTCGTAATTACATTTTAGCTTTTAACATTTGGGTGGCCGCGATTACGTTTACGTCAAGATGGTGGTGATATAAAACATGACACTGAGGTGCCCTTTGCTAGTGCTACCTCTGTACCAAATTTTGTTCCATTCGGTTTAACCGTGTTCGAATTGATAGGGGGAATCGATTTTCACACAAAGATGGCCGCCATCCTCAAATTATTAGGCTAATGACCTATTAGTTTGGTCAAAGGATGCTCCCTCCATAAAGGTATGTTGTTGCAAAATTTGGTAGAGATCGGATGATTAGGTTAGTCGTAATTTGATTTAAGCTTTGTGGTGTTTGAGGCCATATTTTCAGTGTTGCCTTAGTATACAAGAGTTTAGTGCTTTTCAGTCGGTCAACACGAATGTACCCATCTCTTTTGGGTACATTCGTGTTGACCGACTGAAAAGCACTAAACTCTTGATTTAAGCTTTAAACATTTGTGTGGCCGCCATTACGTTTCCGTCAAGATGGCGGCGATATAAAACATGCCACTGAGGTGTCCTTTTCTAGTGCTACCTTTGTACCAAATTTCGTTCAATTCGCGTTCACCGTGTTCGAATTGATAAGGGGGGGACAGACATTCAGAGTGCACACACTCAAACCCACACACACAGACTTTCACACACACACACATACACACACACACACAGACAGACACACTTTTTTGTTCGCCCTGTGTTGATCTCATAAGTCTACTTTCTTTTTTTCCAAAACTCGAAAGTAGGCTAAAAATGGCTTTTGGTCTTCCCGACCATGCAACCAGCACTAGTTGTCATTATTTTCATTCAATAATGTTTAGCCTATGGGGAGCGTGATGGCGCAGTGGCTTAGCTTCTCGCCTTTCACCCGGACGGCCGGGGTTCGAATCCCGGTGACGGCGGGGTGGAATTTTCACCTGGAAAATCACGTGGCGTCAGGAAGGGCATCCGGCCTTAAATCCCCGGCCAAAACCAAAATGAGCCTGCTTGGTCCCGGTGACCCCAACTAATTGGGAAAAGCCGAAGAAAAGTAGTAGTAGTAGTAATGTTTAGCCTATGAATATAATGGCAACTAGTGCTGGTTGCATGGTCGGGAAGACCAAAAGCCATTTTTAGCCTACGATTCACATGAGGAAAAAGTAGACTTATGAGATCGGGCAAATGTGTGCCTGTCTGTCTGTCTGTCTGTCCTTCTGTCTGTCTGTCTGGCTGTGTGTGTGTGTGTCCCTATCAACTCCTAAACGGCTCCAGCAATCAAAACAAAATTTGGTAGGAATACCTGAATATCTCACGGCCATATTTGAAAATTATGTCAGTGCTACCAACTGCTGAAAAATTGCAATTGAAATTTGAGCTCCTTGTTGGATATCATGGAAGGTATGAATGTGAGCTATTTCAAAGTTAGCACACATATAGATAAAAATATTGCAGTTTAATTTCCAGGAGGCCATAAATGGCAGTGTTGCCAAAGTGATTATAAGCCGGCTGATAGGTCCAAATTTTAAATGCATATAACTTTTACACTATCAATTGGATTTCAACGAAAGTTCGTGTGTGCTATGTGTACATAATCAGATATGACTGAGCGTATTCTTAAGAGCCGCCAGGGCAGCCAACTGTTAATAAATGCTCTCAATTCTTTTTATCCAAATACCCATATATCAGAAAGTATGCAAGCTGACAGCTTTAAACTATGCACACTTATAGTACCTGACTTTCCATATTAATCTGGAGTAACTTATATACGTCAGTGTTACCAACATGATTCTAAGCCTGCTGAGAGTTCCAATTTTAAAATGCATATAACTTGTATACTAACTAATGGATTTCATTCAAAATTGACACAACAATATATCATATTATTTCAGATTATTTCTGACCAATACATATATGTCATTGTTGCCAACATGATTTTACGCGCACTGTTAGATCCAATGTTTAACTGCATGTAACTTCCATGCTATCCATTGGACATCAACCAAATTTTGTATTCTGTACCTTAAGAGATGGAACTAAGAATATATTCAGTCACCAGGGCTGCCAACTGTGGTTCTCTATTAGGCTACATTATGCCAGGTATACAGTATTTCGAACTAATTAGAAATGTCGATATTACCAACTTAATTTCGTCATTATTCTTGATAGGCCTATATAGATTAGCATGAATCTTAAATTTTAAGAAAAGTAGGCTTTTAGTTCGTCGCGGAACTTCGTGTTGCAAAACATGAAAGTAGACTTAAGAGATTCAAAGGGGCCAGAAGTTCGTGTGTCTGTGTGCGTAAATGAGTGTCCTCCACATCAATTTAAACATGACGAAACTGAAATGAACCAAATTTTATACAGAGGTAGCACTAGCAAAGACACCTCAGTCTCGAGTTGTATATCGCCACCATGTTAACGAAAACCAAATGGTGGCCACCCAAATATTCAAACCTTATTCTATTTAATATTTATTTAGAAGAAATGGTTAAGGAATGTTTTGACGGGAAAAGGGGAGTATGTATATGGGGACGAAGATTTGAATCTGTAAGATACTTATGGGGGAGAATAATATACATGTAACACAAATGTTAAGAGACCCAGGTAAAATACAGTACTTAAAATGTATAAGGGATGGAAATAAATGAGAAATAGAGAAAAAGTATGTTAATAGGTAGAAAAGATTGAAAAAAAAACAAGTAGTTCCGTGAAGAACTATACAGCCTATTTTCATATATCATACTCATGTCAATTGCCTCTATCAACATACAAAATTTCAGTTTGATTGTTGTAATAGATTCGTAGATATTGAGAATAGTCTAAATATTTCAGATGGTCGCCATGTTGGATTTTATTTATGTACTATTACATGAAGATTATTGTGTACGTGTGGTATTCAAACGTCAATCGTATAATTAGGACACATGAAGTAAAAATGAGATTTTAAAATTTCGCACTGCTGCCATCTTGTGGTTATGAAAACAATTGAAATAAACCAGATGCCAGTGGATTAACATTTGTATAAGCATTTACTGTGCAAAGTTCCACTGCACTCGGATGGTTAAATCGCGAAAAACGTCCACTTAAATATTAATACTTCGCGTCGCCGCCATGTTGGATTTGTGCTCACCTGGTTATAGAAAGTCCTATAGATGAACTTATGTTCATAGCCACTATGAACGTTAAAAAATAATTTTGATTGCTGTAAATGATTCGTAGATCCTGAGAACCGTCTAAATAATTCGGATGGTCGCCATTTTGGATTGTTGTATGTATAGGCCATATAGTTATGTACCATAAAGAAAAATTATTGCGTAACTTCATTATTAAAAACTTTCACTTCGATCGCATGATTACGACACAAGAAACAAAAAATAACCTTAAAATTTCGCACAGCTGCCATCTTGTCGTTATGAAAACAATTGAGATAACTTAGATGCCATTGGATTAACGTTTGTATAAGCATTTAACGTGCAAAGTTTTCGTTGAACTCGGATGGTTAAACCACGAGAAACGTCCATTTAAATAATATGCATACTTCGCGTCGCCGCCATGTTGGATTTCTGCTCACCGGGTTACTGAGGGTCCTATATATGAACTTATGTTCATAGCCTCTATGAACATTAAAAAAAACAGTTTGATTGCTCCAAAATATTCGTAGATATTGAGAACCATCTAAATATTTCGGATGCTCGCCATTTTGGATTGTTATACGTATAGGTCATGGAGTTATGTACTATTAAAGGAAAATTATTGCGTAGGTTCATTATTCAAACTTTCACTTCGATCGCATGATTACGACACAAGAAATACCATCTTAATTTTAAAATTTCGCACAGCCGCCATCTTGAGGTTAAGTAAACAATTGAACTAAATTAGATGCCAGTGCATTACAATATGCATAATCATTTACTGTACCACATTTCAATGCGCTCCGAGAGTTAATTCACGAGAAAAGTCTATTAAAATGTTTCAACTTCGCTTGGCCGCCATGTTAATTTCGTACTTTACAGGTTTATGAAAGTTACATATATAAACTTGTACCAGTGCCTTTTATCACTGTACAAAATTTCAGGGTGATATCTGTAATATTTCGGAGATATAGAATGCCGGTGATATATTTCGCAGAGCCGCCATTTTGAGGTTATGTAAACAATTGAACTACATTAGATGGCAGTGCATTACAATGTGTATGAACGTTTTCTGTACCAAGTTTCATTATGCTTGGATGGTTAGATCGCGAGAAAAGTCTATTTAAACGTCTCAAATTCGCTTGGCCGCCATGTTGGTTTTGTAGTTACCAGGTTTTTGAAAGTCTCATTGGTGAACTTCTATTAGTGCCATTTATCACGGTACACAATTTCAGGGTGATATCTGTAATAGCTTCGGAGATACTGAATGCCGGTGAAATATTTCGCACAGCCGCCATGTTGGATTGGTGAGACACAATAAAATTTGAAGGGCACGGTCGAGGTCGGCCATAATGGTGCTATGATCTTACCGAGGTTCATTGAAATAGCTCCAGCCGTTTAGAAGTTATTAGGGGGACACACCCACACCATATCACACACACACACACGCACACACAGACACATGGACAAAAGGTGGTCTCATAAGCCTATTTTTTTTTTCATAAAATGAAAATAGGCTAAAAATACAATTTCAAGGAGAAATTGAACACATTGAAGGTTTTAAACACGTAGGAAGCTGGGTTGTACAAGTCATGATATGCTCGAAAGAAATAGAAACAAGGGCTGCGTTAGCAAAAGAAGCCTTTAATAAGAACCGAACATTATTTTGTGGAGCAATGAATATAGAATTCAGAAAGGGATTAGTGAAGTGTTATGTTTGGAGTGTGGTAATGTTTGGAGCCAATATCTGGACACTTAGGAAAGGAGAAAAGATAAGAATGAAGGTTCTAGACATGTGTATTTGAATGCGCACGGAGGGAATAAGTTGGAAAGAAAAAATACGAAATGAAGAGGTATTGCAGGAAATAGGAGAATAAAATGATCCAAAAAAGAAAAAATTATTGGATTAGACATTGCATAAGAGGAAATAGTCTGGTGACAAGAGCGTTGGTAGTGACAGTAAATGGTGAAATCAGAAGAAGGCTTAAGGTGTTTGAGAAATCCTATGTCCTAATGAAACGTTATGCAGAAGACCGGATATGATGGAGAGAAACCATGATTAAACCTGCCATTAGGCAGATAAACAAACCTAACTATTAGGGCCAGATAGCCTATATGTTGGATCCTTTGAAACATCAATTATCATCATCATCATCATCGCAGTCATGGTGTGTTGTTTAGCATGAGTAGGATAAATGTAGCGGTTCTGGCACAGGGGCTAATGCGCAAGATGGCCGCCGCGCGCAACCAGTCCTACGTTATTCTTATGGAGGGGACAGTCAGAGCTGGCGCAAGGGCTAATGCGCAAGATGGCCGCCACGCCCTGAGATCGTCAATGATGTCACAGGGAGAGGTCGGCCGTATAGTTGCTAAATGGAATATTTATTATTATTATTATTATTATTATTATTATTAGGTATTTATTGATTGATCATGTGCAATCCAGACCAGCTTTATATTGTCAACCACTTGGTGTAGTGGCTAGCATTCTTGGCTGTTACTGCGAAGGCCTGGGTTCGATTCCTGGCTCTGCCAAAAAATTTAATTTCTGGTATCAAGAGTGGAACGGGGTACACTCAGTCTTGTAAGGCAAAAGTAAGAAAAGGCGGGTTTTAATTCATACCTCTGCCATTCAGCCTAACCCAACTTCATTTAACCTAACCTAACCTAACCTAACCTAACCTAAGCTAACCTAACTTCAAAGTGAGAGCAAAGGGTGAGAGCAAAAAGTGAGAGCAAAAAGTGAGAGCAAAAAAGTGGAAACAAATGTATGAGCAAAAAAGTCGGGGCAATAAAAGTGAGAGCAAATATATAAGCATAAAGTGGGAGCGAATGTGATAGCACAAATAATAAACTTAGTTATAACCTAACCTAACCTAACTTAACCTAAACTCAACCTAACCCAACTTAACCTAACCTAACTTAACCTAACTTCAAAGTCAGAGCAAAAAAAAGTAAGAGCAAATGAGAGAGCACAAATAATAAACTTAGTTATAACCTAACCTAACCTAACCTAACTTCAAAGTCAGAGCAAATATGAGAGCAAATGTGAGAGCACACATAATAAACTAAGTTATAACCTAACCTAACCTAACATAACATAACATAACCTAACCTAACCTAACTTCAAAGTCAGAGCAAAAAAAGTAAGAGCAAATGAGAGAGCACAAATAATAAACTTAGTTATAACCTAACCTAACCTAACCTAATTTCAAAGTCAGAGCAAAAAGAGTAAGAGCAAATGAGAGAGCACAAATAATAAACTTAGTTATAACCTAACCTAACCTAACCCACAGAAACCTCATTTAAAGATTTTAGATTTTACATTTTAACATTTTACATTTTAACATTTTAGATTTTTGATTTTTCATTTTACATTTTTTAGATTTTACATTTTTGAATTTTTTGTATTTTAAATTTTAGTTTTTTAGATTTTACATTTTAAATTTAAGATTTCTTGATTTTAGATTTTACATTTTACATTTTCCGAAAAGAGTAAACTACAAGGTCACATACCTAACCTCACCAACCCTAACTTAAGCTAAGTTAATACAAAGGCTAATGCACATACACAAAGTATATAAGGGCACATGCAACTATCATTATGCTAGTCACATAGGCTACTGTACAATATGATCACTACCACAACCGGGTATTTTTTTTTTCATTTTGTTGTTTACACATTTGTCAATTTTTCCAATTTCCCATTTTCAGTTTTTTTAATGTCAGTTTTAAGTTTTTCTATTTCATAATATGGAAACATGGAATTTGCATTTTGTTGTATACACATTTGTCAATTTTACAATTTCCCATTTTCAGTATTTTAAAATTGTCAGTTTTTAGTTTTTCAATTTCATAATATGGAAACATGGATATTTGCATTTTGTTGTTTACACATTTATCAATTTCACAATTTCCCATTTACAGTTTTTAAAATGTCAGTTTAAAGTTTTTCAATTTCATGATATAGAAACATGGATTTTCCAATTTGTTGTTTACACATTTGTCAATTTGCCAAATTCCCATTTACAGTTTTTAAAATTTCAGTTTAATGTTTTTTCTATTTTATCAATATGTAAGGAAACATGGATTTTCCAATTTGTGTTTTACATGTTCATTTTGCATTAGGTGTGGGGAGAGGTGGGTAGTAATTAGAAATGTACAAGCAGTGTCCATACAATATTTTTATTTTAAATACATTTACACTATTTACACATAATACATTTATATATATATTCATTAGCCTACTTTCGATTTTTGCAAAAAATGAAAGTAGACTTATGAGATCAACACAGGGCGAAAAAAAAGTGTGTCTGTCTGTGTGTGTGTATGTGTGTGTGTGAGTCTGTGTGTGTGTCTGTGTGTGTGTGTCTGTGTGTGTGTGAGTGTGTGTACTCTGGATGTCTGTCCCCCCCTATCAATTCGAACACGGTGAAACCGAATTGAACGAAATTTGGTACAGAGGTAGCACTAGTAAAGGACACCTCAGTGTCATACTTTATATCGCCGCCATCTTTACCATAACAGAATGGCGGCCACTCAGATGTTCAAAACGTAAAATCAAATTACGGCTAAACCAATTATCCGATCACTACCAAATGTGGTGACAACATACCTTTGTATAGGACGCGTCTTTGGCCCAAAATTCAAGGTCATCGGCCATGCCATTTCAGGATGGAGGCCGTGTGAATTATGCAACCATTTTAATCAATAGCTTAAGACCCACCAATTCCGATTATCGAGCCTAGGGGGGTTTAAGCTATCCTGAAGGTCGTGATCCGTTATTTATTATAATTTAATATTATAATATTATACAGTACGAGTGGCTTAAAAGAGCTGAGCCGTTTGTGTCACACGACAAGATGGCAGCTGTCCTCATGTGCCTGTCTTATATTTCAGTAGTTCTAGTATGTTGTATGTGATATACCCTACTGATACAATAATATAAACTTTGTATGAAATGATCTTTAATGAAGATGTACTGCAGTGAAGAAATCGTTTATTTAAAGTCATTATTTGCCAACAGTTTGTATCTAATATGTCAGTTAAGAACACCTGACGTCATGGATAGGGTTAGCTCTGGGGTAGCATGTTAGTCTGACACGCAGTTGACTGGGGATCGAGTACTGCTACAGTTAGGTTTTTAGCCTACTTTTCACATTTTGCAAAAATGAGGAAAAAGTAGACATGAGATCGGGCAAATGTGTGTCTGTCTGTCTGTCTGTCTGTCCTTCTGTCTGTCTGTCTGTCTGGCTGTGTGTGTGTCCCCCCCTATCAACTCCTAAACGGCTGCAGCAATCGAAACAAAATTTGGTAGGAGTAAAGATCTATACCTGAATATCTCACGGCCATATTTGAAAATGATGTCAGTGCTACCAACTGCTAAAAAATCGCAATTGAAATTTGAGCTCCATGTTGGATATCATGGAAAGTATGAATGGGAGCTATTTCAAAATTGGCACACGTACAGATCATAATATTTCAGTTTAATTTCCAGGAGGCTAAAAATGGCAGTGTTGCCAAAATGATTATAAGCCTCCTGATAGGTCCAATTTTTAAATGCATATAACTTCTATACTATCAATTGGAATTCAACCAAATTTCGTATGTTGTATGTGTACATAACCAGATATGACTGAGCGTATTCTTCAGACCTACCAGGGCTGCCAACTGTTAATAAATGCTCCTAATTTATTTTATCCAAATACCAATATATCAGAAAGTATGCAAGCCGACAGCTTTAAACTATGCACACGTATAGTCCCTGACATTCTATATTAATTTGGAGTAACTTATATACGTCAGTGCTACCAACATGATTCTAAGCCTGCTGACAGGTCCAACTTTAAATACATGTAACTTCCATACTATCATTTGGATTTCAACCAAATTTCGTATGTGCTATGTGTACCATAACAGATATGACTATGCGTATTCTAAGGAGCAACCAGTGCTGCCAACTGTTAATATGTGCTGTCCCAATTTTTGTTACCCTAATATCAATATATCAGAAAGTATGCCAGCCAATAGCTCTAAACTTTGCACACGTATAGTACCTGGCATTCTAGACGAATTTGGAGTAACTAATATACGTCAGTGCTGCCAACATGATTCTAAGCATGCTGATAGGTCCAATTTTAAAATGCATGTAACTTCTATACTAACTAATGGATTTCATTCAAAATTGGCACAACAATAGATCATATTATTTCAGATTATTTCTGACCAATACATGCATGACATTGTTGCCAACATGATTTTACGCGCGCTGTTAGATCCAATGTTTAACTGCATGTAACGTCCATGCTATTCATTGGACTTCAACCAAATTTTGTATTTTGTACCTTAAGAGACGGAACTAAGAATATATTCAGTCATCAGGGCTGCCAACTGTAGTGCTCTATTAGGATACATTATGCCAGGTATACAGTATTTCGAACTAATTGGAAATTTCGATATTAGCAACTTAATTTCGTCATTATTCTAGATAGGTTCATATTCTGTAGAATAATCATTGGCATGAAAAGTAGGCTGTATAGTTCTTCACGGAACTTCTTGTTTTTCTTGAATTCTTTTAGAAATGATGTGCACGAGCTTTTTCCACAGATACTGAATAAAATGTCATTTAGCTCAAAGGAGAGGATAAAGTATACACTCCTATATTAATAAAATCACAGTCCCAGCATCGCACATAAACAGAAGACATTAGGAAAAGTAGAATAGAAGAACTAGATACACGTTGTCATTAACCACAGCCTTCTTAATGCCTCTGTACGGTGCTGTCCTCTTGTGGGTTATGTGGGTAATATTGTTCCAAACATAACTCTGTGTAAATGCCTGAGCTGGCCTCCTGAAGTATGGCAATTTTGTAATACTGGTAGTTCAACTATTAGCCACGATCGCGCTCCGAATACCTTTAAACACTGCCAGCTGGATCGCCTTCCTCCTGGCTACTCTAAACTGCCTACTCATTCAACACCCATAGAACACTGCCATCGTAGTACATTACGATGGCACTGCATACGCGTGCAAGATAAAGATTAATTCACCGATAGGTCGCAGCACCAACCTACTGTGATTGGGGCGGAAAATTCTTAATTTTGCAGGCTGGCTTAATATAGAGATTAACGGACGTGAATGCATTACAATAAGTTAGTAGTTTTGTTATTCAATCGTCATAAAGTATATAATATTGATTTTGACACTTACTGGCTTATTATCAATATAAAAGAAAACAAACAATACATTGTGGTAGAGGTGATTGTGTTAGGGATGAGGACAAAGAGTCATGTAGATACCCATACATTTAGGAGAAAGTAGGCTATATGTTCTTTGCTGAACATCTTGTTTTTATTTTGTTTTCTATTTTATTTATTTTTGATTATGAATACCATTTTTTATTTTTGTTTTTTTATTTTTGTAGTGCTATTGTTTTATTTCCTAAGTTGTTTTGTTTTATGTATTGTAACCTTTATACATCTGTGATTGCATAAATTCTACATATTTATTTCAACAAGATTTTATTCATGTTTCAAAGCTGATGTGAGAAAGACGTTGCCTGTAGATCAGAGGACAACAAAGGAAGACCCGTACGTGCTTTTTCTATAACTTTCACCGAGCGCAGACAATGGAGAGAGCAGGAGAAGGCCAACATCTGGTAACCACATGGGCTTAGACAACGCGAAACGGTCATTCAACCAAGCGGGTGAATATGAAAATTTCAACGATCACTTACTAGATAAATCCCGCCCATTTGAGAGAAATTGGAGCAGTAATTAAAATGCAGAAACAGGAATTACACCATCGTATAGGGGACAATCCCAGCCTCTCAGAAGTATCTTCAAAATTTGAATTGGGTCATTCTGTGATTTTTGCCAGAATTAAAACGAAATTAGGGGGTGGATTTGAAACTACCAATAGCAGCGAGGGACGCGAGACGCGACCAAATCCCGCCGAAATTAAGGAACAATGAAGGGAATTACGGAGCTCAGTATCTAAGGATCCAGCGATCGGATTTTGGATTAAAAGAAGCCATGGGACATTGAAAATGAGGACGTTCGAAGGAGCTAATTTACATATTCATGCGAGTGTTATTATAGAATTAAATTCTAAAAGCTCCCCACTCCAAGTACTTCTACGACGTATCATATAAATAATAGCTGGAGACGCAGCGAATAGATTTTCTATTTGGGCCGCTGCTGAGGCGCAAGCTCACGATCGTCACGGTGTGAAATATTAAAAATTTAACAAGTTTCTAGTTGGGGCGCTGCTAGGGCGCAAGCCCACGACCGTTGCGTTAGAACATTAACAAACAAGATGTTCAGTAAAGAACATATAGCCTACTTTCTCCTAAATGCATGGGTATTGTTATAACTCTTTGTCCTTTTCAAGGAGTATAAGTGAATGTTGGTAGTAGTAGCTTGTTGAAATACAACGTGCTATAGGGATATTAAACATGAATATGAGGTGCCCTTTGCTAGTGCTACCTCTGTAAAAAAATTATTCAATTCGGTTTCACCGTGTTTGAATTGATCTGGGGAATGGATTTGCACACATACATGGCCGCTATTTGCAAACTATTGGGCTGATGACCTTGTAGTCAGTCATAAGATGCTTTCCACAAAATGGCATGTTGTTGCAAAATCCGGTAGAAATCAAATTATTAGGATGGTCGAAATTTGATTTAAGCTTTTAACATTTGGGTGGCCGTCATTCCGTTTCCGTCAAGATGGCGGCAATATAAAACATGACACTGAGGTGCCTTTTTCTAGTGCTACCTCTGCACCAAATTCCGTTCAATTCGGTTTCATCATGTTTGAATTGATAGGGGGAATCGATTTGCACACATACTTGGCCACCATCTGCAAACTATTGGGCTGATGATCCAGCAGTTTGGTCAGAATATGCTTCCCACATAAAGATTTGTTGTTGCAAAATTTGGTAGAGACTAGATTATTAGGTTGGTCGTAATTAAATTTTAGCCTTTAACATTTGGGTGGCCGCGATTACGTTTCCGTCAAGATGGCGGTGATATAAAACATGACACTGAGGTGGCCTTTTCTAGTGCTACCTCTGTACCAAATTTCGTTCCATTCGGTTTCACCGTGTTCGAATTAATAGGGGGAATGGATTTTCACACAAAGATGGCCGCCATCCGCAAAATATTAGGCTAATGACCTATTAGTTTGGTCAAAGGATGCTCCCTCCATAATGGTATGTTGATGCAAAATTTGGTAGAGATCGGATGATTTGGTTAATCGTAATTTGATTTAAGCTTTGAATATTTGTGTGGCCGCCATTACGTTTCCGTCAAGACGGCGGCGATATAAAACATGACACTGAGGTGTCCATTGCTAGTGCTACCTCTGTACCAAATTTTATTCCATTAGGTTTCACCGTGTTCGAATTAATAGGGGTAATCGATTTTGTCACAAAGATGGCCGCCATCCGCAAACTATTAGGCTAATGACCTATTAGATTTGTCAAAGGATGCTTCCTCCATAAAGGTATGTTGTTGCAAAATTTGGTAGAGATCGGATGATTAGGTTAGTCGTAATTTGATTTAAGCTTTGAACATTTGTGTGGCCGCCATTACGTTTCCGTCAAGATGGCGGTGATATAAAATATGACACTGAGGTGCCCTTTGCTAGTGCTACCTCTGTACCAAATTTCATTCCATTCGGTTTCACCGTGTTCGAATTAATAGGGGTAATCGATTTTGACACAAAGATGGCCGCTATCCGCAAACTATTAGGCTAATGACCTATTAGATTTGTCAAAGGATGATCCCTTCATAAAGGTATGTTGCTGCAAAATTTGGTAGAGATAGGATGATTAGGTTAGTCGTAATTTGATTTAAGCATTGAACATTTGGGTGGCCGCCATTACCTTTCCGTCAAGATGGCGGCGATATAAAACATGACACTGGGGTGCCCTATGCTAGTACTACCTCTGTACCAAATTTCGTTCCATTCGGTTTCACCGTGTTCGAATTAATAGGGGGAATCGATTTTCACACAACGATGGCCGCCATCCGCAAACTATTAGGCTGATGACCTATTAGTTTGGTCAAAGGATGCTTCCCCCATAAAGGTATGTTGTTGCAAAATTTGGTAGAGATCGGAAGATTAGGTTAGTCGTAATTTGATTTAAGCTTTGAACATTTGTGTGGCCGCCATTACGTTTCCGTCAAGATGGCGGCGATATAAAACATGACACTGAGGTGTCCTTTGCTAGTGCTACCTTTTTACCAAATTTCGTTCAATTTGCGCTCACCGTGTTCGAATTGATAGGGGGGGACAGACATTCAGAGTACACTCACTCACTCACACACACACACACACACACACACACACAGACTCACACACATACACACACACAGACAGACACACTTTTTTCGCCCTGTAGTGATCTCATAAGTCTACTTTCATTTTTTGCAAAAATCGAAAGTAGGCTAAAAAGTTCTACTTTGAGCATTGCAGAGACGCGAGCCTACGATCGCCGCGTTCTGAGATAAGAAAATTTTATAAGGATAAGCAGTTCTATCTTGGGACATTTTGAATATCGCTAAGTATTCGCAAGTGCGAATCGGAACAGTATCGTGAGTGTGCATACCGTGACAGTACGAAACAGTTATATGGTAGAGATAGCCACACGTGCTATTAGTAGCAACGTCAGTGGTATAGGAAGCTATGATCTATCAGCTGAATTGAGTTGGTTGATGATAACTGTAAACAGTGGACCTTTGCTTTGGTGAATTTTTTTTGGAAACCGTGTGTAAAATTATCCTCCTTGCAAGATGAACCAATAGATCCAGAAGACTGATATCAAGGACCAGATCATCGCCATCATGATGTATACGAGATAAGTAGATATTGCATGGGGCAAATTTGCCAGGGCGTATCCCATCATGGGAATCGGATAAGTTATCTCGATCATAAGCAATTATGATAAAATAGATATTTTGAGCACAGCAGGCATGTTTTGTGTAAATTTGTGTATATTTGTCATTTATGATTTTTTTGTGTGTTTTATAATGTAAGATTCGTATATGAGCATCAAATCTTGTTTAAATGTGATTTGTTTGAGGGTGTCAGTTACTTTGCTGAATGCACATTTAAAGGAATAATTGGGTTGATAGTGCTTACGCACGACATTAACGTAAAAGCTAGTATGGGGGAGATAGCTTGACATTGTGACAAAGACCAGTAGTGACACTGAAATTAGGTGAACGGTAAGTAAGGTATTGATAACCACACCAAGGTAAAGAAAGGTAAGATGGAATGGCTGGATGATAATATAATATTCAGAAAAGGTTGAGAGTTGATCCTGGGTTGAGCTGAAATTAATAGCGGAGGTGGTATCCCCGTGTTCTACGATGATATAAAATGGTAAGTGAATTTAAGGCGGAGGCGAAATTCCCGCAAATCTACGATGATATAATTGGTAAGTGAAATGATTGAATTCATTGTCTGATGAGAGTGCGCTATAGCTCCGTCGGAAAGGTAACTGTAATGCTCAAGCCCAAGGCAGTCATTGGAAGCAGGTATAAAGATTGTGGTCAGCCGTCTGAATTCTGAAGGGAGCAGTGAAGGTCGTTGCTTGCCCAGCTGGTTCATTATGGTGTGAGAGTGTCTGTCACAAGGTCGGGGAACCACGTTGGATGGTATTGTTTTCTTTTGAGAGGGAAGGTAGTCTAGCTTCCCAGGTTTTTTTGTACCGCTTCAGGAAGCGACGTCATGTATTGTGATATCATTTTGAGTGCATTCATTATAGTTGTTTGCTTATTAAAAGTAACGGGGCATCGGCCACCGAAGTGTGTTTATTTGATGCTTCATGTATTTGACTTCTTTTGGATTACCGTAATTAGCAGAGTCATAGATCTGAGTGAGTTAATTGTTTATAAGCTAGAACATGCACACATGCCTGTGGCCTAGAATAAGTCTATTGCCTTCATTATTTGACTCTTGTGAGGAAGAATGATGATTGTACGAGAAAGCATGTCCGAACCCCAAAAACCAATTTTGCAATTATAAACATGAGTGAGCATTTTTTTTTGACAGAATGGCTGGGTTATTCAGACCATAGTTTTGATGAATTATGTCTGTTGACGTTTTATTTTTGAACTTGAAGCAGTGGACTGCAGTGAATTAGATTATTTTGTTTTCCTGGTTTCAGCCAGTGTGATCATAATTTACCTTTTACAATTTGATTTATTGATTCAGAATAATTTAAGGGAGTATATTTTGTTGTTTTATTGCCTATGGATGGGAGCAAGTGGGAGATGATGTTTTGTGAATAAATTATTTTATATTAGGAGTTCTCTGACATACAGATTTTAAGTTAAGCCTCCTGTGATCCTTGGCGATATCACTAGGGGCTTAAATTAAGTTAGAGCCACACCGGACAGACCATTACCCTGAGCTAAAGTCGGCATCCTAGAAACCATTGAAGGGTACAGTATTTGCTAGTTGCAGGCGGAAGATTTTGATATTCATAACTTAACTCTTTAAGCATGGTCAATGATTGAGTAAGGACCATAGGCATGTGTACCTATACCATCAGCATCAATCACTCTTTTATCATCACCAGGACACAAAGCAATTTTGTTTAGTCTTATAGATGATATGTCATGTTGTTTAGAAGCGATATTGTTCATGGGTATTCTTTTTACATTGTTTTTCATGACACAATCCTTTGGTCTTTGCTTAAACTTTAACACACGATGAATTTTTATCAATTTTATTCCATGATCTAAAGCCTGTTTTCATGCCATGTAGTGAACAAACTATCTCCTTCGATTTCCGAGTTGAGGAATTAATTTCTTCAGAGGCGAATCCTTAGGTTGTGTACACTCTGGTAGGAAAGGTAAATCGTTGTGTAGATCATAAAGGTCAGAAGGGTAATCAACATCAACGTTTAGAATGTATCCCAAATGATCGTATTCCTTTACTTTTTCTAGATCAACCGTATTTGGAGAAACCCACTGAAATCCACCATAAGAAAGAGAATAACACATAGCCCACCCGTATTGGTTGTTGGCATCATCATAGGTAATAAACTGCGATGGTTTCTCAGAATCATAGGTTTCCATGTATTTATTGTTAGCTTCAGCATACCGATGAGACATCCGGCATATGCCTCCACGTATTCCAGACTCGATTAGAAGAATCTGATCGTAATCCTGTAGCAATTCCAGTTCAATGCCCATGTAAAGGAGCATTGCCTCGAAACTTAAACCAGGCGAAGTAAAAAAGTGTGCAGAATCCACTCGGTGTGTTTCTAGTGTTTTGTTTCTAAACGTTTCAAAGCTGTCTGCAAGAAGTACATCTGAAGTTAGGTAGAGGTCACTACATTCCCCTAGAGTTTTAATGTTGAACTGATTCCACACATTTTGGCATGTTCATAGTCTTCTTGACTAATATCTTCTTGACTTAATTTGTTAAAGAATACATCTTTTGGAGGTAAACATGTATCACTTAACTTTTCCCATGAATCAATGTAGTCATAACAAAATACCCCTTTTCGAGTCATGAGCATTGCATTTTCTTTTCCAAAGTACTTGTCTGTTTCAGGGTATAATGTTAAGTTGGAAACTAAGTTTTCCAAACTACTTGGCATTAACCGAAACGTGTCCACAAATCGAAGCTTAACATTTCCCGCATATTTGGTTAAGGAAATGTACTATTTCTTTGGAGCTAGCGATAACATCCACTCTCTCAGTAGTACATCCCAATTGCTTTATAATGAAATTTGCGTCGAAGCCAATAATATTATATAGAAATACAGGAACGGGATTACGTGTTTTACAACTCAAATTACAGTTATTGTGAGCACTTCCACGGTATTCCCCTGTAATAAGGCAATATTCTCTAACTTTCCAGTCCTCTTTGGTAAATGTTTTTTCACACAAACAACAGGTTTTAGAACATTGGAACTCTGCTTCTTGATCCTGAGTTAAGGCCTTTGGAACATTTAATCTGTAAAGGCGATCAATTTCATTAGCTATTGAGATCAAACAGTACATAAAATTTTCTGCAGCGTCAGGTCCACGATAAATAACAGGTTGGCTAGGAAGGTTTGTCTTTATGTGTTCCACAGCAGGTGAGGGTTTCACATATATACCAAAGCTCATGGGAACATGACTCTGGTATGGCACTTTATAACTTGCTTCAGGATAGGGTAGACAGGTTTGATAGGGTAACAGTATACTTCAAATATCAGCATAGATAACGTAAGGTATTCTCAGCATTTTTTCTACATTTAAGAATTTGACAATGGGGTTTTAATTGGCATTCCACCCCTAGCAATGTCATGCTGGACACACAAAGCTCTATGTCCGTTCAACTTTTCCATTCCTTGTTGCCCATAGTGATTATCAAAGTGAATAAAACACGTTTACACATATATATCTTATGTTCATAGCGGGTAATCTGATGTCTTACTAGTTTATCAAAATCCTTGATAAAGACGTAGTGGTTCTGGCCAGATGAAGAACTTAGCAGAAGAAGGTCGCGATGGTCTTGCAGCTCATGATCCACAACCTTTAGAGGAAACAAATTATTGACTTGCTCCAGTCCAAATACATTTATGGATATGTCGTTGGCTTTCTCAAATTTGGGAATGTCAGCTAGCGATGTAGGAAACGATATTACTGAAAAATCATACTTGTTTTCTAGGTCCTTTCATTTACTGATGCGTTGAGGATCCTTTTTAACCTGTTTTGCTAAAATGGCATACATAAAACACTTTTCATCTTTCAAATGTTCAGGATTAATGCAGGCTTTTCTTGCTTGTATAGCTGCTGGTAATGGAATATATGTGCTTCCACGTAAGGGATTGTACTTATTTATTTTCAATCGTACTCCTTCCACTGCTAACAAAGCCCAATTACTGCCTTTTAGCTCTGATTCTTCCATTTCAGGAGTGAACTTAGTAAATTGTGTTTCCAAGAAACTACTTAAGTCTGTTTCCAAAAATAGGGCCTGATTTCGTGTTTTAAAAGCCCGATCTGTAATTTCGTTGTAGGACGTATGAATGAATCTTCATTCAGCCACGAGATTAACTTTGATCGACTTGTGCATTGCTAGTTCTTTCTGCATAGCTTGTTTTATTTGCTGTTTGGACTCTTTAAGGTATGAATTTAAATCCTTACACGTATCGCAACGAATGAAATAGGATTTAAGTCGACCTTCAAAAGATGTCTCATATTCAATAAGTCCGTTTTTGTCAGGGACCAATGACAGTAGGTAATGTTTTGTAGGCTCTGCTTTTTGTCTTTTAGCTGCCGACACAATATTACAACATTCTTCATGCCGACGTCCATTGTAGGCATTGTTGAATTTACTGCCACACGTTTTACACTCATGAAATTCCTCACACGAACCTTCATGACGCTTTCTATCATAGTCCCGAAGAAAAGTTTTTCCACACTGTTTACACATATAGCTAGGAATGGGTTCTTCCATCATGAATGTTGATTTCTGCAAACAGCTGCTTACTGCGTATCACAGGGCTAGAGGTTGGTCGGTGAGACGGTCTTTCACGATGTGAACACCGTGAGAGGTAGTAGTCAACTGGTGATATTCTTGTTAAGGGTCCTCAAATATACCCCTAGTCTAGACCAACAGCTCTTTACAGCGTATGACAAGGCTGTAGAGTGGACAGTGAGACGGTCTTTCACGATGTGAACACTGTAACAAGTAGTAGTCAACTGATTATAAACTTGCTAAGGGTTCCCTAATATACAATAGTCAAGACCAACAGCTACTTACTGTGTAGTACAAGGCTGTGCAATAGTTGTTTTGACAGTCTTTCACGATGTGGTCACTGTGAGTGGTGGTTGTCAACTAATGATATTCTTGCTAAGGGTCCTCTAATATACCCCTAGTTAAGGTTAACAGCTACTCACTGCTTATGACAAGGCTAAAGACTGGTTGTTTCAACGGTCTTTCACAATGTAAACACTGTGATAGGTAGTAGTCAACTGAAAATATTATTATAGCCTTCTCAAGGTTATCAGGTACTAACTGCATATCAAAAGGCTGTACACTCATGTGTGTTAGGCACTCTTTCTTGCTAAGGACCCCAATATTCTCTACACAAGGCTATACATGCTAGTTTTGAACACTTAGTAGTTAATTGTATATTCAATTTTTATACAAAGCTTATACAAGAACGCTTTTCATGAGGTAGAACTTTGTTAAATATCTACATGCGACACGCAAAGTATGTTTCCGCTATCTAGCGGTGACTATGAGAACTACTTGAACGACCAGCATGCTACCTAGCGCTCCATTTCAACACTCTCTCACTGAACGACCAGCATGCTATCTAGCGGTCGATATCAATACTCACTCAACTACCAGCCTGCTACCTATCGGTCAATATAACAACTCACTCACCTACCAGCATGGTACATGGCTTTTTTTCGTCAGTTTTTTGTTGGCTTTTTTGTTGGCTTTTGTTGGCTCTTGTTGGCTTTTTGTTGGCTTTTGTTGACTTTTGTATTACCTCTTTCATATTTGCTCTTGCTTGTTGGGGCTTATTTGGTCTTGGAAAGTATGTCAGTCCTTTTTATGGCTGCATAATGCTTACAGCCATGTTTGTAAGCAGCAGCAACAACAACAACACACAAAATTTAAAAAAAAAGTACTGCAAGGTTTATCAATGACTCTCAACTCTTACACTTACCTCTATCCCATGTCTAGTCCAAAAAAATAGTGTATTTTTTCATATTTTTCAAAATATATTTGGAAAGTAGGACATATCATTAAACTAAAAATCCTAAAAAGACATATGTTAACTCAAACACCTACCTCTATACCACTCTCAGTCCAAAAATAGTGTATTTTTCAAATTTTCCAAAATATATTTCCAAAATAGGTTATATTTCCAAACTTAAAAAGTTTACAAAATTGTTTGTTTGACATATCCTTTACCCCCTCTACCGCCGTAACAAGTCCCAGGTCTCTAGGGCAACAAAAATAAAATTTTGAAAATGGGTTATATTTCCAAAATTAGGAATTTTACAAAAACGTTTGTCTGACGTAAATCAGTGGTCTTTACCCCCTCTATCCCTACACTAAGTCTCAGGTCTCAAGGACAACAAAAATAAAATTTTGAAAATAGGCTATATTTCCAAAATTAGGAATTTTACAAAAACGTTTGTCTGACGTAAATCAATGGTCCTTACCCCCTCTATCCCCTTGCCAAGTCTCAGGTCTCTGGGTCAACAAAAATAAAATTTTGAAAATGGGCTATTTTTTCAAAATTAGGAATTCTACAAAAAAGTTTGCTTTAGATAAATCAATGGTCATTATCCCCTCTATCCGCATACCAAGTCTCGGGTCTCTAGGACAAACAAAAATTAATTTTGAAAAATTGTCACTATTTTGGAAACTAGGAATTTTACAAATAAGTTTGTTTGACATAAATCAATGGTCTTTACCTCCACTAGTACCATACAAAATTTCACGTTTCTAAGACAAAAGAAAATTATTTTGAAAAATGGTCACTATTTTGGAAACTAGAAATTCTACAATAAAGTTCGTTTAACATAAACTAGCAGAAGTACCCGTTCTTCGAACGGTGTTCGTAGTTAACACCAGACATTATCAATTGAGCTACTGTGCAATGGTTAGCGGTTTGTCATTCCATCAACTTTATCAGAACGAAGTTAGTTTATTGGAAATAACACACACACTGTTAATTTAAGGCCTTTAAAATGTAGTTTTCGGAGACCCTTTATAGATTCCCGAATTATTTGTCTCACATTGAGAAGCGCAACATATGCTTTGGTCGTCCTATTAGGATAATTTTTATATTTCGCATATTTTAGCATATATTGAGAAGTTTTTCTCTATATCCACCCTTCTACTGTATGAAAACTACGGTGAAGAGTTTTATAAATGATTGGTGTATTGACTCTCATGGTTACCATACCTAATTTTAAGATGCTCCAAGCATCCGAACACGAGGTATAGGCGTACATAAAGATACACAGAAAGACAGACAGACAATTCTATTGTCTACAACATATTACCCAGATATCCAAATATGGGTATATCTACCACACAGTATCAAATAAAATCATCCTTATGATGAACCCGTATGTCGACAAAAAAAAAAAATAGTTAAAATGTGCTCTCAGACTTTTTTTTTTTTGCGTATGGCTTTTAGTGCCGGGAGTGTCTGAGGACATGTTCGGCTCGCCAGTTTTGTAGCTGCTTCGAGACGGACACCCAATGGGTGAGCTACAAGTACCGTTCAGGAGGGAAGTTGGAATCGAAGGACGAGGAGTAGGAAGGTAGCGGCTGTGGCCTATAGTTAGGGACCAACCCCGGCATTTGCCTGGAAGGAAGATGGGAAACCACAGAAGACCATCTTCAAGGTTGCCGGCGGAGGGATTCGAACCTCCTCGCCTCCCGGATGTGAGCGACTGCCAGCAGTCATGCCGTAACGACCACGGCTAACTCACCCGGTGCTCTCAGACTAAATTCACCTAACGTGTACTTCCTGATGTGAAATACAATTGAACGTCTTGTAGACGAAACGCAATACACGTCACATAAAAACTGACCCTCTACGTTGTGCTAGGTGCCCATACACAGGAAGACCCCTTTCATAAATTATAAAGGCTTGTGGTGCATGAAAATTCAGGTTCTCTAGACTCAAATTGCCCAAATTCCTAAAAGCCGCAAAAAATGCTAGTTCAAATCAGGAATTTGTGAAAATAATGTTGCGGTTTGGAGATATAATAGACCTTCTGTACTATATGTCGAACGTGAAAATTGCATGAAAACAAGTAGTTCCGTGAAGAACTATACAGCCTATTTTCATATATCCTACTTATGTTAATTTCCACTATCAACATACACAATTTCAGTTTGATTGCAGTAATAGATTCGTAGATATTGAGAACCGACTAAATATTTCGGATTGTCGCCATGTTGGATTTTATATATGTAGGTCCTAGAGTTATGTACTGTTACATGCAGATTATTGTGAACGTGTAGTATTGAAACTTCAATCGCATAATTAGGACACAAGAAAAAACAAGGAGATTAAAAAAATTTTCACAGCTGCCATCTTGAGGTTATGGAAACAATTGAAATAAATTAGATGCCAGTGGATTAACATTCGGATAAAGATTTACTGTACCAAGTTTCACTGAACGCGGATGGTTAAATTACGAGAAACGTCCATGTGAATATTTATAATTCGCGTCACCGCCATGTTGGATTTGTGTTCACCAGGTTATTTAAAGTCCTATAGGTGAACTTAAGTTCATAGCCCCTATGAACATTAAAAAATGCAGTTTGATTGCTAAAATAGATTCGTAGATATTCAGTATCGTCTAAATATTTCGGATGGTCGCCATGTTGGATTGTTAAATGTATAGGCCATAGAGTCATGTACCATTAAAGGAAAAGTATTGCGTAGGTTCATTATACAAACTTTCATTTCGATCGCATGACTACATCACAAGAAATAAAAACTTAATTTTAAAATTCGCACTGCCGCCATCTTGAGGTTATGTAAACAATTGATCTAAATTAGATACCAGTGGATTACAATGTGTATAAATATTTCCTGTACCAGGTTTCAGTGCGCTTGGAACATTAAATCGCGAGAAAGGTCTATTTAAAATGTTCAAATTCGCTTGGCCGCCATGTTCGTTTTGTAGTAAACCGGTTTTTGAAAATCTTATAGATGGACTTCCAGTAGTGCCCTTTATCTCCGTACAAAATTTTAGGGAGATACCGCTAATAGTTTCAGAGATATAGAATGCCGGTGAAATATTTCGCACATCCGCCATCTTGTGATTATGTAAACAATTGAACGAAGTTAGATGTCGGTGCATTACAATGTATATAAACATATACTGTACCAAGTTTCATTGCGTTTGGTTGGTCAAATCGCGAGAAACGACTATTTAAAAGTCGCAAATTCGCTTGGCCGCCATGTTGGTTTTGTAGTTACCAGGTTTTCAAAAGTCACATAAGTGAACTTATAGTAGTTCCCTCTATCACTATAGAAAATGTCAGGGTAATATCGGTAATAGTTTCGGAGATATTGAATGCTGGTGAAATATTTCGCACAGCCGCCATGTTGGATTGGTGAGTCGTAACAAAATTTGAAGGGCACGGTCGAGGTCGCCGGGAATAGTGCTATGAACTTTCCGAGTTTCATTGAAATCGCTCCTGCCGTTTAGATTTTATTAGGGGGGGACACACACACGAATCACACACACACACACACACACACACGCACACACACACGGACAAAAGGTGATCTCATAAGCCTATTTTTTCAAAATTGAAAATAGGCTAAAAATCTAGGTTACCCCTTCACCCACTTAATTGCATTGATGAATTATACGGTCTACGTTGGTTCCGTGATAACCTTATAGCCATTTGCAAATTTCACAGAAATGTAATAAATGGAGTGTCATTGCTTCTTACAGAAATAGATGGAATGTTGTATGCCACCCCATGAGATAATGTTCTCATGGTTACCGATTTGCATTCCTTCATTAGTTTGTTAAATTAAATTAAATTAGTTTTCTGGGAATATTTCACAAACTGTTGGATTTAGAGCCTTATAATGTAGTTTTCGAGGACCCTTTAGGGCCCCCGAGTTTTGTTGCTGGCACCGAGGGGCTTTGTCTCGTCGTTGTACGCCATAATATAATACTAATAATAATATAATATAGGGAGAAATTATAACTCCTATTTTTTATTTTTTATTTTTTATTCAGCCAATGGCCATGTACTTTTCTTTTCAGGACGGGTCAGGGAAGGGATATTATCAGAGAAAGACGCATTCACATCGCGCTTGAGCAAAATGGAAATGGCCTACCATATAACTAAGGACATCTATATGAAAAGGTCAATATCCTTCAACGCAAAACTAAAACATTACTGCAGTGTCATCCGTCCGGAAGTCTTGCATTCTTCTGGTAGCCTCACGATGAACAAAAAAGGCTTGGTCGAGAAACTGGACGCCAAAGAAAGAAACATTTTGAGAAAGATATTGGGTTCCATCAAAGATAATGGGGAATACAGAAAACGGCATAAACATAACCTATATACTCATGTGGAGAAGATAAGCTACGTCATCCGGAAGAGAAGGTTACCATTTGTTGGGCATGTGAAACGAATGAGCCCAGCGAGATTGACCAACCGCAACATAACTTACTTTCAGGAGAGGAAAACAAAATGGGCCTGGTTCATTGAACTGGATAAAGATCTGAAAGAAGTGGGGATTACGCCAACAGACATCCAGGAGTGGGTCCCACTCAAAGGGAAACTTCAAGCTTGTAAAGGTTTTCAAGAAAAACCGAAGCTGAAAACGGGAAAGATTTGGACCCAGGAACGGAAGGAAGTCCACCGAGAACGAATGCGGGCGTACAGGGCAAACATCAAAGCCAGTAGGAGACGGTTCGAATGACGCGGTCCATAGATGGCCTATACGAAATGAATGAATGAATGAATGAATAATATGGGGATAGGAATATAATAGGAATAACACCCGCAGGTGTAAATCGCGTGAAAAAATTCTAGAGTACACCTTGATCCCCTTAAGCGCGTTCAACGTATTGATGAATTTTACGGCTTTGGTTCTGTGATAACCTTCTAGCCGTTTGCAAACTTTCACACTAATGTAATTAATGCAATTGCATTGCGTCTTACAGCAATAGATGGGACCTCTGAGAATCCGTTGGCATGGTTACTGGCTTGCATTCGTTCATTAGTTTATTAAATTAAATTAGTTTTCTGGGAATATCTAAAAAAACGGTTGGTCTTCGGTCCTTAAAATGTGGTTTTCGGGGACCCGAGTTTTGTCTCTCACATTGAGGGGCTGAAAATGAGTTTTGTCTCGTCCTTCTACGCCCATTTCAGCATGTATTTTAAGGGGGTAGACCCCCTTTTATGAGAGGTACGGAGAAGAGTTACATCAATGATTGGTGTCGTGCCTCTGATGGATATCTGTACCAAATTTTACGTTGATACACCCAGCCGTTCTCGAGTTATAAGGGAACAAATTTGTCCACAGACAAACAAACAAACAGACAGACAAAAAAAAAAAATCGCGCGCATCCATCATAAAACAGTCTGAAACGTGTAAGCATCTAAAATTTCCGTAGAAATTCAGAGATAAACACACAAATTTTCATTTTTATATATTGAGAGATATACTGCACCGCCCGGTGTTGACCGTGTTTTATTGCACAGAGTCTGGTTTTACTCGCTAACCGTTGGAGATATACGAAATGTGATAAGGACCTTTCGGATAGAAAATTAAATGTTAAAGCTCATGTATACCATCAAAAGTTTGCTATTTCTTAGCGTTCTCTTTTTATTTGAAAAGGAAATATGAAATTTTGAAACCAAAGGGTGTAGTGACGTCACAAATGTTGGTTTTACTCGCTATCTGTTGGAGATACGCGAAAAGTGATAAGGAACTTTCGGATAGGAAATTAAATTTCAAAGCTCGTATGTGCCATCGCAAGTTTGCTATTTCCTACCGTTCTCTTTTCATTTTAAATGGAGATATGAAATTTTGAAACCAAAGGGTCTAATGACGTCACTAAAATAGTCGCCATTTTTTAATAGTGCAAAATTTCGAAATCAAAAGTATCCTATATGTAAACCTGGTAAATCAGCAACATCCATGCAAAATTTCATTTAAATCGGACCAGTGGTTCTTGAGTTATTGAGTAACAGACAGACAGACAGACAGAAAGACAGACACACACCATCTCATTTTTAGCCTATTTTCAATTTTGAAGAAATAGGCTTATGAGATCACCTTTTGTCCGTGTGTGCGTGTGCGTGTGTGTGTGATTCGTGTGTCCCCCCCCCCCACTAATAAAATCTAAACTGCAGGAGCGATTTCAATGAAACTCGGAAAGTTCATAGCACTATTCGCGGTGACCTCGACCGTGCCCTTCAAATTTTGTTACGACTCACCAATCCAACATGGCGGCTGTGCGAAATATTTCACCAGCATTCAATATCTCCGAAACTATTACCGATATTACCCTGACATTTTCTATAAGATAGAGGGAACTACTATAAGTTCACTTATGTGACTTTTGAAAACCTGGTAACTACAAAACAAACATGGAGGCCAAGCGAATTTGCGACTTTTAAATAGACGTTTCTCGTGATTTGACCAACCAAACGCAATGAAACTTGGTACAGTATATGTTTATATACATTGTAATGCACCGACATCTAACTTCGTTCAATTGTTTACATAATCACAAGATGGCGGATGTGCGAAATATTTTACCGGCATTCTATATCTCTGAAACTATTAGCGGTATCTCCCCAATATTTTGTACGGAGATAAAGGGCCCTAATGGAAGTCCATCCATAAGACTTTCAAAACCCGGTTAACTACAAAACGAACATGGCGGCCAAGCGAATTTGAAAATTTTAAATAGACCTTTCTCGCGATTTAATGTTCCAAGCGCACTGAAACCTGGTACAGGAAATATTTATACACATTGTCATCCACTGGTATCAAATTTAGTTCAATTGTTTACATAACCTCAAGATGGCGGCAGTGCGAATTTTAAAATTAAGTTTTTATTTCTTGTGATGTAGTCATGCGATCGAAGTGAAAGTTTGAATAACGAACCTACGCAATAATTTTCCTTTAATGGTACATGACTCTATGGCCTATACATTTAACAATCCAACATGGCGACCATCCGAAATATTTAGACGATACTGAATATCTACGAATCTATTTTAGCAATCAAACTGCATTTTTTAATGTTCATAGGGGCTATGAACTTAAGTTCACCTATAAGACATTAAATAACCTGGTGATCACAAATCCAACATGGCGGTGACGCGAATTATAAATATTCACATGGACGTTTCTCGCAATTTAACCATCCAAGTGCAGTGAAACTTGGTACAGTAAATCCTTATACGAATGTTAATCCACTGGCATCTAATTTATTTCAATTGTTTCCATAACCTCAAGATGGCAGCTGTGAAAAATTTTAAAATCTCCTTGTTTTTTCTTGTGTCCTAATTATGCGATTGAAGTTTGAATACTACACGATCACAATAATCTGCATGCAACAGTACATAACTCTAGGACCTACATATATAAAATCCAACATGGCGACCATCCGAAATATTTAGTCGGTTCTTAATATCTACGAATCTATTACAGCAATCAAACAGAAATTGTGTAGGTTGATAGTGGCAATTAACATAAGTAGGATATATGAAAATAGGCTGTATAGTTCTTCACGGAACTACTTGTTATATATTAGTATGATGAACGGTCTCTATCCCCTCTACCGGTGAACTAAGTTCCAGGTCAGTATGACAAAAATGAAAAAAGGTCAATTGGGAATGTAGGCGATTTTTTATAAAACAAAAAATTATAAAAAAGTGTTCTATGGGCTTAAAAGAATGGCCTCTGTGTCATTTATTTTTTATAATAAAACTTTTTTATTTTTTACATTTTTTTGAAAAAGTTCAATTTGAATTTTTTATATTTTGGAAGCTAAAGAGTTTTCAAAAATTTTTGTTGGACATAAATGAATGGCCCTGGCGCCATCTACCACAAAAATAAATTTCAAGTCTCAAGGACTAAAACTGCAGAAGGGGGGTGAGGGGGTTCTAACGAGTGTCATGGCCGCCGCGTGGACTCACCCCCCTACTGCAGTTTTAGTCCTAGAGACTTGAAGTTTATTTTGGTGGTAGATGGCGTCAGGGCCATTCATTTATGTCAAAAAAAAATTTGTAAACTCTTTAGTTTCCAAAATATAAAAATTTCAAAATTGAACTTTTTAAAAAAAAAAATTTTAAAATAAAAAAATGTTTTATTATAAACAAGATGTTCAGTAAAGAACATATAGCCTACTTTCTCCTAAATGCATGGGTATTGTTATAACTCTTTGTCCTTTTCAAGGAGTATGATTGAATGTTAGTTGTAGTAGCTTGTTGAAATACAACGTGCTATAGGGATATTAAACATGAATATGAGGTGCCCTTTGCTAGTGCTACCTCTGTTCCAAATTTCGTTCCATTCGATTCCACCGTGTTCGAATTAATAGGGGGAATCAATTTTGACATAAAGATGGCCGCCACCCGCAAACTATTAGGCTAATAACCTATTAGATTGGTCAAAGGATGCTGTTGAAAATATGCTGAGAATACCTTTCTTTATCTATGCTGATTTTGAAAGTATACTGGTACCCTATCAAACATGTCTACCTAATCCTGAAGCAAGTTGTGCAGTGCCATACCAGAGTCATGTTCCTATGAGCTTTGGTATATACGTTAAAACCTCACCTGCCGTGGAACACATAAAGACAAACCTTCCTAGCCAACCTGTTATTTATCGTGGACCTGACGCTGCAGAAAATTTGATGTACTGTTTGATCTCAATAGCTAATGAAATTGATCGCCTTTACAGCTTAAATGTTCCAAAGGCCTTAACTCAGGATCAAGAAGCAGAGTTCCAATGTTCTGAAACCTGTTATTTGTGTGAAAAAACATTTACCAAAGAGGACTGGAAAGTTAGAGAACATTGCCATATTACAGGGGAATACCGTGGAAGTGCTCAAAATAACTGTAATTTGAGTTGTAATACACGTATTCCCGTTCCTGTATTTCTACATAATATGAGTGGCTACGACGCAAATTTCATTTTAAAGCAGTTGGGATGTACTAATGAGAGAGTGTATGTTATCGCTAACTCCAAAGAAAAGTACATTTCCTTCACCAAATATATGGGTAATGTTAAGCTTCGATTTGGTTTCGGTTAATGCCAAGTAGTTTGGAAAACTTAGTTTCCAACTTAACATTATACCCTGAAACAGACAAGTACTTTGGAAAAGAAAATGCAATGCTCATGACTCGTAAAGGGGTATTTTGTTATGACTACATTGATTCATGGGAAAAGTTAAGTGAAACGTGTTTACCTCCAAAAGAGGTATTCTTTAACAAATTAAGTCAAGAAGATGTTGGCAAGAAGACTATGAACATGCCAAAAATGTGTGGAATCAGTTCAACATTAAAACTCTAGGGTAATATTGTGACCTCTACCTAACTTCAGATGTACTTCGTCTTGCAGACAGCTTTGAAACATTTAGAAACAAAACACTAGAAACATACCGAGTGGATGCTGCACACTTTTTTACTTCGCCTGGTTTAAGTTTCGAGGCAATGCTCCTTCACACAGGTATTGAACTGGAATTGCTACAGGATTACGATCAGATTCTTCTAATCGAGTCTGGAATACGTGGAAGCATATGCCAGGTGTCTCATCGGTATGCTGAAGCTAACAATAAATACATGGAAACCTATGATTCTGAGAAACCATCGCAGTTTATTACCTATGATGATGCCAACAACCAATACGGGTGGGCTATGTGTCACTCTCTTCCTTATGGTGGATTTCAGTTGGTTTCTCCAAATACGGTTGATCTAGAAAAAGGAAAGGAAGACGATCCTGTGGGATACATTCTAGACGATGATGTTGATTACCGATCTGACCTTCATGATCAACACAACGATTTACCTTTCCTACCAGAGTGTACACAACCTAAGGATTCGTCTCTGAAGAAACTAATTCCTCATCTTGGAAATCGAAGGCGATATGTTGTTCACTACATGGCATGAAAACAGGCTTTAGATCATGGAATAAAATTGATAAAAATTCATCGTGTGTTAAAGTTTAAGCAAAGACCTTGGTTAAAGGCATACGTTGATTTTAATAACAACCTTCGAAAACAAGCCAAAAATGATTTTGAGAAAAATCTGTACAAATTATTCAACAAAGCCATTTTTGGAAACACAATGTAAAATATCCGTAAAAGAATAGATATACGTCTTGTGACTGACAGCAAAAAGGCAGAAATGCTAATAGCAAAGCCGACATTTATTGACAGAACAATTTATGGTCCTAACATAGCTGCTTTCCACATGGCTAAACGTAACATTGTATTCAATAAGCCTATATATATTGGAATGTGTATACTGGATATTTCAAAAACTCTCATGTATTCCCACCACTATGATGTCCTGCTACCCTATTATGGAATGAACAATCTTAAACTCATGTATATGGATACCGGCTCGATCATTTATTTGGTTAACATCCAAGATGTATATCAAGACAAGTTGGATTTCCTAGAACACCTGGACACATCTGATTATCCTACTAATCACATATGTTACTCTACATCAAACAAGAAAACGTTGGGGAAATTGAATGACGAGGCTTGTGGACAAATTATAAAAGCATTTGTTGGACTTAGAGCTAAAATGTACGCTTTAGACAAAAATGGTAAAGAAATCAAAAAGATTAAAGGTATTAACAGAGGTGTTGTCAAAAATTGTATAAGCTTTCAATATTATATGGATAGTGTCTTTAAAAACAATGTAAAAAGAATACCCATGAACATTATCGCTTCTAAACAACATGACATAACATCTTTAAGACCAAACAAAATTGCTTTGTGTCCTGGTGATGATAAAAGAGTGATTGATGCTGATGGTATAGGTACACATGCCTATGGTCATTACTCAATCATTGACCATGCTTAAAGAGTTAAGTTATGAATATCAAAATCTTCTGCCTGCAACTAGCAAATACATAAAACAGAACAATTTAGGAAATAAAACAATAGCACTACAAAAATAAAGAACAAAAATAAAAAATGGTATTCATAATCAAATATAAATAAAATAGAAAACACAATAAAAAAAGAATATACAGTGTGGTCCACCAGCCCCTTATTTTTTTTGGAGGAAGGCAACCCAACTAACGCGTATATCACAGTCATTCTAAAAACATTAGTACCTGCTCCTATACGTCCATTGTACAACTTTACCGTTGAGTAAATCCTCGCGAATATAGTAGAAATCAATAGTGGCAGTGTTCTTCAATGACCTCAAATATAATGCATGATTGAAACGATCAGAGCTCCGAATAACACCTTCTTACGTTTGGACAGGAAGTGTCTACGAATAGATTCATTAAGTGCCGGCAATACGCCATGGTTCTCGGTAGCTGTGGTGGCTAAATCAAGAATTGCTAGAGTAGCATCAACGAAGTCGCATTTTAGTAGGTTCGAACCTCAAACTAGTACATTTTTTTTCTTAATATCGTTTATATGTATTATGGACGCATATCTATCTGTTCCAACGAGTGATTTTTTTATTTGGTAAGCAGCCAGATTGGACGATGACATATTGATCTGTAGAACGAAAGCAAGGTATCCTGTATATTCAACGAAGCAAGTGTTCGAAATTTTGACCACCTTTGTTTAAAGGAAAACTCCGACTCACTCAGACGGCCCACATAACAAATAGATTTGTTATGTGGGTAGGCTCACGAATAAATACATCAGACCGAATCTATAATTTCTTTCAACGGCGTCTCTGCGAAAAGCGCTTTCTATACACTTACACTAATAGTTAGTTAGTGAGATTTTAAGGGGCGGAACTATGAGGTCATATATCCAAAACATGCAGTAAATACAGATAATTAGAACATTATTGGTTGTACGTCCCTTTTAACTGCTCTGGCTTTTAGATACGCCGGGGTGCCGGAAATTTGCTCCGAAGGGGATCTTCAACGTGCCAGTAAATCTACTGACACGGCTCCCTCGCATTTCCGCACCCTCGAATGCCAGCTGACTGCGCCAGGATACGAACCTGCAACCTTGGGCACAGCAAGCGAGAACGTTACCGCTGAACCTCGCAGCAAGGCAGTAATTACAGAACGTGTCATATTATTATGAATATTGAACTATTAAAATTCTAATTATCACGAATAGAGTCGCCTCCGTTGCGTAGTGGTCAGCGTGATTAACTGCCAACCCGGACGTCCTGAGTTCGATTCCCGGCTCTGCCACGAAATTTGAAAAGTGGTATGAGGACTGGGACGGGGTCTACTCAGCCTCGGGTGGTCCAAATGAGTAGAGGGGGTTCGATTCAAACCTCAGCCATCCTCAAAGTGGTTTCCCACTTCGCCTTCGGGAAAATGCCGGGATGTTACCTACCGTACGGCCACGGCCGCCTCCTTCCCTCTTCCTTGCCTATCCCTCCCGATCTGCCCCTCCCTTCCCTCAAGAGGACCCTGTTCGCTTTGCAGGCCGCCTGAGCGAGGTGCTGATCCCACATCCCCAGTTGTATACCCCAGACGAGATGTTTCAAGCTCCAGGACACTGCCCGTAGAGTCCATGGGAAAAACTAACCTGGAGGGTAAAATCGACTAAAAAAATAATAATTATAACCATCCATGGTTTTGAACAGTTTTTTTTTTCGTTTTAGTCAATTTACCCTCAAGGTTGGTGGTTCCCACGGACTCAGCGAGGGAACTCACCACTACCGCCTCTATGGGCAGTGTCCTGAAGCCTGGAACATCTGGTCGGGATACAACTGGGGAGGTGTGATCAGCACTTCGCCCAGGCGGCCTCACCTGCAAAGCGAACAGGGGCCTAATGAGGGATGGAAGATTGGATAGATAGGCGAGGAAGAGGGAAGGAGTAGACCTGACAGTAGGTACTGTCCCCGTTTACCCGGATAGTAGGCTGTCAGATATCCGCCCCCTCAATCGGATTGCCAACAATCAATCGCACCGGCTCAGCTACATCAATGAAAATGGCACTGACAGATACTACCGAGGTTTGAACACAGAAGTTACCAAGAAAATTATTGTGGAACACACCAAAATAGACGGGAGTTCATACTTACTTTTACTTACCTCTTAAAAATTATCTCGGGGATTGGGTTGACAACAGGATCTCTAAAGTATGCTCCCACAATAATCTTGACCATGACATTTAAAAATGAACCAAAACGAAGGCAAGAACTTTGAACTGTACAAAAGCTTTATTTCAAATAAAGGGTATGACTTTAACAAACTCAACAAAATAAATGTGGCTATCAGTAGCCCATGTCAATCTGACTATGTCCTCCTAAAGGACTTGCAAAGTTATCAAACAATATGTTAGCTCCCATGAGCTCAAAATAACGTAACATTCAATACACATTTGGATTGGATAAGGAAGTCAGGATACGACACATATATATAGAGCATTTGGTTTCTTTTAATAAACATCACACTTGTATTAATAGGCGCAAGGCCAGAGTATCGACCTCGCCCGCTGATAACCAGATGTCTAACCAGCTGCGATCTACCCTTCAACCTGACGCATGCCTGTCAAATGGGGCTCACTCGTCACGCCACACTGCGTAAGAATTCAGCTCCTTCTCTAAGCTTTTAAATGTCTGCAAGACAACTCATATATATATTGACGCAAATCTTTCAAATGCTTTACTCACATACCACTGGATTATTCTGACAATCCCTAAACTTGTTAAGTTATCATCCAAATGTTTAATAAGCATAGTTTAGAGTATAAAACACACTCTTAAATGTTTATAACAAAACAAATAAATTATTTATAACAATTAGAAATTGTTTATAATATTGTCGAAGATAATTACAAAAATTTTAAACACGCCTTTAACATTACTTTCGTTCCACATTATTGTCAAAGATATTTACATTTATTATTTACAATATTAACATTTAAATTATTTAAATTATTAATTTAAGAAATACATTGAACCACATGTTCATCCGGTTGGTAATTTCATAATCGTTTCCATATAATCGACCAATGAAGGTTAGTTATACATGTTAATGTCACAATCTGGTTTAATAAAGGTTGTAATAATTATTATTATTTGTGACGGTAATCTTCATTCAAAATCTTATCTCAAATTCTTTCAAAACTCTTGTTAATTATAACAGTAAATTCACTTGATTAATTTTCAACGAACTATGACAATACACTCTAGCGGAAAATACTTCGCTTACAAAATAATGCACAAAACTGCATTAAAAATTTGGCCCAAAATTCATCATATATTAAAATATACGGCATCAAAATCTTCCACAGAATTTACAAAAACCTCCACTAACACAATCTTTATCATCATTAATTACTGTGGGAATCTCCTTCATTTATTTAAGGGCATTATACATCAGCGACTTTCAACATGTCCGCTGCACTATCGATTATACATTCATAGTTCCACTTAAAAATTCTTATAATCATTAATTGTTTCAAAACTGTTGTCATTTAACCTTCGTGGATTTCATTCATGAATCGTAATGAAGTAAAAATTTGCCAATCACAAACAAATTTAATGGTGAATACGCTTGTATACGCCTGTCTGGTCTATCAAAATTTTAAGATTAACATCTTAAAAGAATTGTAGTATAAAAATACTATCCTCAAATAAAGTGCGACTAACTGCAAAATAGTCTACTAGAATCCAATTAGACTGGGAATGCAAACATCATTATATAAATCTCTAAATGAGAAAACTCCTAACACAAGTTTATGACTTTAATGCATTCAATAATTCATAATTAAAGTTCATCTTTCACAAAAATGTCTATGATGCAATGATCGTTCATAACTGACGATAAATGTCTGTGTTGCAATCAATTCAAATAACGACTAGTATTTCCAAGATCGTCGACAACGTAATGGATTTTAACGCTCTAAAATCATTTAAATGTTCTTCCTTCTTGATGATGACAGAAAATTGGTCAAAGTAATTAAACTGGGGTAGAATTACTTTAATAAAGTGACACGCTGTCTGAATTTAAATCTGCCATAAAAATCATTAACTTACAGTCAAATCGAGACTACAAAAAAAAATAAGCAAATTACTGAAAAATCTAAATATCAGTCTCAACTGATCCAAAATCGTTTAACTATGCCCATGACATAACAATGTCTTAATAAATCGTCGAAAAAGGCATAACTCATCAAGGTGTACTGAGAATATGAATCTCAAACAAGAATATTGGCAAAATACATGAGGACAAAAATATGGGAAAATGGTTGCTCAAATATTGCTAAGAAACTCAAATACAATAAACGTTCACGACTACCTTATCTGCCGATTGACGTTCCAGAGGAAAATTCCCCAAAGAAGACTGTTGATGGATCCATTTCACCAAGTTAAAGCTGAGCTCCATCCTCGAAACAAGAAACAGCACCATCGGAGAATCGAACTGCTTCACGAAGACGAACGACATCCTTCCGGCAATAATCTTCTTTGTGAGTCGGGACAACCCTGACCTCTCTTGAAAAATCCCTGAAGTTCCAGTTGAAAATCGCCATGAAGTTTTTGTAGAAATTTCCGAAGAAATATTCATATTCAGTGAGTATGAAATCATTTCCATTGCTGTTTGATAGTATTCAGCCTTTAATCACGAAACATGGGTGTAGATGTTTGTTCACCACATGTTCGCTTGTGTGGAATAGCAATTAGCGAAGTTCCATGCTGCTATCTTACTCCGTTGAAATATGTCCCAATTGCATTAAAGTCCTTTAGCCTTCCATCTTCTCTTCGGTTATGGTAATAGAAGAACAAACTGCCATATTAAACTGCTCCATAATACTGTAGCGTTGTGTCACAAAAGCAATCTGAAGTCTCCCTATTTCACTAGCCTTGTCAGCCGTGGCGTAGATTCTGGCGATAGAAAGTGTTTCTCCTGTGGCGAGAAAATCACTTTTGTCAGTCGTCTAAAATTGTCAATAACTTCCAAAATACTTCCTCGAAATTGTTCAACTTTTCTACACTCCTTACTGTAGCAATGCACAATAGAATTAGCTTATAGGCGACCGCTAACTGTTCACAGCTAATCTTGTAGAAGCGTTATAATGTGCGTTTCAACTTCACCTAGATTTACTCACAGTAAACTTGCACTGCTTGTATGTTCGACTCTCGTTTTAATGCAGTGGGTTCACCACGCGTTATAAAGACGACTCTTTCACTACTAATCTCACTCGACGTTTCACTGAAATAACTATTTGAGATCTGACGATTGAGCTATCAGACGATTGATGATCTGAGAGAATGAGGAATGAGACTCCTCTCTTCTGCGCAAGGCCTTTTATGAACTTCATGAGGGGCGTATCTATCCCTTCCATCGCGTGTTACTGCGTCATCGCTAGAAGTTCCAACTTCGTCAATACATGACGGATTTTCAAAATTCAAAAACTGAAAATAAATTTCACCAAAATTCCAGAACAATGCCTCTACTGCAAATGTATTTCCACAATTCTGCATTCCAAAAAGAAATAAAAATACCATAGTTTCAGCAATCTCCGTCTTCCTTCAAACTATCGTTCATTGGTTCAAGCCTCCCCTCCAATAGCATAATTTTCTTCCTCAGCAGAATTCCACGTTTCCTGCGACTGCGTCGTAGATCTCGGATCTTTCTCGAATAAATGCTGACGTCACTGAGAATCTCCGCTCAAGTAGCCTGCTGGCATAACGTCTGCGTCATCCGTGCTTACGTCATGACTACCCACGTCATAACTATGACAGCCATAACTTTCATTATAATTTCCAAAATAGCCACCGTGGTCTCTATATAATTCAATTACGGGGGCAGTACCATCCCGGCATTTGCCCGAAGACGAAGTGGGAAATCACGGAAAACCACTTCGAGGATGGCTGAGGTGGGAATCGAACCCCCCCGGGTTGGCAGTTAATCACGCTGACCGCTACGCTACGGAGGCGACTGTCTTGAACAGTATTTAGGGAAAATAGCCATTTAAGTTAGACAAGAAAATAACTTTCCCTATCGTCTTCGTAGATAATGTGAACAAAACCAAGTTGAAATCTTGCTGTACGAGGTATGGAGGGTATAATAAAATAGTTTAAAAAAAGAATTCAAAAATCTGCCGTTGGAGAGTCTTGAGCCCGGGATCTTTGAAATAGCGAGCAGACGCAATAACACTTGCTCACATTTCCAACACACTCGGGAGGTTTTTATTGCGCTTCTTATTAACGCGTATGGTAAAATAATCAATTATTACAGTTAGATCTTAAATATTGATTGGAATGTATTCATTCAGTTCCTGGCAAGTTTTCCAATTTATTTAAAGCAAGTTCCGCGACCGCCTTACGTTAATAAGGCGACAGAACTGCAAATAATGCCCTCAAACGACAGCCCTTCGGTTTTATTTCATACAACTTAGCGTCCAAAATGCTAGCCTGTGATACATTTCGGTCATACAAGCAGGCGTACTGACGAAGAGAACAGAATCATACAGGATTTTGTAACAACGATCACAGCAGCTTCCTTGCCAGCGAGTGTCGTGTGATACGCGCCTAGAGATATGCTATGATTTTTTTTTGTTAAAATTTAATAACAAAACAAGATGTTCTGTAAAGAACGTATTGCCTACTTTCTCCTAAATGCATGGGCATTGTTATAACTCTTTGTCCTTTTCAAGGAGTATAATTGAATGTTGGTTGTAGTAGCTTCTTGAAATACAACGTGCTATGCGGATATTATACATGAATATGATGTGCCCTTTGCTAGTGCTACCTCTGTGAAAAAAATCATTCAGTTCGTTTTCACCGTGTTTGAATTGATGTGGGGAATCGATTTGCACACATACATGGCCGCTATCAGCAAACTATTGGACTGATGACCTTGTAGTTCAGTCAAAAGATGCTTCCCACAAAAAGGTATGTTGTTGAAAAATTTGGTAGAGATCAAATGATTAGGTTGGTCGTAATTTGATTTAAGCTTTTAACATTTGGGTGGCCGCCATTCCGTTTCCGTCAAGATGGTGGCGATATAAAACATGACACTGAGGTGGCCTTTGCTAGTGCTACCTCTGTATCAAACTTCATTCCATTCGGTTTCACCGTGTTTGAAAATATAGGGGGAATCGATTTGCACACATACATGTGTATGTTCGCTATCCGCACACTATTGGCCTGATGACCTTGTAGTGTGGTCAAAAGATTCTCTATACATAAAGGTATGTTGTTGCAACATTTGGTAGAGATCAGATTATTAGGTTGGTCGTAATTTGATTCAAGCTTTTAACATTAGGATGGCCGCCATTACGTTTTCGTCAAGATGGCGGCGATATAAAACATGACCCTGGAGCGCCCTTTGCTAGTGCTACCTCTGTACCAAATTTCGTTCAATTCAGTTTCACTGTGTTTGAATTGATAGGGGGAATCGATTTTCACACATACATCGCCGTCATCTGCAAATTATTGGGCTGATGACCTTGTAGTTCAGTCAAACGACGCTCGCCATACAAGTATATGTTATTGCAAAATTCGGTAGAGATCGGATGATTAAGGTAGTCGTAATTTGATTTAAGCTTTGAACATTTGGGTGGCCACCATTACGCTTCCGTCAAGATGGTGGCGTTATAAATTATGTCACTAAGGTGTTCTACGCTAGTGCTACCTCTGTACCAAATTTCGCTCAATTCGGTTTCACCGTGTTCGAATTGATACAGGGGGCAGACATTCAGAGTTCACACACCCACACACACACAGAGACACAGTCACACACACACACAGACAGACACACCATTTTTGGCCCTGTGTAGATCTCATAAGTCTGCTTCATTTTTTGCAAAAATCGAAAGTATGCTAATAATACCATGGGAATTTCTAAGGAATACGTGTTCTTCGATGCAAGCACTGGCGATCAGAATATCCTTCGATATGTTGTTGTTTTGTTTCATTTGAGGGGCTAGAACATCGCGGTCACATAGCCCCGTTTACTTGGGTGTGTGTGTAGAATTTGTCTGATAACCTGAGTTATTGCGGGCTTGTAATGATGTGTGTATTTGCAATTAAGGATTGGGAAGGAGGCGGCCGCGGCCTTAAGATAGAATCCGTCCCGGAATTTGGCCGAAATAGAAGTGGGAAACCACGGAAAACCATTTCCAGGGTGGCTGAGGTGGGAATCAAACCCACGTCTTCTCATATTTGCTTCAAGAGGCTACGTGTACCCAATCTCAGCCCTCAGACAAGTATTACATTTCTTGGCAGAGCTGGGAATCGAACCCGGACCTCCGGAGCAACACTTCGATATGTTATGTTAGTATTCATGCCAGTTTCTTAGTTTTCTGCCTTTACAGATCACTTTGCATATCGTACCAATTCGATCGTATTTTCTTTATAAATCATCAAAATTCAACGTACTCTTCGCAAAATTGAGTCGTAAAGCAATAAATGTGGCAATGTAGTTACATCACGACTAAAATGGAATGTGGGATTTCGTTCAAAAAACTATGCCTACTACTGGAATCGAAGCAGCGTTGTACCCGATTGCGCCCACCATGTACGGTCAGGCTTTAAACCTCTTTTTGTTTTTGTTTTTCTTAAGCTCTCTACAGAATTACAGAATTTTCAGATATGATAAATACCATACTATTACATCATAAGAAAATCCAGATAATCGTACAATTGTCCACTTTCACTAAGCTTCCAACGCTCTTTCTGCAGGTGATACCTGAGATCCAGGAACGAGAAATGTTGCTCGTTGTCCATCACGAAGTGTACATATTGGCCCATTATCCACACAATGGCAGTATGTTTAATTTGGGGGAAGGCGGTCACCGACAAACGAATCAACTTCCTGTCATCAAGGTCATCCGTGGGCACATTTAATAGTTGACATACTTTTCCCTTACACCACAGCCACGTGGAGGCAACTCGCGTGCATGATGTGAAGCGGTGTATCGCCGTATCAGTTTGACCACATATAGTACACCATGGGTAAGCTTCAGGACGGATGGTATATCGCCGTAGAGCCGTTTGGATGAGATCGTTGAAGAAGATAAAAACCTGGGAGTGTACAGCAGAAGAAATGGTCATAGCCCCAAAAGTTTTCCAAACAGTGGGCCAATGGACGTAGAGGGTGGTGGCCTCGATTCGCGGTTTGGAGTGTACCACTTGCCGCAACATGTTATAAATACTTTTCGTCGTTGGAACAGTCCCTGAAGGTATTTGGCGAACAGTTTCCAGAAGGTGCTGTTGATGGTCCCTAAATATCTTCGGCAAAGCTCTATCACAACCACGGGCTGTGTTTCGAATATCTTTGTATAGCGCTTTCGTAAAAGTGTCCTGTTGGGAAAGGATGATGATATCGTTCTTACAGAGGAGTGCACGGCATTTCATTCCATGAGCTGTTAGCCCTAGCCCGCCTTGCCGGGATGGGAGATACAACTGTTCCCGTTGTACTCGAAACAGAAATCCTTGCCATATAAACCAACCTGTATATTTTGACAATTGGCTCTCAAACATTTTGGGAAGTGGGAAAAGTTGTGCGACATACCATATTTTAGAGAGCGCAAACACGTTGAGGACCATGACCCGTTGCACTATTTTGAGGTTTCTTTGACCAAATTGGATCAGCACTCCCCTAACTTTGGCAATGTCCTTAGTCCAGTTTGCTTGCACTGTGTCCAGAAGCGATTGCTTCCAGGTAATGCAAAGAATTTTCACCTCATTTACTATCCGGAACCAGGGCTGTTGGGTAATCACTGAGTTAGTATTGAGCGGAAGCAAAGCAGTTTTCTGGGGGTTCGATTGTGCTCCAGAGGCGATATGGTAGAGCTGAAGGACGCTATCGATGTGGGAGATGTCTTCATTATTGCGGATCAATATGGATACGTCATCAGCATAGGCGCACATGCCAAAAACATGTGTGGTCAGTTTGTAACCATGTAGCTTCACCTGGGTAGTCCGAATGAACGGTTCAAGGCTAATGACAAAAAGTAGCATGGAAAGGGGACATCCTTGCCAAACTGATCGTTGTATTGGAATCAGAAGGGAAAGAAAACCGTTGACGAGCACTCGAGACGTAGCATTACAATTTATCATACGAATGTAGTCAATAAGGATTGCAGGAAATTCAAAGTGCTGCAAGACCATGTACAAGTATTCATGACTGATGCGATCGAAAGCTTTATCAAGATCTAAGGTGAGAAAACTCATTGGCTCAGTGGGGAGCATTTCGGCTTTTAGGTGTAGGTCCCGTAGTATCGCTAAGTTTGTTAACAGAGTTCTTCCAGGAATACTGCAACATTGTTCATCGCCAATGATATCATGTAGAACAGTCTTCAATCGGCATGCAAGTACTTTGGTAAGGACTTTATAATCACTGCAGAGCAGAGTAACTGGTCGGAAGTCACCAACTGCCATGGGAGAGGATGTTTTTGGTATGAGGACTATGGTACCCTCGTGATGTGATTGACAAAGAGCACGACGTTGGAGAATGGTACGCAAGACGTGACAAAATTCTTTGCCAATGAGAGGCCAGAAGTGTTTATACAGTTCATATGGCAGTCCATCAATGCCAGGTGAGTGGTTATTTGGAAGGTGCTTAACCACAGAGTGAATCTCTTCATCCGTAATATCCGCGCTGAGCAGAGTTTTGTTGTCCGGAGATAGTTGGGTACTGCAAGATGAAAGCAATAGGGTCACCTGCTGTGGATCAATTGGAGCCTTAGCGTAGAACCGTTGATAAAATAATGATATTTCACTACGTATAGCGTCATGGGAGGTGATGACACTTCCAGTACTGGTGCGGAGGCGGTGGATATATTTACGTTGCCGCTCACGTTGTGCTTTGGCGATATGGTATACACTTGAACGTTCGTCCGGGAGCACTGTACGATCTTTTAAAGCCACGTTTATATGAGCGAGCGTTCGTTGCTGTAGAGACAGGAGCTTGGTTTTAACTTCCCGAATCTGGTCATACATACGCTCCCCATCATCAGATCTTTGCTGGAGCTGGCGAAGAACTCGATAGTAAAATTCAACTGTATCCCGTCTTTCCCGACCTCGTTGGTAGGATATGTTCTTAAAGACGCGGCGGATCCCTGGTTTAACTAAAATATCCCACCAGTCTGCACAGTCGCGAAAGTTGCATTTTTGTTGGACCCATCGAGTCCAGTGTTGTCTGAAAATATCTTGGCATTCCTCCTCCAGTAACAGCGAGCAATTCAGTTTCCAATAACCTCTTCCTATGTGAAATATGGGATGGGGGTAAGAGATTTTACATACGACTGCATGATGGTTAGTGAAACTGGCAGGTATCACTTCATATCGTCTAGGCTGGATAAGTTCCTGGGAAAAGTAGATGCGGTCAGTTCGTGATGAGGAGTTGTGACTTATACAGGTGTAATGGGGCAGGGGCACCCTTAAACTATCCACAGCATCAATGAGGTGTAGGGAGGTAAGGAGGGTCCTGAGAGCCGGGTTGACACCTTGGTATGGACTAGTGGAATCCTCTTGGCGTTGAATACAATTGAAATCCCCTGCAGGAATAAGTTTTTACTTAACGTCGTGCAGATGAGGCAGTATACTATGATGAAAGAACATTTTTCGTTCCACACGTTTATTGGACCCGGATGGGGCATATACATTTATCAGGGTGGTATTGTTTATGTGTCCAGATATTATGCGTCCTGATGGATGACATAGCACAACTTTGAGTGGGATATCATGTCTTATGAGGAATCCGGTCCCTCTATTCGTAGAACCGGTATTGATGTATTGTTTGTAGAAGGCAGATATGGGCAGACAGGGTATAGCAACTTCTTGAATGAAAGCAATGTCAATGTCTGCATCTCGAAGGAATCTCTCCAACAGTTGAAATTTCAGAGGGCATTCTATTACATTGATATTCACAGTGGCCACAGTGAGGAATTGCGCCATTAAGAGAAGTATAAAAGCAGTGCTAGACATACTGGAATGTGGACTCGAGAAAATAAAACACGGGTGAGAAATATACTGGTGCACTATGTCAAATTAGGTTGAGATAGTTCCTTATGACTGCCATTCATAGGCCGGCTGTCAGCGTTTGAGAGCGTTCGTGGGTCCCTAGATGACGTAGAATGAAGATTTTGTTTCTTTTTCACAGCTGCGGGAACGTTTGTAGAACCAGTTTGATTCTTCGGGGCTGGTACGGCAATCGAGGCATTTGTATTAATCTTCTTAGATACGTTCTCAGATCCCCGATCAACCTGCTTAAGTGAGTCGGTAGGTACCAGAGAAGGTGGGGTCAGTGAAGGCAAAATTTCTGTGGCAGCCTGTAGTGACGACAAAGTTGGTTCTAAGGCTGCTATACAGGTTGCCGATAGCACAGGGGCACTCTGTGGCTCGCTGATCTGGTCAGTGCAAGATTCGTGTTCTGCGTCATGTGTGTCCGAGGCCACTTCTGCTGGTGTCGGAGCTGACTGATCCATAAGCATGTTTTCATGTGACGTTTGCTGTGACACAACATCCGAGTATTGGACACGTCGTTGTTGTGTAGGAGTTATACCGAGGGGAATCATTTTCTTTGGGCAGTTGATACTTAGATGTTTGTTAGCATTGCAAAGTAAACAGGTCTGTTTCTGTCCATTATACGATATATAGCCAGAATGGCCACCAAAAGTCTCAGTGGAGGGGATATCTTGTTTGATTTCCATAGTGACTGCACGTATTCCATTATACACCGGGAACTGATAAGCAGAAGACCATTGTTCTTTCCTGACGTCACTCACAGTGCCATATTTCGACAGGACGGATTTGAAAATGTCAGGGGGAACTTCTAGTGGGACATTAAATATACGCACTGTGGTAAAATTTGAATCCGCTGTGGAGAGCTTAACATTTGTCATTTCGCCTGAGTCATGCTGAAATTTAATAGGAGCTGCAAAAGTATTTAGCAATTTCTGATAAGTAGATATGCTGATTACCTTGATGTACATGGTTCATTCTTGCGCATTTAACTGGATGGCTTCTACTTGGTCAACAGTCAACCGGAGGGTATCGCTAATCCAGCGGTGAATTTCTCCTGGTGTGGGGCGAGAACTTTGCCTGTCCCATTGACAGCGTACGGTGTTTATCCTATGGTATCCGGACATGATTTTCAGCGGGGTTTTCTGGGTTTCTGGTTTTGTTGTCCTATCTGGAACACTACTTGAAAAAGTATTGTCCGAATGACACACGGAAGGTCAGTACACCCGTGGAACTATCGGAAGCACCGGTATTAGGAAACGTACACTCTTCCAATGCGGTCACACAGCGCGCACACACGCACCTCACTCGGCCACGACTAGTGACCAACTATAAACCTCTCAGCCACCAACACATAGTAGGTACCACACGCTAAACGTGCTATAGTTACTGCAGCCGTCCCACCTCGAACGTTTAAGTCCATGTCAGAGTCTTCAATCACGGTTTATGGTGTTGATTTAACCTTTTGCTATTACAGATCACGTGGCGTAAGCTATTAATTCGATCGTATTACGTGTATGTGTGTTATTTCAAGGAGCAGTAAGTCGTATGTTAGTAGAATGGGCCATAGTATTTGGCGGGGAAAAGTTTAAGGTCGTTTTTTCTTTGCTAGACCCATGATCCAACTACATTGCTGTCACACAGTCAGAGCGCAGAGCAATATCGACCATCGGGAGAATTGAGATGTTAGTTGGGTTTCATAAAACTAAATATTAAGGGGCGGGTGGACCACACTGTATATAAAAATGTATTATGTGTAAATAGTGTACATGTATTTAAAATAGAAATATTGTATGGACACTGCTTGTACATTTCTAATTACTACCCACCTCTCCCCACTCCTAATGCAAAATGAACATGTAAAACACAAATTGGAAAATCCATGTTTCCATATTGATAAAATATAAAAAACATTAAACTGAAATTTTAAAAACTATAAATGGGAATTTGGTAAATTGACAAATGTGTAAACAACAAATTGGAAAATCCATGTTTCTATATCATGAAATTGAAAAACGTTAAACTGACATTTTAAAAATTGTAAATGGGAAATTGTGAAATTGATAAATGTGTAAACAACAAAATGCAAAAATCCATGTTTCCATATTATGAAATTGAAAAACTAAAAACTGACATTTTTAAAATACTGAAAATGGGAAATTGAAAAACTGACAACTGTGTTAACAACAAAATGCAAATTCCATGTTTCCAAATTATGAAATTGAAAAACTTAAAAATGGCATAAGAAAAACTGAAAATGGGAAATTGGAAAATTGACAAATGTGTAAACAACAAAATAAAAATAATAAATACCCGGTTGGGGTAGTGATCATGTTGTACTGTAGCCTATAAGACTAGCATAAGGATAGTTGCATGTGCCCTTATATTCTTTGTGTATGTGCATTAGCCTTGGGATTAGCTTAAGTTAGGGTTGGTGAGGTTAGGTATGTGACCTTGTAGTTAACTCTTTTCAGAAAATGTAAAATGTAAAATGTAAATTCAAAAAATCTTAAATTTAAAATGTAAAATCTAAAAAAAATCTAAAAATTCAAAAATGTAAAATCTAAAAAATGTAAAATGAAAAATCAAAAATCTAAAATGTTAAAATGTAAAATGTTAAAATGTAAAATCTAAAATCTTTAAATGAGGTTTCTGTGGGTTAGGTTAGGTTAGGTTAGGTTATAACTAAGTTTATTATTTGTGCTCTCTCATTTGCTCTTACTATTTTTTTGCTCTGACTTTGAAGTTTGGTTAGGTTAGGTTATAACTAAGTTTATTATTTATGCTCTCTCATTTGCTCTTACTTTTTTTGCTCTGACTTTGAAGTTAGGTTAGGTTATGTTATGTTATGTTAGGTTAGGTTAGGTTATAACTTTGTTTATTATGTGTGCTCTCACATTTGCTCTCATATTTGCTCTGACTTTGAAGTTATATTAGGTTAGATTAGGTTATAACTAAGTTTATTATTTGTGCTCTCTCATTTGCTCTTACTTTTTTTGCTCTGACTTTGAAGTTAGGTTAAGTTAGGTTAGGTTAAGTTAGTTTATGTTAGGTTAGGTTATAACTAACTTTATTATTTGTGCTCTCTCATTTGCTGTTACTTTTTTGCTCTGACTTTGAAGTTAGGTTAAGTTAGGTTAGGTTAAGTTAGTTTAGGTTAGGTTAGGTTTGGTTGTAACTAAGTTTATTATTTGTGCTCTCACGTTTGCTCTTACTTCTTTTGCTGACACTTTTTGTTCTTAATTTTTGCTCTCACTTTTTTTTGCTCTAATTTTTTTGCTCTCACATTTTGCTAGCACTTTTTGCTAGCAATTTTTGCTCTGATATTTCCTCTTACTTTGAAGTTAGGTTAGGTTAAGTTGGGTTAGGTTAGGTAAAGTTAGGTTATGTTAGGTTAGGTAAAGTTAGGTTAGGTTAGGTTATAACTAAGTTTATTATTTGTGCTATCACATTTGCTCCCACTTTATGCTTATCTATTTGCTCTCACTTTTTTGCCCCCAATTTTTTGCTCTCATATTTGCTCCCACTTTTTTGCTCTCACTTTTTGCTCTCACTTCTTGCTCTCACTTTTTGCTCTCACTTTGAAGTTAGGTTAGCTTAGGTTAGGTTAGGTTAGGTTAACTGAGGTTAAATGAAGTTGGGTTAGGCTGAAAGGCAGAGGAATGAGTTAAAACCCGCCTTTTCTTATTTTTGCCTTACAAGACTGAGTGTACCCCGTTCCACTCCTGATACTAGAAATTAAATTTCTTGTCAGAGCCAGGAATCGAACCTAGGCCTTCGCAGTAACAGCCAAGAATGCTAGCCACTACACCAAGTGGTTGACATTATAAAGCTGGTCTGGATTGCACATGGTCAATCAATAAATACCTAATAATAATAATAATAATAATTATATTATTAATAATAATAAATATTCCATTTAGCAACTATACGGCCGACCTCTCCCTGTGACATCATTGACGATCTCAGGGCGTGGCGGCCATCTTGCGCATTAGCCCTTGCGCCAGCTCTGACTGTCCCCTCCGTAAGAATAACATAGGACTGGTTGCGCGCGGCGGCCATCTTGCGCATTAGCCCCTGCGCCAGAACCGCTATATTTATCCTACTAGCATGCACAGCTAGACGGCAGCGCCCAAAATTTACTATCACGCCATAAAATAAATCTTAGTGTCCAGTCAGTATTTTTTCCTCTCCTCCTGTACTGAGTTAGCCATCTCACCTGTACAGGACGTTTGTAATACCAAAGTCAAATATAAGTTGCTCATAATAAAACACACTTTATTCCCGTTGAAGTTAGTGACCCACATTATGGCACACACACAAGATTGAATTGCTTGATATTGCTCTGTGGCTTCACACGACTGTAAACATGCTGCCCGCTCAAAGTGTTTATTTAACGTGTGTGTCAATATTTCATGGCTGATGGCGCCTCTTTTATAGAATTCACGTAGCTCCACTCACCAGCAATCAATGAGTTAAATATTACACGCTCACTTTGTAGTTCCAGCTTTCCATACCAGAGTAAAAGGATTTTAGCCTATCTTTTTGATTTAAGAAGTAGGTGTGTGAGTTCAATCTCGAGTGAAATGTACCTGAGACTGTAGGTTGTGTTGGTTGGCTGGTTCCTTAGTTTAGGGGCGGCGACAACGCTGTCATGTAGCTCCGCGTAATTTGCGTGTGACTGTTTGATAACCGGTGTTAATTGTGATGGTTGTATTAGTGTGCGTTATCTGTTTTAATTCAAGTAAAGATTGCAGACGATAATTTCAAGTAGTTCCTACTTTTGCTACCAAATGCTACCGTCCACGACACCTAGCGTACGGACATGGCTACTAAATGGCATCGCAGTTAGCACCTGGTGTCGAACGTTGGAACTAATAAAGCGTTATCAATTCTAACCTACAAATTCTGGCTTCACACAAGTGTAGTTAGTGTAGGGTTCTTTTTCATGCCATAAATCTATGACATGAGACCGCCGGCTTTACTTCCCCTCCAAAGGAAGGCATACTGAGGGATTTTCAACGCTCTTAAAAAAATCCGACGACTTCGGCCGTGTTTGAACCCGCGACCTTGTGCATAGAAGCTCAGCATGCTACCAACTACGCCACCGAAGCCACCTCTGTAGGTTGTGCATGTATCATCGTGTCGGAAGCCATTTTTCAGTGCTGCCTTAGTAAACAAAATGTATGTTTATGTTCGACCCTGACTATTATCTGTTAGAAAACTGTACTATAATGAGACTCATTATAACAGTATGTTTAGCCTACTTTTCACATTTTGCAAAAATGAGGAAAAAGTAGACTTATGAGATCGGGCAAATGTGTGTCCTTCTGTCTGTCTGTCTGTCCTTCTGTCTGTCTGTCTGTCTGTCTGTCTGGCTGGCTGTGTGTGTGTGTGTGTCCCCTATCAACTCTTAAACAGCTGGAGCAATCGAAACAAAATTTGGTAGGAATAAAGATCTATAACTGAATATCTCACGGCAATATTTGAAAATGATGTCAGTGCTACCAACTGCAGAAAAATCGCAATTGAAATTTGAGCTCCATGTTGGATATCTTGGAAGGTATTAATTGGAGCTATTTCAAAATTGGCACACGTATAGATAATAATATTGCAGTTTAATTTCCAGGAGGCCATACCTGGCAGTGTTGCCAAAATGATTATAAGCCTGCTGATAGATCCAATTTTTAAATGCATATAACTTCTACACTATCAGTTGGAATTCAACCAAATTTCGTATGTGGTATGTGTACATAAACAGATATGACTGAGCGTATTCTTAAGACCCTCCATGGCTGCCAACTGTTAATAAATGCTCTCATTTTTTTATCCCAATACCCATATATCTGAAAGTATGCAAGCCGACAGCTTTAAACTATGCGCACGTATAGTACCTGACATTCTATATTAAAGTGGAGTAACTTATATACGTCAGTGCTACCAACATTATTCTAAGCCTGCTGAGATGTCGAACTTTAAATACATGTAGCTTCTATACTATCATTTGGATTTCAACCAAATTTCGTGTGTGCTATGTGTACCATAACAGATATCACTATGCCGATTCTTAAGGGTAACCAGGGCTGCCAACTGTTAATAAATGCTGTCTCTATTTTTTTACCCTAATATGAATATATCAGAAAGTATGCAAGCCAATAGCTCTAAACTTTGCACACGTATAGTACCAGGCATTCTAGATTAATTTGGTGTAATTAATATAGGCCTACGCCAGTGCTGCCAACATGATTCTAAGCCTGCTGATAGGTCCAATTTTAAAATGCATATAACTTCTGTACTAATAAATGGATTTCATTCAAAATTGACACAACAATAGATCAGATTATTTCAGATTATTTCTGACCAATACATGTATGTCATTGTTGCCAACATGATTTTACGCACGCTGTTGGATCCAATGTTTAACTGCATGTAACGTCCATGCTATCCATTTGACTTCAAGCAAATTTTGTATTCTGTACCTTAAGAGATGGAGCTAAGAATATATTCAGTCACCAGGGCTGCCAACTGTAGTTCTCTATTAGGCTACAAATTGCCAGGTATTCAGTATTTCGAACTAATTAGAAATTCCGATATTACAAACTTAATTTCGTTATTATTCTAGATAGATCCATATAGGTTAATCATTGGCATGAATCTTAAATTTTAAGAAAAGTAGGCTCTTTAGTTCGTCACGGAACTTCTTGTTTTCATTATGAAACAGTTTCTCCCACCAATAAGAGCTCAAGAAACAGTTGTTTGACCAATTAGATAATTAGATGCACTGAGTTCCACGGCCTTCTAATGTAAATTTCACTGCCTGGCCTAGTGTCATAGTAGAGTAATCGAGGTGGCCATGGTCAAATACAAGGCATTCCCTGCGTCTCATGCGCTCTGTTCAGCACATAAAACTAGCGAAATCTCGACAGATATTTATGAATATTTATGTTCGAACATAAAATACTTATAATAATTATCGTCGAACATAAAGAGTCGTATGCAACTCGCCTATAATGGTAATAAAGACACTCGTATGGAAATTATAAAACTCGCATACGCTCGTTTTATAAACATACTCGTGCCTTAATTATTGCCATTATAGGCTCGTTGCATAATGCACTATTTTCAGTCAGTCAACTCCACGGTTGTATCCAATTGAATTGGGTGTTATCCCTTTATCCTGAAAAAATCCACAGTTCAGGCAACTTAATTTTGAGATCATCCTTCAATGTCATAGAATAGTTCACCGGAAACTCAACCATATCCGGCCTATTAGATTAGCAGTTTGCCTTTTCTACCACTATGAGCGCTAGTGTTTGTCAATTCAGAGTTTCACTTAAGCCCTCATAACTACTTCCGGTGTGAAGTTTTTCAAAAAATCAAAATCTCCTGAGGGTATTGTTCCAAGGAACTAATTAAAGAATTAATTGTGTAAATAAGTTAATTTGGCTAGGATTTGAATCAAAACGAAAACGAGTGAAGAAACAAGCGATTTAAGGGTGTTTTAGGCCGGAAGTGTTTTTTTTTTAGTTCGTTAGAGCACTCCAAGACTCACAATTAGAAAGCTTTCCTGCCTCATTAGCCCTTCAACTTAATCTCGGGAGTTTCCGCCAACACAAAGTTCCTCATTTCTCTACTAGAAAGCGCTATAGTGTTCAAGGATCTTAGAAATCTAACCTCCTTCACTTTCATAGTGCTTCAAGGAACAACGAAATTCGACATGCAAGCTACCCTCTGGGTGCAAATAACAAAGCTTGCTCCCGGCACCCGAGGCAATATGATATTATTATTATTATAGCCCTTCACCTTTTGGCACAAATGGGGAACTTGCTTAATGTTACGTTTTTGCTAACATTAAGCCCCACTTTCTCTGCTAAGACATTTTTTGAAAAATAAAAACACATGAGCTTAATAATTTACTTGGATGACTAGTTTCCATCGTCAAGCGATCATCATCAGTTCCCTTACACTCAGGCTATTAAATCTAAATCTGCATAATTAAATGTGGGTTAAAGGACGAAGCAAAGAGGATATAAAAAGTAGGTTGACTCAGGCAAGGAAAGTATTTCTACAGAAAAGAAATCTGTTGAGATCAGATATAGATTTAGGTAATTAGAATAGTCATTTATTAAGAGCGTTAAAATCCTTCAGTATGCCTTCCTTCGGAGGGGAAGTAAAGCCGGCGGGCCCATGTCATAGATTCATGGCATGAAAAAGAACCTACCACTACAATTGGTAGTGTGTAGCCAATATTTGTAGGTTATTTGTTTAGAAACGCTTCATCAAGTTCCAACGTTCACCGTTGGGTGTCAGTGACAGTGGCGTCTGATAGCCAAAGTTTGAACTACTTGAAATTGAACTTGTTGGGGAGCCTAAGGGCGTTCAATTGAAATGCCCTGCTATGGTCATTGGCTGGAGTTCAAATATAATATTTTTTAATGCCTTTGTCCGGAACTTGGCGCTCTATGGAAGTGAAACTTGGACTATTGGTGCAGCAGAAAGTAGGATAATAGAAGCATTTGAAATGTGGTGTTACAGGTGAATGATGAAGATCAGACGGGTACATGGAGTAAAAACTGTCATTTGCAGCTCTTCAGTCGGTGAATACGAATTTGCCCCATGACTGGGCGGGGTACGATGTATAAAATATGTAAAGAACACTTCTGAATAAAATTGCATGTATTAATCAATCAATTATATCACTGATATAATTTGTCTCATTTTTGTCACGGTGCATCTGATTAAACCTTGATATGGGCCAGATTACCATAAAGGGAATCTATACTAATATAATAAAGCTGAAGAGTTTGTGTGTTTGTGTGTTTGTGTGTTTAAACGCGCTAATCTCTGCAACTACCAGTCGGATTCGAAAAATTCTTTTTGTATATGATAGCCAGATTCAAGAGGAATAGTTTAGGCTATATTAAATTTCGGGCAGACCACTCCATTCCCCGCATTTAGGCCCTTTTGCACAAGTCTACACCGTTTCACCGATCTAATAAGTTGACGGACATATTGTCGCTAGGCGACAACGACTAACACTGTATCATGATAGTCAACGCCGCACCATTGATGGACAGGTTGTCGCTAGGCAACAACGATTTACTATATATCATGATAATCCGGTAAAATTTGCTAAAGGACACATGAGAAAACTGACCGATTGACAATCAAGGATTGTAATGGACTGTAGTATTCTCTATGCTATCGTATGAACAGTTAATATTTCATTTGCGGGGCTTAGACGTCGTGCTCATGTTGCCCCGTGTACATGGGTGTGTGTGTGTAGAATTTATGTGATAACCTGCGTTATTGTGATATTTGCACTAGCATGTGTAAATACGGTATAAAGCTCAATGTTGTTTCGTCTGTTATTTATACAAATCCACACCGTTTCACCGATATGAACCAACATTTGTATACTGACCCATTGGAACCCTGCGAGTAACACTGTTTACATGAAATTTCGGACAGACCAGTCCATTCCCTGCATTTAGGCCCTTTGGCACAAATCTACACCGTTTCACCGATCTGAACCAAAATGAGTATTCTTACCCTTTGGAAACCAGCGAGTAACACTGTCTACGTGAAATTTCGGACAAATCACTCCATTCCCTGCATTTAGGCCCTTTGGCACAAGTCTACATCGTTTCACCGATCTTAACCACACTTAATGTACTTACCCTTCGAAACCCTGTGGGTAACACTATCCACTCTCTCCATTCCCTACATTTAGAACAACAGACAAAATGAACTTGAAAACTACGTTTTAAGGTCCTAGAACCATTCATGTCCGTATAGTGTAACTGTAAGAATATTTTAATAAGTCAATTGTTGGCTGGCAATGCGATCTGCATCACGTCGTACCTACCAGAATTGCGAAAATAGTTACAACTTCCGCTGCTTATAAATTGGAGTCACTGGGAGTAATTATTGCAAGAAGATTTCTTAGGCCCCGTAAAACAGTTATCATCATGAAAATATTATGCCTCTGTATAAGTGCGATGGTGTTGATGCAGTACATTAAGCAATAAGCAATAAGCGTTGGTGCTTTCAAATTTACTTTCATTTATTCAGATCCTTATCCTTGAGCGGTATGTGGCGCTTAATGACACTGTTGCTACTTCAGGAGCTCGGGACAGCCGAAGTTTTCCAAAGTGATCTGATTATTTTCCTATGGCACTATGTGACAAAAGACGACATTATTGACTTTTCTAACAGCCAATGAGATATAGGCCCTAGGCAGTGTCTTTAATGTCACATACTCCTCTTTCTAATCATATTTTTAATTCGTTTGTAAATTACATGTGTCAGTACTGTAGTTAGTAAATAGCCGTTTCCCTATTCATTATTGTCATTATCATTACCGGAAAATGACCTGAATGTTACGTCCATTATACTGTACTACTTATCACCCCCGCCACCGCCACCACCAAAAGTTATATTTTTAAAATATTTTTTTCTGTTAATTTAAGTATTGTATGCCAGTTCTGCAGTAGTATTCGTTATCATCCATAAAACACACAAATCCACCGGGCGAAGCCGGGCACTATTGCTAGTACGGTATAAAGCTCAATGTTGGTTTGTCTGTCTGTTATTTATACAAATCTACACCGTTTCACCGATCTGAACCAAAATTTGTATACTTACCTTTTGGGACCCTGCGAGTAACACTGTCCACTTGATATTTTGGACAACTCTCTCCATTCCCTACATTTAGAACAACAGACAAAATGAACTTGAACACAACGTTTTAAGGTCCTAGAACCATTCATGTCCGTAGAGTGCAACTGTAAGAATATTTTAATAAGTCAATTGTTGGCTGGCAATGCGAGCTGCATCACGTCACTCCTACCAGAATTGCGAAAATAGTTACAACTTGCGCTGCTTATAAATTGGAGTCACTGGGAGTTATTATTACATGAAGATTTCTTAGGTCCCTTAAAACAGTTATCATCATGAAAATATTATGCCTCGGTATAAGTGCGATGGTGTTGGTGCAGTGTATAGAGGTAATCAGCTGCAATAAGCGTTGGTGCTTTCAAATTTACTTTCATTTATTCAGATCCTTATCCTTGAGCTGTATGTGGCGATAAATGACACTATTGCTACTTCAGGAGGTCAGGACAGCCGACGTTTTCCAAAGTGCTCTGATTAATTTCCTATGGCACTATGTGACAAAAGACGACACTATTGATCTCTACTTTTCTAACAGCCAATGAGATATAGACCCAAGGCAGTGTCTTTTGTTTCACATACTTCTCTTTCTAATAATATTTTTCAATCCGTTTGTAAATTATATGTGTCAGTACTGTAGTTAGTAAATAGCCGTTTCCCTATTCATTATTGTCATTATCACTACCGGAAAATGATCTGAATGTTACGTCCATTATACTGTACTACTTATAACCCCCCAGCACCACCACAAAAAGTTATATTTTTAATTATTTTTTTCTGTTAGTTTAAGTATTATGTGTCAGTTCTGTAGTCGTATTCATTATCACTTATCTAATATATAAAAGTGAAAGTCTGTATGTATGTATGTATGTGGGTATGTATGTGGATCTGTTCCGTATACAAATCTACACCGTTCCACCAATCTCAACCAAATTTTGCATACACATAGTTTAGGACCCAGAAGGAACCGCTGGCTACATGAATTTTCGATAGTCTTTCTCATTCTTCTGATTTCGGCCCTTTTGCACTCAAGCACAGGCTAATCAAATCATAAAATATACTCGTGAAGGAATGGCAAGGCAGATAGTTTCCATGGCAACATAGCTCAAGTCGAGACACGGCCGACTGGATGCCAGTAGCGCTCTGCACTATCGGTATAGAAAATGAGGATCTTTACTTGAAATCCCGTTAGTTACTCACCTACTCACACAGCACTGTCGACCGAGTTTAGCATAACAAAGACTTGACACTATCTTCTACTATATATTCGTCAAATACCACTCACTCACTCACTCACTCACTCATTCATTCATCACGAAATCTCAGAAACCACCGAACGGATTGAAATGACATTTGGTATGCTGCTTCCTCAAGGGTCGCAAATGCCCACTAAGAGAGGATTTTTGTATATTCAGGTTCTAAAGGGGTGTTAAGGGGGTAGACCTGCATTTCATTGAATAGCAATATCTCCGGATTAGTTTCATTGGGGGATGTGATACCCGGCACATAAACTCACCATTAAAAACAAGAAGACACGAGTCTGAGGGTTTTTCGATGAGGCGTATATTATGAGGTGAAGGGGGTGAAAAGTGGGGATGGAAAGATTCCTAACGGAGCGTGTATCTCTTAAACGACATAGGCGAGGAGTTTGAAACTCAGCGGAAAAAAATCAGCATAAAAATAAGTAAATATGTGTTTGACCGTTTATTCATAAATCCAATTTAAGGGGCCCATGGGGAGGGGTGACATTCTGGGGGGGGGGGGTGGAACAGGAAAGAAAGGGTCCTAACTGATTATCTGAATGACTCACTCATCAAACTCAGGGGGAAAAACTGCCTTAAATTAAGTAAATAGCTGTTCGACAGTTTTTTCCATAAATCAAATTTAAGGGGTTCATGGGGAGGGGTGAATTTCTGAAAAAAGAAAATTGAAAGAAAATGTCCCGGCTAACTCACTCACTCACTCATCATCGCCCAGCCAAAATTATTGAAGTTAGAAACATGACAGTTTGGGGATATGTTCATTGTATGTCAAAACCGTCTACTAAGGGAGGATTTTCGGATATTCAGGTTCTAAAGGGGTCTTAAGGGGGTTAAACCTGCATTTCATTGAATAACATAATCTCCCGATTGGTTTCATTGGGGGATGTGATACACGGCATATAAACTCATCATTAAAAAGTAAGAAGACACGTTTCTGAGGGTTTTTCGATGTGGTGTATATTATGAGGTGAATGGGGTGAATAGTGGGGGTTGAAGGATTCCTAACGGAGCGTGTACCTCTTAAACGACATAGGCGAGGAGTTTGAAACTCAGCGGAAAAAAATCAGCATTAAAAATAAGTAAATATATGTTTGACCGTTTTTTCATAAATCCAATTTAAGGGGCCCATGGGGAGGGGTGAAATTCTGGTAAAATAATTGAAAGAAAATGTCCTGTCTGACTCACTCACTCATTACGCCCAGCGAAAACTATAAAAGTTGGAAAAATGAAATTTTGGGAATATGTTCGCTGTATGTCGAAAACGTCAACTAAGGAATGTTTTTTGTTTATTCGGGTTTTAAAGAGATGTTAAGGGGGTAAGCGTGCATTTCATTGAATAACGACATCTCATGAGTTGTTTCTTTGGGGATGTGATATTCGGTATATAAACTAATCATTAAAAATAATCAGACATATATCTAAGGGTTTATCGATATGGTGTATTATGAGGTGAAAAGGATGAAAATTGGGGGTTGAGGGATTCATAACAGAGCGTGTATCTCTGAAACGACACAGACGAGAAGATTGAAATTCGGCGGGGAAAAACAGCTTAAAATACAAGTAAATGGGTGTTCGACCTTTTTTTTTTCATAAATCAAATTTAAGGGGCCCTTGGAGAGGGGTGAAATTCTGGGGGGAAAAGAACAGGAAAGAAAGTGTCCTAACTAATTGACTCACTTACTCACTCATCAAACTCAGGGGGAAAACAGCTTTAAATAAGTAAATAGGTGTTCGACCGTTTGTTTCATAAATCCAATTTAAGAGGTTCATGGAGAGGGGTAAAATTATCAAAAAGAAATGAAAGAAAATGTCCTGACTGACTCACTTACTCATCATCGCCCAGCCAAAATTATTGAATTTAAAAACATGACATTTTGGGGATATGTTCGTTGTATGTCGAAAACGTCCACTAAGGAAAGAGTTTTGGATATTCAGGTTCTAAAGTGGTGTTAAGGGTGTAAACGTGCATTTCATTGAATAACAATATCTCACGAGAGGTTTCATTTGGGGATGTGATACTTGGCATATACACTAATCATTAAAAATAAGCTGACACATGTCTAATGTTTTTTCGATGTAGTGTATATTATAAGGTGAAAGGGATGCAAAGTGGGGGTTGAAAGATTCCAAACGGAGCGTGTATCCCTTAAACGACATAGGCGAGGAGTTTGGAACGCTGGGGAAATCAATCAGCTTAAAAATAAATAAATAAATAAATAAATAAAAAATAGAAGTTCGATCGTTTTTTCATAAATGCAATTTAAGGGGCCTATGGGGAGGGGTGAAATTATGGAAGAAAAACGTCCACTAAGGAAGGATTTTTGGATGTTCACTCTCATCGACCAACCAAAACTATTAAAGTTAGAAGATTTATATTTTGGGGATATGTTTGTTGGGTGTCGAAAACGTCTACTAAGGAGGGATTTTTGGATATTCAGGTTCTAAAGGGGTTTTAACGGGGTTAAACCTGCATTTCATTGAATAAAAATACGACACGACTATGACGCGAGCGAAGCGAGGCTAAACATGAGATGGTGTGTGTCTGTGTATTACTCAATCACGCAAGTTCCACTGGTCCGATTTACATGAATTTTACATGGAAGTAGCTGATTTACCTGGTTAACATATAGATTACTTTTGATTTGAATACTTTGCACTATTTAAAGATGGCGACCATTTTAGTGACGTCACTACACCCCTTGGTTTCAAACTTTCTTATTTCCATTTCAAATAAAAAGAGGACGGTAAGAAATAGCAAACTTTTGATGGCATATACGAGGTTTAAAATTAAATTTTCTATCCGAAAGGTATCTCCAACGGTTAGCGAGTAAAACCTAAAATTGTGCTATAAAACACGGTCAACGCCGAGCGGTGTAGTTGGACAATATGTTCCATCCTTAATCTCCTTCTGCGCAGCACCTCGCCTATCCCCTGTTTTAATTGTTACCTTCACATTTTAATTTATTTATGACGCGTAGCGAAGCACGGGTACTTCAGCTAGTCATCCATAAAACAAACAAATCCACCGGACGAAGCCGGGCACTACTGCTAGTAATTAATTAAAGCTTTCTGGAGGATAACCAGATTTATGGCCCACAATCGTCCACCGAATTTCATAGGGAAATATGAGTGAGATGGGGGGGGGGAGGGTATTCCTGATTTCATACTTTAGGAAATGCCCAATCCAAAACAGGGAAAAAGAAGAGATACCTACTGGCTGCATGCCAAAGTAAAGGAAATTCAACCCAAAGTGACATGTATTAAAATCTTAGTTACAATTACATCAAATTACAATTAAACCCACACACCTCTTAACCTAATAATTAACAAACATAGCCCATCAAATTACAATTAAACCCACACACTTCTTAACCTAATAATGAACAAATATAACCCCACTTAGCCTAAAGGATGAACAACCTAACATAAATGACCCCTAACATTACACACTGAAATTAGGCTATAATAGTTACACAATTACCAAATTAATGATTCCCGGAAAGGAAAAGAAAATAAAATAAACATGAAGAAATAATATAGCCGAAATGTTACATCGTAAAACAACATTGCATCAGCAACCAGAAACATAGCTTAGGGCGACGAGTTAGTCCAACAGACTCCTCTCTACTACTCTGTGTGAGAAGCCTGTTTGACAAAGTTTAAATCCATAACACCATAAAATCCCCCACCCCCAAAATCAAATGCGACTGGACCACCTACCCACCCTGAAAACCAAAATAAAACAAAAACAGCAAATCATCTACCCTTTCCAAAATGTTAACTAATACAGAACTAAACGCAGTTAATTTAAGGGTTGGCGACCACGGGGCCCCAGCTGAGTCCGGTATTGCTTCCACTTACTTGTGCCGGGCTCTTCTCCGTCTTCTTTCCTGTCGACCTCACTTGGTCAACTCTTGTTCTCTTCCGACCCCGACGGTATTAGGGTATCCGAGGCCTAGGGAGTCTCTTCCTTTCCCGCCTTAATTGGCCCTTGTCTCATCTTTCCTGACACCCTCTTTCTGTGAGGGGTCAGCCTTCTTTTTCTTTTCCTTTTACCTCCTGCCTTGTGCCCAAGGCCCTTAAGGAGGCAGGGTGTATGTAGCCCCACCACTTCTGGTGCACCGTAGACAATGCTACACCCTCAGGGGCTCACGGCTGGTGAGTTCGGGAGTTGGCGACCCCGAGGGATTCCTGAGCTGGGTCCGTTTTCCCCTTTTGTCCCTTACCTTCGGGGCGGACCCTCTCCTCTTTCACTTTCCTATCTGCCTTTCATGGCTCTCCTTCCTTCCAAGTCCGTCAATCCGCATTCTTCGAGGGTTGAGGGCATTTAATTTCCTCCTGTCCTTGATTTGCCTTATTCTCCTTTAGTTTTCCATTTCTTCTTCTAGTATGTAGGTTGGTAGTTAGTTTTAGTTTTAAGTTTACATTTCATTTTCATCTTCACGATCACCCAAACCATCAGGGGCCGATAGCCTAGATGTTAGGCCCCTTAAAACAACAATTATCATCATCATCATCAGTTAATTTAAAATGTCAGTCATGCCACCCGACACATGGCTTCAAATACGCTAACAAATTTATGCAGTCTTTAAGTGTTTTACATAGTTGGGTTGAGAGTCTTTAGTTTGTTTGTTGCCCCTATTAGTGAAATAAGTCCAATACTCCCTTATGCCAGCCCCCCCCCCCCCCAAGGAAGCCATCGCTTCCTGGAGGAGGCGATTTTTAGCCTACTTTTCACATTTTGCAAAAATTGGGAAAAAGTAGACTTATGAGATCGTACCGGGGAAATGTGTGTCTGTCTGTCCTTCTGTCTGTCTGGCTGGCTGGCTGTGTGTGTGTCGCCCGTATCAACTCCTAAACGGCTGCAGCAATCGAAACCAAATTTAGTATGATGTATACCGGAATATCTCAAGCCCATATTTGAAAATTATGTCAGTGCTACCAACTGCTGAAAAAACGCAATTGAAATTTGACCTCCATGTTGGATATCTTGGATATCTTGAAAGGTTCGCATGGGAGCTATTCCAAAATTGGCACACATGTAGATAATACTATTTCATTTTAATTTCCAGGAGGACATACATGACAGTGTTGCCAAAATTATTTTAAGACTTCTGATAAGTCCAATTTTTAAATGCATATAACTTCGACATTAACAATTGGATTTCAACCAAATTTTGTATGTAATATGTGTACATAAATATATATGACTGAGTGTATTCTTAAGAGCCACCAGGGCTGCCAACTGTTGATAATTGCTCTCTCTCTCTTTTTTATCCAAATATCAATAGGCCTGTATCAGAAAGTATGCAAGTCGACAGCTTTAAACTATGCACACGTATAGTACCTGACATTTTAGATTAATTTGGAGTAACTTATATACGTCAGTTCTACCAACATGATTATAAGCCTGCTGATAGGACCAATTTTTAAATAGGCTACATATAACTTCTATACTATCAGTTGGATTTCATCCAAATTTCGTATGTGCTATGTGTAAAATAACAGATATGACTATAAGTATTCTTAAGAACAATCAGGGCTGGCAACTGTTAATAAATGCTGTCTATATTTTTTATCCTAATATTCTAGATAGGTTCATATACTGTAGATTAATCATTGGCATGAATCTTAATTTTAAGAAAAGTAGGCTCTTTAGTTCGTCACGGAACTTCTTGTTCACACGTCAAGTCGAGTCCAAGTTCCTTTTCTAAGTGTCTCTCTAGCCACCAGCGTGCTCGCAGAGAGCCCAGCTTGTCCCAGCTGCCGCACAGTAATACCAACACAATTGGGGTTGAAACGTGCCAAAACACTGGCCAGAGTACATGGTTTACAATTGGTATCTTGAACCACCCCACGCAGTTAGGGAGCGGAATTTTCCCAGGAGTTAGATATTTCACACAATTCTCGGTATTTAGGCTTGTCCAAACCTTCTCCGTAAAACTAATCAGAGGGAGTGCTTCTGGAACCAATGTTGACAGATTTTAGGCTTGTCGAAAACCTTCTTTGAAAAGCTGATCATTAGCGTTAATAGTTTAAGTGGTTACAGGACAAGGGAGTAGAAATCCTTGCAGAAACGAAGGGTGAGATGAATTCGCAGAACGAGGGTTGCTGCACATGTCCATGATAATACTTGGGTTTCCAGCTCCGAGCCACACCCGGACTGGAATGCGTCTTGAACTGGTACAGATGTCTTGTATTGATTCTTCAAATCGGTACAATTTTAATAGTGCTAATTAACTCATATATGCAATTTTTTCCAGGTGTGTTATTTATATATTTTATACATCGTACCCCGCCCAGTCATGGGGTAAATGATAGTTTGTATAGGCCTAGGCAACGCTGAAAGCATGGTTTCAAAACTTTACATTAGAGTAACACATGAAGAGGTAGCCTATTAAGACGATTGGGGGAGGAGAGATAGGCTGGTAGGACACATTCTACGACAGTCAGGAATAGCAAATTTAGTTTTGGTAGGAAGGGTCCAGGATAAGAACTGTACTGGTAGACGAAGGTTCAACTGCCTCGGATGTAGGATGTGGTAGCTATGTAGAGGTGAAACGATTAGCTCAGGACAGGGAAACGTGGATAGCTGCAACAAGCCTATCAAAAGACTGAAGACTCAAACAACAAATACAACAAGGTATTTAGAATATGTAAGCTTATTTATTTACTGAAGGTTCTTGTAAACTTGCGAAACTTGTCAAGATCAGGGATTTTTGTGTGTGGCTATTGACCTGTAGATTGGCTTGTTTAGTGTGATAAACTGTAGTGGTTAGTAACTTGGTCAGTAACACATACAGCTTAAAGAACCAAACCAATAACTATTTTAATTTTATGACTGTGCCTGTCATAAATCTTGTACAACAACTATATAGATTTCTGAGAAAACACATACATCTTGTTATTAAAAACAAACTTTACATTTCAAATATCGTTATTTTAACTATTTTTTTAATCCAATTTTCAATATTTGCCAGAGATTTGGCCTGTCCTTTTCCGTTTCTCTCCTATTTCCCATTTTTATAACAAAGTTTTGACTTTTCTTTTTCTTAAGTGCGTGTTGAACCTCTAGCTACAAAATGAATCTCATTGAAACCTGTGTAGCTTTATTTAGTCTTTCTATAAAACTTAAGACGTTCTTTTTTAATTTGTCCAGAAGGAAGATGAAATAATTAGGTCAATTAACAGATATGCTGATGACTGAGATTCAACTTGTAGCTGCAGGTGAAGGACAACTCAAAACAAGGGGACATTTTCAAAAATGGATAAAAATAGTTACGATTTGAATTTTGAAAATTTAAAATTTCGTTTCTAGCAGCAAATATGTTTGTGTTGCCTTGTAAAATATACAATTGCTGTACGAGATGTGTGACAGGCACAGTCATTAAATAAAAATCGTTATTGCCTTGCCACTTTAAGATGTAAAGTCCCCATTTAAGAACTTAGCTGGTTATTGAAACGATATGGCTTGCGTTCTTGTGCAGCTGCGATCACTAAAACTGTTCGCACCGCTCTGTCTGTTAAATATGTGTAGGTTAATTGTGATTGATTTACTATTGGTATTGGTATTCTATAGATAATTGGGTCTAGGATTCAAGTAGGAGGCGGCAGTGGCCTCAATTTAGGTACGATTCCGGCATTTGCCAGAGTTTGTAGTGATGATAAGCAAGCAGGTCTTTCTAGTCGACGCCCGTGGGCGACCTGCGCGTCGGGATGAGAGATGGAATGGATGAACATCAATAAAACTGGGCAAGGATGTGGAAGGAAACGGCCATGGCCTGACAGAAGATACCGTCCCAGCATTTGCCTGGTGTTTGAAAATGGGATACCACGGAAAACCATTTCAAGAACGACCGACAGTCGGGCTCGAACCCACGCGTTTACCGAGTGAGCAAAGAGCTAGGCCCCATGACCTAACGCTTTAGCCAGCGTAGCCACTGCTATCGGTATTGGTTTTATGTATCTTTTAACTATTGCGGATTTGAGAGACGCCGGGGTGTTGGAATTTTACCCAGAAGGGGATGTTAAACGTGCCAGTAAATCCGTGCATTAGTGCATTCTCAAATGTCAACTGACTGCTCCAGAATGCGTTCCTATAATTTTGGGGACAGCAGGTGAGAACAGTACCCTGCGCCACGCAGCCAGTCGAGTAGAAGTGAAAAACCACGGAAAATAACATCTAGGACGTCTGAAGTAGGAATACAATCAGCTCAAATCTGCCTCATGAGATTCAGAGAACTTCCTTCCCGCCCTCATACCAGAAATAAATGGCTTGGCAGAGCAGGGAATCGAAGTCAAATCGCAGCGGTGAATGATAGCCATCACGCTACGAGGTGACGCCGTGTGTGTATTTGTTTTTGGGGCTAGAATTTTGTCAGGAGCCGGACGTGACCTTAATTTAGGTAGTATCTCAGCATTCTCATGAAGCAGGAGTGGGGAAGCCAAGGGAGGAATCTTTCATGGCTCTTCTCAGTCTCCCTCACGAGGAAGAGTGTATCCTAATCAAGCACTTCAGACCAAAATTGAATTTCATGACAGGGCCGGGAATAGATGATGAGTCGTTATTATTGTTTCTTTAGGGGCTTGCGACATCGTGGTCATGTAGTCCCGTGTACTTGGGTGCGTGTACAATTTGTCTGACAACCTGTATCACTGTGATGTATTGTACCAGTGTGTGTGTGTATTTTTAATTTGTGAAGGAAAGGAAGCGGCTGAGGCCATTCCGGTATTTGCCAGCAGTAGAAGTGGGAAAAACCACAGGAAACCACTTCCAGGATGGCTGAGATAGGAATCGAACCCGCCTCTTCTCAGTTATTCCCAACGAGGCTGAGTGTACCCCTTTCCAGCCCTCAGACGAGAATTAATTTTTAAGCAGAGCTGAGAATCGAACCCGGGTCTCCACGGTGATAGCCAAGAATTCTAGCCACTACACCACGAGGTGCACTAATAGATGATGATGATAATAATGATTATATTACAATAATAACAATAATGATGATGATAATGATAGTGATAATGACGATGATGATGATAATGATATATATTTTTTTTTACGAGGGACTGTGGAAAATCTTCTAAAGACACTTGTGAAGGGTCCGCACTCCACAGTAGTGTGGGATTCTTACCCACTAAAAACCACCTCCCTTTTCCCACGATGCGTTCATCCCCCCGGAACCGCTCTCGCATTACTTCAGGGTGATGTGCTTACTTAGCCTTTCAGACTTCTTCTTTCTTCATTTTTCTTATGGATGTTCGTACGCATCCATTTCTCTCTTCTTCTGGCGCAGGACACCTTCTATGTAAATAGCAGTCTGATTCCATGTTTGATCATTTCGGAGCATCTTCTGTAGGATGTTGTCCGGCGTGATTACCCCTAGAGAAACGTGCAGATCACTTCTATGTGTTGACCAACGTTCGCACACAAAGATTGTGTGGAACGCATCATCCTCTTCATTACAATAATGACACAAAGGGCTATTAGCCACGCCAATGTGATGCAGGATTCTCCGAATATATCCATGGCCTGTTACGAACTGTGTCTAATGGTAATTGACCTCTCCGTGGTTTCGATCAACCCAGTCAGCCAGACGCGGAATACGTTTATTTGTCCATCGGCCTCGTGTCTCATCATCTCATTTCTGTTGCCATCGTTTCATACAATGGTTGTGTGCAGACAATTTTGCCTGGTTTATGCCCAGTTCTCCTTTGGTGCGCCAAACTTCCTGACGCTCCAAGGCAAGTAAATCAATTGGTGCTACTCCCGCTACCGCTAGAACAGCAGGCTCTGAAACGTGCGATATGCACATGAGATCCTCAGTGCTCCTCTCCGTTGTACTGCTGCTATCCTTTTGCGATACTTCTCGAACCGTAAGGACTCAGGCCAGATCTCAGCTCCATAGAGTAATATGGACTGGACTGTTGTCATCAGGAGACGTCGTTCGCTAGGCTTCGGACCCTTAATATTACCCATTAATCGGCTCAAATCGGTCAAGACATTTGCTGCTTTATCCGTCACTCTATGAATATGGGCCCAAAATGTGAGCTTCGTATCTAGCGTCACACCCAAGTACTTCGTACTCCTTGATGAATTAATCATCGTCCGTGCATTGGTACAAGAGTGTTGATTCTCCTTCTCGTCAGCACAAACATCTCCGTTTTATGGTCTGCTAGTGACAGCTTATGTTCCGTCATCCAATCTGTGACACGTCGCATTACTTGATTGAGTTTCAGTTGCACCAGCTCTATATCACGAGCCACAATCAGAGCAGCAACATCAGCGTATCCTACCAATATTGTATCTTCGAACATCTTCAGCCGGAACAGGCCATCGTATGCAATATTCCAGAGGTCTGGCCCAAGAATAGATCCTTGAGCTGCCCCAGCGGTTAATCTTTTAGTCCTATGTCCTTCCTCGGTATCGTACTGCAAAATAAGGTCCTTTAGATAATCCCTCATTATCCGTAAGAGATATCTCGGTAGTCTAAATTTATCTTGAAATGCCACCAGAATGTCACTCCACTGGGCAGAGTTAAAGGCATTCTTCACATCTAGAGTCACAAGTAGCGTAACTTTACGTGAGTAATGGTTACCCATCTGAGCTCTGTTTGCAGTCTCTACAACTACCGGCACAGCATCAATAGTCGAGTGCCCTTTACGAAAGCCGTATTGTAGGGCAGATAGATCTCCCGCTGATTGAACTGCCATCAATATTCTAGGCTGTAATAGTTTTTCTAATCCTTTTACAGCCGTATCCAGCATACATAATGGCCTGTATGATGAAGGCAAATTTCCTCCCAATTTCCCTTTGCTAATAAGAACTAGTCTGGCCTTCTTCCAGCAGGCACTAAAAACGCCTGCTTTCAGACATGCGTTATACATGTTGTAAAGGATCGCGGGCAAGCTCTTGCTGCCTCCTTAAGTGCTTCTGCTTGAATCCCATCTGGTCCAGGTGCTTTCTTGTTCCTAATAGAATTAATCGGTTTTATTAATTCTTCCTCAGTGAACAATGGTATTTCTTCAATATCCATGCAACCATCATCTTCATCAATCCTCTCCGGATGTTCCGGAAACAGTGAACTGACTATTTCGTCCATAGTGTGTGCATCCATTATCGGATCAAAAAAAATTCCAAGTCTCTTCAATACAATCTTATATCCTATTCCCCAAGGATCGTTGTCAACTTCGTTGACCATTCCCCATCATTTGTCAGCTTTACTTCTTTCAATTGCATCCCGAAGCGCCTTTCTTGCTGATTTGTGGTCTTCGGAGAGTAAGGCTGCCTCTTCTCTTCCTCTCGCTCTATGTGCCCTTCGTCTCATCCTCAGGCAGTGTCGCCTCATATCAGCAATTTCCTCCGTCAACCAGTATGCTGACTGTTTGTTTTTTCGCGTTTTCCGCCTACACACAGATTTATTCCAGGCTTGATGAATAAGAAACATAGTGTTCTCTACCCATTTATCCGCCGCCTCTCTCCCCTCAAATGAAAAGCAACTCGTTTCGACTTTATCCATTCCTCTCTGTATTACCTCACAGAACTTTTATTTATCTATATTTGTGGGATTCCAGTATGATGGTTTCGTATGATAGCGCTTTGTTGTCGATTTTGTTGAAGCACACAGAAAGTAACATACTGATGATCGCTTCCTGCGTAGTCCTCAATCACCCGCCATTCAGATATTCTTGACAAAAGATCGTCTGACGCTAAAGTCACATCTGGTATGGTTCCATTGCAGCCAGGTCGTCGAAAGGTAGGCGTATTTACGGTCGTCAATCCTAACCTTGCAGCCATTTCCAGTATAATGATAATGATAATGATGATGATAATGATAATGAAGATAGTGGTGATGACGATGATAATAATGATTCTTATTATTATTATTGTTATTATTAATTATTTTATTTCTATAAGCGAAAATTCCCCCACAGGAGAGCGATTTAACTTGATAACATGATGTCATTTGGAGGCGTGTCTCCTCCACTCCTCCCAAAATCTCTTCATTCGCGTGGAGTGCTCCCTCTTCTTCTCATCCGTCCAATTTTTCCCAGGTTGTAGTAATGATCTTGGTTCAAACTTAACATTCGCGATTTCCGTCTGGCACTCAGTTCGGTCTTCGAAATTGTCTAAGCTGACTACTAGTAAGTATCTCTGTACCCTATCTCTTTAATCCATTCTGTGCCGCATTTACTCTGTGTAATGACACCAAGAAGTTTCATTGGCAATCTGGAGGTGGCCTTCCTGTGGATCTAAATGTAAAATTTGACTCTGCGTTTTATAATTTCGCCTGTTATCGTATTGATCTTTTGATAGAGTTCTGTACTAGGTCTCTTCATCCAAATGCCGTTTCTGTTGATTGCTCCGCAGATCTTCCGGAGAATGTTTCGCTCCTGCTTTTCCAGTTCCCTAATCATGGAATGCGGCTTCGGTTGCGTAGTCGGTAGCATGCTGAGCTTCTATGCCCAAGATAGTGGGTTCAAACCCGGCCTAAGCCGTTGGATTTTTAAGAGCGTTAAAATCCTTCAGTGTGCCTTCCTTCGGAGGGGAAGTAAAGCCGGCGGTCCCATGTCATAAATTTATGGCATATTAAAGAACCTTCCACTAATTGCACCTGCGTGAAGCTAAATTGGATAGGTTAAGAATGTAAAAAACGCTTTTAGGTTTCTACGTTCGTTGCCAAGAGCCGACTGCGGTGGCGTCTAGTAGCTAAGTTCTGAACTTGGCCTAGTAGTCGTTGAAGGTGGCGCTTGGCGGCAAATGTAGGAACTATTTGAAAAATTCTAAGTTATATTACTTAAATTAAAAAAAACAGATAACACACACTATTACAGTCATCACAATTAACACCAGTTATCAGACAGATTCTACACACACCCACAGTACACGGGGCTACATGACCGCGTTGTCGCAGCCCCTAAACTTAAGAACCAACAAACCAACCAACCAACCGATCTTGTAATGACCATCGATTACTATTGTTTCAGCGGCATATGTTGCTTCTGGAAGAATAACTGTTTTATAATGTCGTAATTTAGCGTTCGTCAAAATGCATTTCTTGTTGTAATGAGCCCACGTTAGCCTATAGGCCTTCTGGAGCTTAGTGATTCTGTCTTCATTGGCGATTCGATTAAGTCCTGAGGGCTGTATAATTTCGCCAAGGTATTTAAAAGTGCAGACTTGGGCAATTTTACCGTATTTTGTGTTTAAAGGGGATTTATTTTCTGAACTTATCTCCATATAGGCCTATTTGGTATTGTCGTAAGATATACGTAATCCGGTCTTTTGTGCAATCTCATGGAGCTTTTCCACTGCGTAAGTCACTTCCGATCTGTAGTCTGCGACAATTGCAATATTGTCCACGAAAGTGAGACATTTTACTTTAGTACGGTTCTCTTTTTAATACCAATTTAAATGCCCTTTACAAGAGATTCCCATTCCCCAATTTTCCTCTCCAGAACAATTTTGAAGAGGATTGGGGATAGTCCATCCCCCTTCGGACTCCAATCTTGATTTCGAAGGGATCTGATATTTCGCCCATGAATTTCACTTTGGATATTGTTCGTGTATGTTTCTGTTCTATGATTAATTATTATTATTATTATTATTATTGTTATTATTCAGGTTACAGTTACAGTTTCACGGGTACTCTAGATAAGCCTCCTCCATTCCATTCTGTTCATAAACACTTTGCTCTCCATGATGTCTGCAAGTGTTGTAGGTCATTCCAAAGGTCGACTTACTTCCACCCCCCTTTTCAAGTTAATTCGGGCTATTATTCACGGTTTCATCCTCTCTACATGTCCAAACCACCGTAGTCTAGATGTTCTGATCCTGTGTAGAACTGATGTCGTGATCCCAGTCTCTGTCCTTACCTTCTCGTTTCTTATCTTGTCCAAGTTGGTCCTTTGGATAGTGGACCTAAGGAACTTCATCTCCGATGCCTGTATTCTTAGTATGTCTCTTGTGGTGAGGGAACATGTTTCTATACCATAGGTCAATATTGGTGTGAAGTAAATGTTGAAGAGTGTCAACTTTACCTTTCTTGGAACTTTCGTATCCCAGAGAAGCGTCCTCACTTGCTGATAGAAAAGGGAACTCTTTTGTATTCTATTGGTGACTTCATTGTTCGCTAAGGCATCTTTGGAGACTACACTACTGTACCCGTTCGTCCTGGGGATGCGATGACCCATCTGCTATTACATCGCATTCCTGGAGTTCCAGGACAGAGCTGAGTTAAATGAACCTCTAGTCAAATAAGGAATGTGTCGGAAATTCAGCTGAGATATCGAAAAAGCAGTGGGTAACACGAGACAAAGTATCTCTAGGGTCGTTACGGGCTTAAATTTAATAAAAAATGCAAATATAAATGGGCGCCATCAACTGAACTCCTAGCAAACCACATCCTTTCCGGTTAAGCCTTAATGAAGACAAGGAAAGAAAAAGGAAAATCACAACATCATCAGATCACAACTAAGATAAAAACAAATTTATTTCACTTTGATAGTCAGACAGACATTTTAAATATTCATCCTACCTGAGAGCATGGTCGAATGCCAACGTCAAATAGTCATTGTCCAAAAAATCGAACCAACTCTTTTCTAATCAAAAGTATTTAATCCACATAAAACGTGAAAAATCTCTAAAGTTCTCTTGGGTTCTCAGGATCACCGAAGCACTATGTCTTTCGTCACTGACATTTGTGATACCTGAGACCTAATTTCTCTTTAAATTAACATCATGAATGTGGATTTAAAAAAAATTATTAATCTGTCTAAACATACACATATTATAATCACATATTTTAAATATCACGCAATTTATGGCTTGAATGGCATAATTCAAATGTTGAATACGTTAGAAAATGCTCCTAAACATCGAATAATTAATTTACACTATTTACATTGTCATTAATAATTGCTTGTTCGTGAATTCCAGAAAATCCACTGCTCATTGGTCATCATCATCATTATCAAAGTTAAATATTTCTCACATTAATTCTCATCTCAAAATTCAACATATTCCTGTCAGAATCATTAACTCATCACCATTAAATCATTTAAATGAAAATTATTATCACCACTTCATTATACTTTCTAATTATTCACACACTCTTATTTTATCATCTCCTTCAGATTAAATCATCTTAAACCATCAATATAAATTGTTTAATTCCTCAACTCAAGTTGCAATCTCTTTAAATCATCTCTCAATTAAATTTATTTTAATTCCATATAAATTCATTAATCATCAGCTTCTTTAATTAAATATCACCTCCTAATTCAGTTATTCATCATCTATCCAATCATCTATTAATTTATTTGAATCAGTTTATTTATCCAATCTTCAATTCATCCATTTATTTAATTCATTGATTTATTCCAAAATTTAATTTATCAATTTATTTAAATTTTATTCTTCTGGTTATTTAGATTTTTATTATTTCATCTAGTCATTCTGATTTTTATTTCATTAGGTCAGATCATTAATATGCTTAAATTTCAGATTATTATTTAATTAATTATTATTCTCAGAAAATCTTGTATTATCAACTTTATTTATTTGTTTAATTTCCTAACAAATTGTTTAATATGGGTTATAGAACGTTGTCTTACAGTTTTATCACTTCCAAGTTATATTTCGTATTTAATTATCATGCCAAAAATATTATTGCCTTCACGACATCACGTTGGATCTGACTATCCACAACTACATTATATATCCTCACATCTTCAAATATCACATTTGAATACCACAATTATTCCACAAAACTCCATAAATATTCAGCACATACACATGAATCTCAAAAATTACGCTAGACTGGGTTCGACAACCTCATGTCTGCCTCAAAATACATTAGCAACATTGCAACTATCACTTGGCAACTTCCACAAAATGCCTATTACAAACTTCACTTAACCATGTTGCATGATCTACAAAAAATATATAACTGGCTTCAAATTATCAACGCACACAATCTCCAATAACTGTAATTAATCTGATCACATCTAGACAACTTCTTAAACAATTGGAAAAAATATCACCTTAGTAATTCAAGATCTGCTTTCAAATAGCATAAATTCTCTTACAATTCTCATAATTCACATCACAGAAAAACACCAATGTGCTATAATCTCTCATATCAAAATCTGCAATACTAATCTGCCTTAAAATAAATCTGACCATTAATGATTCATCTTACAAGATTCAATTACTTTAAATCCTTCTCAAAGGTATCAAACACAATTATAAAAATCATCAAAAGCATCAGCTGTACCAGCTGTTAAACTGAAAGTACTCCTTGTTTGATCCTCTTACAATCTCATGTACACTCGGATGATAAAAATGAGTCCCTCAATGGCAAGTAAGATGAGTAACCACCGTACAATCGTATAAATACGAAAGACCTCGCCCCGTCGACTAATATGATAGTGCCCTGAACGATGGGTAAGATGAGTAACCACCATACAATCGTATAAATACGAAAGACCCCATCTCGAAGACTAAATGAGTGAATGTACCAGATCGGAATCAACAAGTCTCTAGTTGTCATATAAAAGCGATATTCATTCACTAAAGTGAATAACATCTTAATATCTCCAAACAATCCAATGGAAAAAATCCCTACTGATGAATAATACACACTCGCTAGTATGCAATGAACTGACGAAGTAATTTAGATAATCAATTGCAGATCACGAGTTCGAAATACTCGTCACACAAAAAAAACTATTCATGAAAACTATCCTTACTGGAAAAATGTCTAAAAGACCAAACATCTGCTTAATAAAGCCAACCAATGGTGAGAATTTCGTATAATGATGCCTGCCATATCATATGGTCACGCCATATTCTAGCAAAAATTTGAAGCATATAAAGTCAAAGCCATGTCTAAATAATCGTATCACTCCTATTAGAAAAATATACTTGTGTGCCCAGTATTCATGAAAATAACCGTATCAGGAAGTTATAACTCTTACAGTACCTTCTCATAATCAGCTGTTATTAAATTTCAAAGATCGTCGATTTTCCTTATGTAATGAATTTCTCGAAAGATCGGCGTGAATATCATTCCACCCACGCAATGACGATTGCCTTCAAAATCCCAATTGAGTGGACCACCTCTTCTTCAGGAATCGAATCCATCGCTCTGTGGTGCCATCGCGTCTCTGTCTGCGTTTACTCCGACATGATGAACTGCTGGTTATCCATAGCGGATATTGTCCAAATCCTCACGAAAAAGTTCATAGAAACAGCGGACCCCCTATTCCTCTTCTACGTTACGCCACTGTTCCATACAAGGTTCGGTTTGAGTATTGAAAGTTCAATTTCCACAGCGGTTTAGTCTCACTTGCAGAAAATAAAATTTATTTATCAGAGTGTCTAAGTTTATGAAACACCCTGTAGCTGTGTTCGTACTCGGTAATTTATAACACTTCATAAGAAAGAATTGCATTAATGCACGTGCCAAAGTTTATAAGTGCATATGCCTGAAACATTTCGTTTGCCTAAATCGTTAATGTTATTTGGAATGCGTTATGAAATGCATAGTCATAATGTCAGTGAATAACTATGTTCATTCGAAGTTCACAGTTGCAGTATCTCGTAACTATTTGCCTGTACAATTTAGTTACTGAATATGAGTTCCAACTCAATGTTGTAATGAAGTAGAGCTTCTATTATAATGCTTGCGTATAAAATTGGAAATAACCCGCTCGTCCCTACTGCAATGTTCTAGAATCATCTCAGCCTAAAGCTGGCCTCGCCATGTCGCTCTGCTATGCTGTTCTGCGTAACCAAAATGCAGCTTGAAATAAGTTCTCCAACTCGTTTTACCGTACTGTTCTAAACCCCGGCCTTCTCATGCTTGCTTGGCCCGTACAGCTGGTTCTGTAACCGGTCTTCACTCTGCCTACTGCGGGTGTCAGCCTGGCTCACTGACCTACTTTTCGTTCGCTTCTTAGTGAAGTGAAACTGTCACTTTCACTTTCCGTGACAAATGCTGTTCGCTGCGCGACTTTTCCATACGCTCGGCGTGTCCTACTCAGCTCGCTCTCTGAATTCGACTGCCGTGCTAACTGTACTTGACTCTCTTCTTACAGAGCTCGACTGACTGTCTCTAGACTGCATTGACCTGTACCTCCCTGGCGCAGTCACGTGACGTTCTCCCCACCTCTGTGGTCTTGCGTCACAAATATAATCTCGAACCCCGATCATCTCGGCTATTAAGTTATAAAATAACTTAAGGGTTATCTGACTTCCTTCAAATTATTACCATATATAATGCTTGTTATATCTCCTCTTCTGAGATGTTTAAATACCATGTTCCATATAGATCTTAATAAAGCTTCATATTTCCATCCATAATTCCATCCGCTTGACTGCTGTCAGCGCCTTCTTAATCCTAGACCTTCTACGTCATCTTGACATTCCTCTTGACTCGATCTGAGCGCTATCTTTTCATAACTCTTCCCATAATCTCAACTACGGCTTAATGTCTGCTGGCGTAGCCGATAGCCTCAACTAGGTATCGGGTACACTACCAAGGTAGGTGAATCTGTTCACACATTCAAGTTATTATTATTATTATTATTATTATTATTATTGGGCCTCCGTGGCTTAGGCGGCAGCACGCCGGCCTCTCACCGCTGGGTCCGTGGTTCAAATCCCGGTCACTCCATGTGGGATCTGTGCTGGGCAAAACGGAGGCAGACAGGTTTTTCTCCGGGTACTCCGGTTTTCCCTGTCAAAATTTCATTCCAGCAACACTCTCCACTATCATTTCATTTCATCTGTCATTCATTTAATCATTGCCCCAGAGGAGTGCGTCAGGCCTCGGCAGCCGGCACAGTTCATATCCTCGCCGCTAGATTGGGGCTTCATTCATTCCATTCCTGACCCAGTCGGAGACTGGAAGGAGGCTGTGGATTTTTTTCATTATTATTATTATTATTATTATTATTTAAACGGGCCTAACATCTAGGTAATCGTCCCCTAAAAATGTGAATGAGAATGAAAATCAATATGAAAACTACTCACTACAAGACCTAACAATGATTTACATCGAACTTTTATACTAGAAAAAGAAATGGGAAAAACATGAATAAGGGAAATAATAGACAGGGAAAGGAAATGCCCTCAACCTTCGAAGAATGAGGATTAAAGGACTGGGAAGAAAATAGAGCCATGAAAGGCAGACATGATGGGGGAAAAAGAAGAGGGTTCGCCCCAAGGGCAAGTGAGAAGAGTCGTGATCCAGCTCAGGAATCACTCAGGGTTGCCAACTTCCGAACTCACTGCTGTGAGCCCTTGAGGGTGCAGTACTTTACCAGGTGCGCCATACGTAATGGGGCTACACAGACCCTGCCTCCTCTAGGGCCTTGGGTGGAAAGCAGGAGATATCATGACAAGAAAAGACGAGGTCGGACTCCTCGATGAATTAGGAATGAGGAAAAACGAGAGAAGGGCCAATTAGGATGGGAAATGGAAATACTTCCTGGACCTTGGATAGGCTGTTACCGTCGAGGTCAGAAGAGGACAAATGCTGACCAAGAGTGCATGAAAAGAAAGATGACAGAGAGGAGCCCGGTACAAGTAAATGGAAGCAACGCCAAACTAAGCTAGAGTGCCGTGGTCATCAACCCACGTCTCACTGCTTGTGAGCCCCTGGGGTGTAGGGTGCGGGAATAGAGCCTGGACCTCCGATGTGACAGGCAATAATGCTACCCACTACGGAAACGTTATCAAAATAATTTGGCGTTTCTTCGAAACTATTGCCACTAACGTTTGAAACGAGCCTCGTACCTTCTCGTAGTCAAACACATCTACGATACCGTATGCTGCACAAACTACCTGATCCATGAGCTAAAGGGATGAGGATTTTATCACTTTTAAAACGATGAAAGCCGTTCCTATATCTGTTTCCCTTTGAGAAAGGTTTTGTCACAGAGGAAGATCAAAGCATCACAACAGAGCCGTGTGTTTCAGAAAGTGTTAGCATATTCCGTGTCGCCATGTCTCGGTCAGAGCGCTAAGCTTAGCCAAGGATTTAGTAGAACTACCCCTCTCCTTTCTTCTTCTCAAGGGAAGTTTTGAAATATTAATTTCTCATCACAGATATCGGATCCAAACGCGTTGTTGATTCTCCCCTATTTTCTTGTATTCTCTTTCTGTCTTTGCACCCCCATTTTGTGATTATTAAGTGGCTACGACACTAGGAAACGTTGGTCTCAGGGATAACCACGAAATATACAATGATGCCCACTGTGGGTTGACTTTGTAGTTTCTTTCTCGACGAATTTAATTTGGCTATTGTTTACGTTCTAGAGGTTTAGGTTATTATTCCTCGTTAATCCATATGGGCCCAGAATTATTAATGTTCTCAAAAATCGGCGAAGGGCGAGATCGCTCGTTTCTCGCTGGTGTAAGGAGAGCGTGAGTTTGAACCCCATCTCGGTCATCCTGAATAAAGTTTTCAGTGGTTTCCCATTTTCACCCCCACGTAAATGCTGGGACGGTTTCTTTCAACAGACCCCCCAGGGGCTCACTTCTAGTGGGCGTGGGTTGGCGACCACGGGGCCCCAGCTGAGTCCGGCATTGCTTCCACTTACTTGTGCCGGGCTCCTCTCTGTCTTCTTTCCTGTCGACCTCACTTGGTCAACTCTTGTTCTCTTCCGACCCCGACGGTATTAGGGTATCCGAGGCCTAGGGAGTCTCTTCCTTTCCCGCCTTAATTGGCCCTTGTCTCATCTTTTCTGATTCCCTCCTTCTGCGAGGGGTCAGCCTTCTTTTTCTTTTCATGTTATCTCCTGCCTTTTGCTTAAGGCCCTCAAGGAGGCCGGGTGTATGTAGCCCCACCACTTTTGGTGCACCCTAGATAATGCTACACCCTCAGGGGCTCACGGCTGGTGAGTTCGGGAGTTGGCGACCCCGAGGGATTCCTGAGCTGGGTCCGTTTTCCCCTTTTGTCCCTTACCTTTGGGGAGGACCTTCTCGTCTTTCACTTTCCTATCTGCCTTTCGTGGCTCTCCTTCTTTCCAAGTCCCTCAATCCGCCTTCTTCGAGGATTGAGGGCGTTTCTTTTCCTCCTGTCCTTTATTTGCCTTATTCTCCTTTAGTTTTCCATTTCTTCTTCTAGTATGTAGGTTAGTAGTTAGTTTTAGTTTTAAGTTCGATTTTCATTTTCATCTTCACGATCACCCAAACCATTAGGGGCCGATAACCTAGATGTTAGGCCCCTTAAAACAACAATTATCATCATCATCATCATCATCTTTCAACAGATCTACGGCCGACTTCCTTCGCACTCCCTTCCCTGACGTTTCTTTAGACCCAAATTAGGGGTCACCTGGTCAATCAGCCTGTCACCATCCTCAATTGTAGTCCTATCTGCTGTCAAATTATCTTTCTTCTTAAAAATTCCTTGGTTGGTTGGTTCTTCAGTTTAGGGGCTGCGACAACGCGGTCATGTAGCTCCGTGCACTTTGGTTGTGTGTATAATCTGTCTGATAACCGGTGTTATTTGTGATGGCTGTATTAGTGTGTGTAATCTGTTTTTAATTCAAGTAAGGACTGCCGACATTGAATTTTCAAGTAGTTCCTACTTTTGCCGCCAAACGCCATCGTCAACGACTACTAGGTCAGAACTTGGTTACCAGATGCCACCGCAGTCGGCTCCTGACGACGAACGTATGAACCTAAGATAGTTAGTCAATTGTTTAACCTACAATAATTAAGCTTCAGACAGGTGTAATTAGTGAAAGTTTCTTTAACATGCCATAAATCTATGACATGGGACCGTCGGCTTTACTTCCCCTCCGAAGGAAGGCATACTGAGGGATTTTAACGCTCTTAAAAAGACCGACGACTTCGGCCGGGTTTGTAACCGAAAAAAAAAGAAATCCTTCAACGCCCCTCTTACTTGCTCCAGTCTTCTCCCCACCGCAGTAGTCAAAAGGGACATAACACCAAAAACATGATTAGTATTATTAATATCGGCTTTAAATTCTCATAAATATGATACAACTCAGAATACAAGATACGGATTTCACAATCAAGCATCATGCCAATCTTATAAGATCAATTAATCGATATTGCGTTGAATCGATTAGTCGTTTAATCGATTAATAGGTTGGTCGATAAATTGATTGTTTATCGATTAATCGATGTACTTCGATCCTTTCACTACGCTCTCACAGAAGCAAAACAGGCATTTAATTAATTAAAATACAGTATATCTTCTTTATATATATAATTCTTCGACACGTGTGTATGTGACTGAACTCCTCCTAAACGACTGAACCGATTTTGATGGAATTTGGTATGTATATTAGGCTGGGTCCATGTATGGTTTAGATTCGCAATCTAACCCGGTAGGTGGAATGAACACAATTTTAGAACCACAATTTACACACAATTTTAGAACCACAATATACAGTCAAAAACAGTCGTCATGGAAACCATTGGCCTTGGCCTTGGTGAAAGCTGATGTCTTTGGACGGTTTGTCTCTGCACGTTAGAGCCACCTGGTCGCAACCTGTGCAACTACCGCCATTACATACACTCCGCCCGTGGCCAAAAGTTGTGTTTTATACCAAAGGTGGCAGTGATGTCGAATTCTACTGTTTGTCTCTGGACGTTAGAGCGTTACAAAGTCCCGTATGCGTTCATATACCATTCATCCGATTGCGATGAAACTTGGGTGATATGTTGAGTGAGCTCCAGGCAAGGTGTTTGGCTTACTAAATCCATTTTACAATAGATAGCGCACGAATAGATTCAACAAATGGGCGACGACGCGCGAAGTGTTTCAAAAAGGTCCCGTATGCGTTTAAATACCATTCGTCCGATAGCGATGAAACTTGGGTGAGATGTTGTGTACACTCCAGGGAAGGCTTCTGGTTTAGTAAATCAATTTCACATTAGGTAGCGCACGACTAGATTCAACAACTGAGTGACGCGCGAAGCGTTTCAACAAAATCCCGTATCAGTTTATATTCCATTCATAGATTGAGATGAAACTTTGATGAGTTGTTGTGTACACTTAAGTGAAGGCTTCTAACTTAGTAATCCATTTCACAGCAGGTTGCGCACAAGTAGATTCAACAAATGAGCGGCGACGTGCGAAGCGTTTCAACAAAGCCCCGTATGCGTTCAAATACCATTCGTCCGATAGCGATGAAACTTGGGTGAGATGTTGTGTACACTTACGTGAGGGTTTCCAACTTAGTAAATCCATTTTACAATAGGTAGCTCACGAGTAGATTCAACCAATGAGCAACGACGCGCGAACTTTTAATCAAAGTCCCGTATGCGTTCATATACTATTCATCCGATTGCAATGAAACTTGGGTAAGATATTGTGTACACTTACGTGAGGGTTTCTAACTCAGTAAATCCATTTCATAGGAGGTTTCGCACGAGTAGATTCAACAAATGAGCGACGGCGCGAATCGTTTCCACAATGTCCCGTATGCGGTCATATATCATTCATCCGATTGCGATCAAACCTTGGTGAGTCATTGAGTACACACCAGAGAAGGTTTCAGTCTTAGTAAATCTATTTTACAATAGGTAGCGCATGAGTAGATTCAACAAATGAGTGACGGCACGCGAATCGTTTAAAGAAAATCACTTATGCGTTCATATGTCATTCATCCGATTCCGATGAAACTTTGATGAGTTGTTGCGTACACTCCAGGGAAGGTGTTCAACTTGGTAAATCCATTTTACAATATTGGTAGCGCACGAGTAGATGTATCAAATGAGTGACGACGCGCGAAGCGACCCAACAAAATCCTGTATGCGTTCATATACTATTAATCGATTGCGATGAAACTTTGATGAGTTGTTGTGTACACTTACGTGAAGCTTTCTAACTTAGTAAATCCATTTCACAGTTGGTAGAGCACGAGTAGATTCAACAAATGAGTGACAGCGCACGAATCATTTAAACCAAATCCCGTATGCGTTAAATGCCATTGATCCGTTTGCGATGAAACTTTGGAGAGTTGTTGTGCACGCTCCAACGAATGTTTCTAAATTAGTAAATTCAATTCACGATAGTTTAGAGGCAGTTAACAGAAATTGAAAAAAATATTGTGTATCCAAAAGCACTTCAAGGAACAAAGTAACAACACTTTCTTTGATTGGCAGGACAACGTCTGCCGGGTCAGCTTGTGGTATTATATTTTTTTAAAATAAAGTACCTTCTTTTTGAAAACTAGGGTAAAACAAAAAGTAAAACAAAAATGTTCCAGTATGACAAGGTGTCGACATTTTTGCCGCCTTTGAAAAATCACTTACCATGGCCAGGAGCGAACCAGCAAGCTTAGGGTAGGTAGACCGACACGTTGACCACTCACCCACAGTCTTAACATAAACAAGGAAGGACAACTTGGATATTTAGGCAAAAAGTAACTTTTATAGTTTTATATTCATCATTCCGAAATTAAGTGTAACTCAACTTAACCGATGACCTGTCATTTAATAGTACATTATGCAACGAGCCTATAATGGCTATAATTAAGATACGAGTATGTTTATAAAACGAGCGTTAGCGAGTTTTATAATTTCCTTACGAGTGTCTTAATTACCATTGTAGGCGAGTTGCGTACGACTGTTTATGTTCAAGGATAATTATAACTTTATTATATGTTTTAACATGTGTGTGTCTGAGTCTTCAGTCTGTTGACTGGTTTGATGCAGCTCTCCATGCTTCCCTGTCCTGAGCTAATCGTTTCATCTCTACATAGCTACCACACCCTACATCCGAGGCAATCTGTTTAACATATTCTAACCTTGGTCTACCCCTACAGTTTTTGTCCTCGACCCTTCCTTCCATAACTAAGCTTGCTATTCCTGGGTGTCTTAGTATGTGTCCTACCAACCTATCTCTTCTCTTCATTAGCAGTCGCCAGAAACATCTCTCCTCTCCCACTCGCCTTAATACCTCTTCGTTTGTAACCCTATCTACCCATCTGATCTTCATCATTCTCCTGTAACACCACATTTCAAATGCTTCAATTCTCCTCTTTTCTGCTGCACCAATAGTCCAAGTTTCACTTCCATAGAGCGCCACGCTCCAGACAAAGGCTTTCAAAAATGACTTCCTAATACCTAAATCTATATTCGATGTCAACAGATTCCTTTTTTGTAGAAAGGCTTTCCTTGCCTGAGCCAACCTACTTTTTATATCCTCTTTGCTTCGTCCATCACTGGTTATTCTGCTTCCTAAGTAACAGAAGTCTCCTACTTCCTTCAGCTTTTCACCTGCCAATTTGATCTCCATAGAGGTTTCCGATTTATTTCGGCTGCATTCCAGTATTTTTGTTTTACATTTATTAATTTTCATCATGAATTCCTTCCGTAAGACGGAATCCATACCATTCAAAAACTCATTCAAACCCTCAGGCTTGTCGGCCAAGATGACGATGTCATCAGCAAATCTCAGAGTTGAAATTATTTCTCCTTGAATCTTCACTCCCACTTTAAATTTTTCTCCAATTTCCTTCATTGCTTGTTCAATGTAAAGATTGAAAAGTATGGGTGATAAGTTGCAGCCTTGCCTTACACCTTTCTGGATACCAGCTTCTCTCTCATGTCCTTCAGCTCGAATGACTGCTGTCTGGTTTCTGTATAGATTGTATATCACCCTCCTATCCCTGTACTTTATTCGAATAGATTTCAAAATGTCAAACAATTTAGTCCAATCAACGTTATCAAGAGCCTTTTCTAAGTCTACAAATGCCATGAACGTTCTCTTATCTTTCCTTATTCTACCTTCCAAAATCAGCCTAAGACTTAGTACAGCTTCCCTTGTTCCTACATTTCTCCTGAAACCAAACTGGTCTTCACCCAACTCCATTTCTATCTGGCTTTCAATCCTCTTGTAAATTATTCTAGACAGGATCTTTGAAGCATGAGTAATCAAGCTGATTGTACGGTAATCTTCACATCTGTCTGCTCCCACTTTCTTTGGTGTAGGGATGATAACATTCTTCTTGAAATCAGGGGGTACCTCACCTGTCTCATAAATCCTACACACCAAGTGAAATAACCTGATCAGACCTTCATCTCCTATGCAGCGTAGCAACTCAAGGTATATCATCTATGCCTGGTGCTTTGTTCCTGCCTAAGTCCTCTAATGCTCTGTGAAATTCTGATCTCAATATTAAATCTCCTTTTGCATCCTCATCAATTTCCTCCTCCCTTTCCATTACATGATTCTCTATCTCCTTTCCCTTATACAAGCACTCTATGTAAGCTTTCCATCTCTCAACCTTTTCTTCCCTATCTGTCAGAGGCTTTCCATTTGTGTCCTTAATATTACAGCACTTAGTCTTCTTTTCCCCAAAAGTATTCTTAATCCTTCGATAAGCTGTGTCTACTTTTCCTAATTTCAGACAATTTTCTATACCTGCACATTTCTCTTTCAACCATTCTTCTTTCGCTTCCTTGCACTTCTTGTTAACCTCATTTCTCAGACGTCTGTATTCTGCTTTCCCCTTTTCATCTCTTAGATTCTTGTGTTTCCGCCTTTCATCCATCAATTCTAGTATATCCTGAGTGATCCACGGTTTTCTACCTATTCTTTCTTTCCTACCAATGTTTTCTTCTGCGGATTTTGTTATTTCATTCTTCAAAAGTGCCCATTCGTCTGCAATTGAAGTTTGTTTAGGGGTTTTGATTAGTCCTTCCTTTATACTCTTCTTGAATCTTTCGTTTACATCCTTTACTTTCAGTCTGTCTATTGCCCACCTTTTTGGCTTTTGACTTTTCTTCAGTTTCTTCAACTTTAATCTGCATTTCATTACAACCAGATTGTGGTCAGAGTTTATGTCAGCACCAGGATATGTTTTAAAATCCAAAATCTGGTTTCGAAACCTCTGCTTGACCATAATGAAGTCGATTTGGTAACGCCCTGTATCTCCTGGTCTCATCCATGTGTATATTCTTCTATTGTGGTTATTGAATAAGGTGTTAGCTATGACCAACTCATGTTACATAAATATTCATAAATATCTGTTGAGATTCAGTCACTAAAATTTTGTGATCAGAGTGCAAGCACTGGGTAAGATATCTCTGTTTTCCAAATGCTCTGACCGACCGACGCATGCGCTCTCTGTGCTTGGCAATGTTTACAGCCTGCCGATGTGCATCTGCATTCAAACTGTCACTGAAATCGTTTGAAAGCAATGCGCTGTGTTGAAATTGGAGTTAGGGATATTAAGGTATATACAGTGCTATTTCTAGTCTCATATTCGCCAGTTTATTTACGCGAACATATGCACGGTAATTTATATAGACATGTTGGATTTTGAGCGCATGCGCGAAGGTATCCTTACCTAATTGGTCAAACAACTGTTTCTTGAGCTCTGATTGGTGGGAGAAACTGTTTCATAATGAAAAATAGTGTTACAATGAGCCTCATTATGTTACAGTGTTCTGTCACATAATGTTTACATTTCGACATCTTCGAGCATAAACTTATTTTCTTATCTCGTGTCTACTAATTAATTAATCTATTAATCGTTTGGTAGATTAATCGATTAAACGGTCATTCAAAGAATCGATTAATTGTTTTCGATAAACTTCAAATTATTCGATTAATAGAATATTAATCGACCGAACAATGTCTATTTCACCAGTTCTATACTTCAACCACCAATATAATCATCCGAAAATTATTATTGGTAGCAATTTACGGGATATTCTGCGTAATGTTCAGGAAACACAAAATTATTCATAAGAAGGAAGGCATAACTACAAAGCAAAAGATACAGAATACATGAAGGATAATAAAACGAGACTAAGCCTTAAAAAAAATGTTTGTTCCAACGTCTTTTTGTTTTTCTTTTACATTTTTTGTTTCTGAGGGGAGGAAGTAGGTTAGCAATCCTTTGTACTCAAACAATACATGTTACAAATTTATATATTTTTTCTACTTCGCGTGGGTATCATTTGCCAACCGTACAAGCCTGGAACAAACGGACATGCAAATAACAATGAGGCTATAACCGTGGCAGGCGACAGAGACAAATTACGTGGGGCTAGAAAAATGGAAGTTTTCTCTAAATGTGTGTATGTGTGTGAGGTCTAGTTGTTTACTTTTCATCATGAAGGGATCCGAGAGCAAATAAAGGTGTGTCAGGCCAGCATTGCCTTGCTACACGCACCCTCTCGATGGCATCGCAACGCAAACACAGCCCTCCGTACTTCCTTTTGTGGCTGTCCGCCATCAATTAAAAACTCTACTCCTTCCTGACTCTGTGTACACTCGGATCGCTATCATACGCCTACATTCTGGGTCAGATATAGCTTCACACCATACACGGTTTTAAAGCTTAACACATTGTGGACAAGGGAGAATCAAATTTCAAAGGCAGAGGGAACCATTCTCGATGAAATACCGGGTAAATATCTTTCACTTCATTAACTATGCGGTCATCGCAATTTATGCACACCCTGTATAGAACAAAGTTTGTATCGACTGAACAATTAAAATTCTAACCTTCAGTCGGTCAACACTAAATCATTCCAATACTGGAATATGTGAACAATAACCTGAAATAAATTACATGTGTCGCCTCCGTAGCGTAGCGGTCAGCATGATTAGCTGCCGCCTCGGAGGTCCTGGGTTCAATTCCCGACTCTGCGACGAAATTTGAAAAGGGGTACGTGGAATGGAACGGGGTCTACTCAGCCTCGAGTGACCCAAATGAGTAGAGGGATTTCGATTCCCACCTCGGCCATCCTCGAAGTGGTTTTCCGTGGTTTCCCACTTCGTCTTCGTCTTACCTACCGTAAGGCCACGGCCGCCTCCTTCCCACTTCCGTGCCCAAACCCTCACACTCTTCCTATCCCTTCGTTAGGCCCCTGTTCGCTTCACAGGTGAGGTCGCCTGGGCGTCTTGCTGGTCACACACCCCAGTTGTATCCCCGACCCATAGTCTCAAGCTCCAGGACTCTGCCCTCAGTGGCGGTGCAGGTGGGATCCCTCGCTTAGTCCGTGGGAAAAGCCGAGCCTGGAGGGTAAAATGATAGCGAAAAAGCGATAAATTACATGTGATTAAGATTTATATACAGGGTCTTTATTTTTGATTGGCAAGACGATTCCGTTCGACCTTGGCCATCGGCTGTTACAGGTTGGCGCGCGTTGTCTCCGGCCGTATTCCCACGTTCTTTCCGTGGTAGACGATCGAGCTCCGAGCTTATTGGATGTTTTCTAAAGCTACTGTGTATTATATTTCGAATTGGATAGTGTTTTATTGTGATTGTGTATAGTGCTGTAATGCCCTATGTGAAATATTCGTTACGTGAACGTGTATATCTGCACAATACGTAGGCCTACATACAGTGCAGGAAATCGTGCGCTGCAACAAGACAAAAGTTTCGAGTGAAATTTCCAGGGAGACCCATTCCTATAAATCGGACAATAAAATATTTGGCTAAGAGATTCAAACGTACAGGTTCAGTAAACAATAAAAATAGATGGTATATTGGCTTTCACGGCCAGTGAATTAAAACTCAGCAATTCTTCTAGGTTTGTGCCGTGTCTTGTGTGGGGTTTCGCCTAGGACACCAAGCTGGCTCATCGGCGGGCTCTTGGTGTCCCCGCCCGGATCCCCACAGGAGTGACGAACTGCGCGCCACCTCCCTTTATAGGGCGGGGACACCAAGAGCCCGCCGATGAGCCAGTTTGGTGTCCTAGGCAAAACCCCACACAAGACACGGCACAAACCTAGAAGAATTGCTGAGTTTTAATTCACTGGCCGTGAAAGCCAATATACCATCTTTTTGGAAGCCTTCATAGGGAGGTTATGGCTGCTTGAGCTTTTAGTTCTCGCAGTCAAGTGGTGCAGTTGCACCTAATATAAAGGGAGATGGCGCGCAGTTCGTTACTCCTGTGGGGATCCGGGCGGGGACACCAAGAGCCCGCCGATGAGCCAGCTTGGTGTCCTAGGCGAAACCCCACACAAGACACGGCACAAACCTAGAAGAATTGCTGAGTTTTAATTCACTGGCCGTGAAAGCCAATATACCATCTTTTTGGAAGCCTTCATAGGGAGGTTAAGGCTGCTTGAGCTTTTAGTTCTCGCAGTCAAGTGGTGCAGTTGCACCTAATATAAAGGGAGGTGGCGCGCAGTTCGTCACTCCTGTGGGGGTCCGGGCGGGGACACCAAGAGCCCGCCGATGAGCCAGCTTGGTGTCCTAGGCGAAACCCCACACAAGACACGGCACAAACCTAGAAGAATTGCTGAGTTTTAATAAAAATAGACGTAAAGGTCGTTTTAGAAGCTAAATTAACCGGAGTAACCAGAAACTTCAAATGGAGATGGCGATTATGTTTGGCAGCGGATCGGGAACATTTTTAGCATCTACTGTAAACATGGTGAGTAAGAATGCATGATACTGATTTGAAGCACCGTATTCTGCCGTACATATAGGCCGTCACTGGCGGAGTGCGTGAGCGAGAATGCCATTGCCAACCAAATACAAAGACCCTGAATATTGTTACGGAGTATTGAAAAAGAAGCAGAAGAAGAAGAATGAAACTAAGAGATGACATGTTTCTCTCGTCAAGCGTGCATCATCAGATCGAAGTATGCGAGAAAAATAGCCCTACAAAACACTACCAAATCTATAGCAACACCCACAGACAGTCTCTGCCCTCCAAAAACAAAATACAAGGAATCCTGTCAGAAATCTTAGTAAGTGTGGTAATTATTACTGATAATTATTAAAGCATTAAGCACCCGATAAAATAACTATTTATTTAAATAATAATAATAATAATAATATCGTATGGCCTCAGTTGCCGGGTGCAAGCTTTGTAACTTGACACCCAGAGGGTAGCTTGCATGTCGAATTTCGTTGTTCCTTGAATCACTATGAAAGTCAAGGAGTTTAGATATCTAAGCTCCTTGAAAACTATAGCACTTTCTAGTAGAGAAATGAGATTATCTTTGCCATTATGAACACAGCCTACTGAATTCAAATGGATTCTTTGACATGCCAACATCGTATGATATGCGTGTCGTATTTTTGCCGCCTTTCAAAAATCACTTACCACGGCCAGGAGCAAACCTGCAATCTTGGGGTTAGTAGACCGACACGCTATCCACTCACCTCCTTATGAAGGCTGCTTCTGCTTTTAGTTCTCGCAGTGAAGAGTTGCAGTTGCACTCTATTAAAAATGGAGGTAGCGCGCAGTTCGCTACTCCTGTGGGGGTCCGGGCGGGGACACCAAGAGCCCGCTGATGGGCCAGCTTGGTGTCCTAGGCGAAACCCCACACAAGACACGACACAAACTTAGAAGAATGGCTGAGTTTTAATTCACTGGCCGTGAAAGCCAATATACCATATTTATTTTTATGTTGAAAAACTTAGAAATGACTATCCCATCAACCAAATCAGTCTTCTTGCCCCAATCTATGATAGTGTAGCTACTATTGCTGTTCTACACTAAAGCAGTAAGCCCTAAAACTACAGTGTAGACTAATATGCGCAAATTAACTCCAATTAGGCTACTCTGTTGTGATGATGGAAAAAGCTACAACATAAAATATTGTAATGAAGAAGCGGAGGCTCAAGTTCTACGCACATTTACTACGAATGGATGAAGGCAGGATGACCAAAAGGATCTTCAGCTACATCATGGGGTTAAAGGTCACATCTAAATGGGTAGATGAGGCGAAGAGGGATGCAGTGGAAGTTGGAATTACTCCACCGATGGCCTACGATAGAAGTCTGCGGAAGTCGAGTTGACGGAGTAAGATGATTTCAGGAGAAACCACCAAGCAGGAGGCCCAAACGGATCATTTACGAGGAGGAGAAAAAACAAAGAAGTGTCAGAATGAAGACGTTCTGGGAAGAGACGAGAAGGAAAGCCAATACGGCTTGAGTTCCTTGTGGTTCATAGTTGGCCAAATTCGATAGTAAAAAAATTAAAATAATATTGGTTGCCTACTATTAGGCCTAATGTGTTGAAAGTAGAGCTGTCGATCGATTTAAAAAATTGAACGGTTAACCGAATGGCTAATCGGTCGATTAATCAAATTTTAGTCGATTTCACACAATATCAGTTCGAGAACAAAACTTTGAACAATATATTTTAAAATGTTTAAATTTCCATTTGCTATGAGGAAGATAATAATTTTAAATTTTAATTGTATTTGTGGCGTGCAAGTAAAAATATTAATTCGAAAGAATTTAATTAGAAGAAAGCAATTAAGGAGATATTATCGCCTTTATCTTCCTGAAGCAAAGGCATGAGCATCTGCTAACTTATATGACCTGCCAATCTTACAATAGCTGATGCTAGCACGGCAAATTGCAAATTTTATTTTTTATTTTTTTTGTCGTGTGGCCTCCTGAGAGGCCGAGTGCAGGTCTATCTAGTCGACGCCCATGGGCGACCTGCACGTCGGGATGAGAGATGGAATAGATGAAGAGGAATGAATCTGGGCAAGAATGTGGAAGGAAACGGCCATGGCCTGTCAGAAGGTACCGTCCCAGCATTTGCATGGTGCTGAAAATGGGAAACCATGGAATACCATTTCAAGGACGGCCGACGGTGAGGCTTGAACCCACGCGTCTACCGGGTCAGCAGAGAGCTTGACCTCATGACCTAACGCTGCGCTTTAGCCAGCGTAGTCACTACTGTCGGTAAATGACAAATTATAATACACTACACAGGAATTGTGCTGCGCAAAACAATTACTTTTCCTACTCCACTCTACTATTTTAATCAGTTCAATTAATCGACTAAAGCACATTGATCGGTTAATCGTATTTTTAAATTAATCGGTAAATTGGTCCGATTAATCGATTAAATCGATAGCTCTAGTTGAAGGATCTGAGGTTGATACCGGTACTTATCTGAAATTGTGGAATGTCTACAGGCTGATCAGATAACCAGCTTTGGAGTATGTAAAAATAATAATATGAGTTTTTTGAAATTGATTAACTTTTATAAAGCCATGTATCTCTTGAATAGTTTTCAGTTTGAATCTCGTTATATGAGATTAGTTCGTTTTGTAAGGGATTGTGAATTACGAATGAGTATCGTACACGTGTATACAGTTAAAACAACACAATATACTAAATACAAAAATCAAATTAGAACATGTACTCGATTTCTATTATTTATATTGGTTGTGCAGGTGTTACGCTTTTGCGTGCCTACTCCTAAATGTGTCCAATTATAATGGTGATCCAAATTAATACATGTATTTTTAGGAGCATTTATTTACTTATTTACAGTATATTATAAGCAATAAAATCCCGCCCAGTGAATGGGCGAATTTGTGTTGACCGACTGAAGAGTTGCAACTTCCAACATAACATTTGCCCATTTTCCGACAACATTATAAGACCTATTTAAACAATGGTTGGTTGGTTCCTCAGTTTAGGGGCTGCGACAACGCGGTCATGTAGCTCCGTGTACTTTGGGTGTGTGTAGAATCTTTCTGATAACCGGTGTTAATTGTGATGGCTGTATTAGTGTGTTATCTTTCTTTGAATTCAAGTAAGGACTGAAGACGTTCAAATTTCAAGTAGTTTCTACTTTTGCTGCCAAACGCCACCATCAACGACAACTAGGTCTGAACTTGGTTACTATATGCCACCGCAGTCGGCTACTGAAGACGGACCTTGGAACCTAAGAGCGTTAGTCAAATATATCCTATAATTGAGCCTGACACCAGTGTAATTAGTGGAAGATTCTTTTACATGCCATAAATCTATGACATGGGACCGCTGGCTTTACTTCCACTCCGAAGGAAGGCATACTGAGGGATTTCTAACCAAACATTTGCACCTAAAATCCCTAGCTCTACGAATATCTTGTACAGCCACTCAGTTGCGAAATGACGAAAGACGTGAAACTGGAGCAAAGGACCAACATCAGATTCTGCGTGAAACTCGACAATTCGATAATTGAAATATTGATACAAGTTTACGGGAATGGAGCGATGACTTGTGCCATGTGTTTTGGGTGTCATTCCTGTTGAAGAAATGGTGGAACATCGTAACAGGACGATGAGAAATCAGGGAGATTTCATACGTGCCACGCTCCTAAAATATGGAGGAAAAATTGGACATAGTTTGCGTATGATCAACATCTGGCCATTGCATAATTAGTTAGCATCGTCAACATGTCATTTGGGCAGGTTCAAATGATACCAGGTCAGTTTTTAAAAAGTGACTCATTGCTGTCAAATCTGTACCCAGATTTCTGTCACCAGAGCAAAATCAGCTCCGTGTCGAATTCTGTTCAGTTCTCCATCAGGGGTCCCTGGATGCGCCAGACTTCTTGAACGTGAATGACTGAAGATGCTCCACAATTTTCAAGAACGTGACTTTTTGGAGGCATTCCAGAAGTGGCAGAGGTGCTGGAATTCGGTGTATTACTTTGAATGGTTTGGCAGCCAAATTTAAACCATATAACATTGTCGCCATTTATGGGACTAGTCTTGGAAATTGATGATAACACCTCGTAGATCATTTCAAATCTCAGATATTAATTCAATTTCTAGACAGAGCCTGAAATCGAACCTAGGGCCATTGGACCGCGATTTTAAGACGTATCCCTAAACTACAGAAGGCGATATCAAATTTTCTGTATGACGGAATGTTAATGGAGATGAAAATCACTGATCCTGTTAAGTGGTTGAGACCTTGCAGAGTAGTGTCCGTGCCAACTGGACACCCCTACCGCCACCTTGCACGCGATCTCTAAAATGACATATTGAGAGTGGGGTGTCGCGTCACTTTATTTGTTTGAAGAGTTGTGCAGTACGTGGGAAAAGTTACGAACGAAGATAAGCTGCACACCATCAGCTGTAAAACGCTTTAATTCTGAATGTCAAAGGATTGCAGGGATGAAAAACGAGAGTAGTTCAGTCATTTTCTCAAATAGTTCGTCCTTGATATTTAATAATATGTCAGGAGGAATATCCAGTAGATCATTAACATGCACAAGCTTTATGGTGTCTTTTTCTTTTTTTATTAATCAAAGAATGGAACCAGACAGTCGTCTTCAGCTCTTCGTCAGTGTGGAAATGCTGACCAGAGACCAGGAATTTTTGAGGTATAAGGAAAGGTGGAAATCGCTGGGAGCAAGATGAGGACAGCAACTGTTCTGCAGAAGTTTGGCTGGGAGCTGTTTGATCATCCTCATCTTGCTCCCAGCGATTTCCACCTTTCCTTACACCTCAAAAATTCCTGGTCTCCGGTCAGCATGTTCACACTGGCTAAAAGCTGGAGAAGAATATCACACGCTGGTTCCATTCTCAGCCGGCAGACTTCTATAACACAGGACTACTAAAGTTGTTACCACACTATGACAAGTGTCTCAATTCGTAAGGTGTCTATGTCGAAAAATAGCTGGCACCTGTTGCTTATAACTAAGAGGGCTGTTTTTTTAAGTAATAACCGTTGTGATATTACGCCGTTGCAGCGCTGCGGTCGGCATTCTCTGCAGGTGCGCTGTGTACCTGCATCTATTAGCAAGGCTGAGACGCTATTACGGCAACAGTCGCCCATGTGTGGGTGTATTGACAAGCTTTTGAAATTGCATCGCCGATCGCAAGCGCCGCCGACCCGTAAACGAGAGAGAAAACTCCCCTGTAAGATATCCTGCCGTTTGGCCACCACAGTCAGGCAAACTGCGTATGTGGTCAGGAGAACTCCTAAACATACGCAGTTCTCCTGGTAAGCACGCAATTTGCATGACAGAGGTGGCCAAATGGCAGGTTATCATACAGGGGAGTTTTCTCTCTCGTTTACGGGCCGGCGTCACTCGCGATCGGCGATGCCATTTCAAAAGCTTGTCAATACACCCACACATGGGCGACTGTTGCCGTAATATCGTCTCAGCCTTGCCAATAGCTGCAGGTACACAGCGCACCTGCACAGAATGCCGACCGCAGCGCTGCAACGGCGTAATATCACAACGGGTATTACTTAAAAAGCAGCCCTCGTATGTTCTCTATTTTTTTAAATTGTTACTTTCTGGATGCGCCTCCTACATTTTCACTTTCGCCCATTTCATTAGGGGGTGTGAAAAAACAACAGGGAATAAGCACACTCAAAATAGCCACTGACAGCACCTCGATTAGAACATATGATCTCCGGACTTGCTGCATCTGCTCACGAAGCCGTAGTACACGATTTAACGAGCATGGCTACGCCACTGGACATTATAATCTCTTACTACAGGTTCAACATATCGCTTGATAACATTTCACAATAATCTACAGGAAGAAACCAGATTGCAGACACTCAAAAGGTAAATGTTGAGATAATCGTGTTGGCCGACTGAAAAGCATCAAACATCCGTTTACTAAGGCTACACTGAAAATGGCTTCAAACACCATAATGTTATAATCAAATGTTCTCGAAAGAGAATCAAAATGAGTACTGTCCGTTGAGCCATTAAAATTAACACAAAAAGTGAAAAAATGTCCAGCATAACTCAACACTTTGCTAGCGTTTCGCCCCGGCGTGCCAATTGGGCTCTTCAGTTGGTAAAGGCACGCCTACCAAGACGCGTAGCAGGTACACACTGAGAAGGCCATGCAAGACGCCTCGCCACATATGCAGCCACGTCACGAGCATGCCAGTGCACCACGGGAGTCAAAATCTCCACTCCAAAAACAATAAACCTTGCTTTGGCATTGAATATAATCAAATGTTCTCGAAAGAGAATCAAAATCAGTACTGTCCGTTGAGCCATTAAAATTAACACAAGTGAAACAAGAAGTTCCGTGACGAACTAAAGACCCTACTTTTCTTAAAATTTAAGATTCATGCCAATGATTAATCTATATGGATCTATCTAGAATAATGACGAAATTAAGTTGGTAATATCGAAATTTCTAATTAGTTCGAAATACTGTATACCTGGCATAACTACAGTTGGCAGCCCTGGTGACTGAATATATTCATAGTACCATCTCTTAAGGTACAGAATACAAAATTTGGTTGAAGTCCTATGGATAGCATGGACGTTACATGCAGTTAAACATTGGATCTAACAGTGCACGTAAAATCATGTTGGCAACAATGTCATGCATGTATTGGTCAGCAAAAAATCTGAAATAATATGATCTATTGTTGTGCCAATTTTGAATTAAATCTATTAGTTAGTATAGAAATTACATGCATTTTAAAATTGGACCTATCAGCAGGCTTAGAATCATGTTGGCAGCACTGACGTATACTAGTTACTCCGAACTAATCTAGAATGCCAGGTACTATACGTGTGCAAAGTTTAGAGCTATTGGCTTGTATAATTTCTGATATATTGATATTAGGGTAACAAAAATAAAGACAGCATTTATTAACAGTTGGCAGCCCTGGTTACTCTTAATAATCGGCATAGTCATATCTGTTTATGTACACATAGCACATACAAAATTTTGTTGAATACCAAATGATACTGTAGAAGTTATATGCATTTAAAAATTTGACCTATCAGCAGGCTTATAATCATTTTGGCAACACTGCCATGTATGACCTCCTGGAAATCAAACTGCAATATTATTATCTACACGTGTGCCAATTTGGAAATAGCTCCCATTCATACCTTCCAAGATATCCAACATGGAGCTCAAATTTCAAATGCGATTTTTCAGCAGTTGGTAGCACTGACATCATTTTCAAATATGGCCGTGAGATATTCAGGTATAGGTCTTTACTTCTACCAAATTTTGTTTCGATTGCTCCAGCCGTTTAGGAGTTGATAGGGGGGGACACACACACAGCCAGACAGACAGACAGAAGGACAGACAGACAGACACACATTTGCCCGATCTCATAAGTCTACTTTTTCCTCATTTTTTGCAAATTGTGAATAGTAGGCTAAAAATGTCCAGCATAACTCAACACTTTGCAAGCGTTTCGCACCGGCGTGCCAATAGGGCTCTTCAGTTGGTTATGCAATGTTATGTCTGTAGTAGTGTGTATTTGTAATTCAGATGAGGATAGGGAAGGAGGCAGCCATGGCCTTAAATGACGAACCATCCCTGCATTTGCTTGGAGTTGAAGTGGTAAACCACTTCCAAGATGGCTGATATGGGAATTGTACCTACCTCTGCTCAGTTTTGCCTCACGAGGCTGAGTATACTTCGTTCTAGAACTCAGATGAGAATTTTATTTCCTTGGCAGAGTCGGGAAACGAACCGGGACTTCAGAGGTGACAGCCAAGCATGCTAGCTAATGCGCCACGAGGCGGACTAGAGAAAATAAAGCAAACACAAAATGAAACAGTAAAATTTAAAAAATCATTTTTTAATACCATAATACTTAGTTTGCTAGACTTCTAATCAAGGCGAATGCCCAGATGATACTTAAATTAAGATCACGGTTGCTTCGTACCCAAATACAACACAATCACACAGGTTATCAGACAGATTGCTTGCCACGGTGGGTGAGTGGTTAACGTGTTGGGCTACCAACCCCAAGCTTGCAGGTTCGCTCCTGGCCGTGGCAAGTGATTTTTGAAAGGCGACAAAAATCACGGCACGCATGCCATACGTTGTTGGCATGCTAAAGAACCCATTTGAATTCAGTAGGCCGTGTTCATAATGGCAAAATTAATCGCGGGATTTTCCGCCAACACAAAAGTTCTTACTTTCTCTACTAGAAAGTACTATAGTGTCAAGGAGCTTAGATATCTAACCTCCTTGACTTTCATAGCGCTCCAAGGAACGATAAAAGTCGTCATGCAAGCTGTCCTCTAGGCGTCAAATAACGAAGCTTGCTACGATAGTATTTGTATTATTATTATTATTATTATCAGACAGATTCTACACACACTAGTACAAGTACCACGATGTTGCAAAGCACTTAAATGAATCAACAGCAACAACAACAAATGTTTTCCAGAGTAATATACTTTGAGTCCTAATGGACTGAAGAAGAGGGACAGCGGAAGAAAATCACCTGGCAGCTCGTGCTGTGTATCGGACGACACGATGGAGAGCCATCACAACATTACTACTTGCATACAAGGCTGGCTGGCCCTAATTTGGGCCAAGTAAGGTAGAGTCGTGCGTGTTGATGGCCGCACCCTAAGGGACACAGGACTCTGTGCCCTAGGGAGCAGTAGCCGATGGCTGAGGGCCAGTATGCACGTAACTTCTCCTGCCCACCAGCTCTTCAACGACTCGACCTAATCGACGAGGTTTATGTTGATGTGGCGTGGCTGTGCGCCACTCAGTCGATAGCTGTGTACTATTTAACAACTCGTCAGCTGAAATGTTAAAGTAATATTAGTCCAAACCACCTCTCAACTCCGTACTGTTGAGAGCTCACTTGAATGTTAGGAAGAAAAGTGAAGCCATCAAGAACGTGGCGCCTCGTTGTCGGGCTGAGAATTGCGAAATGTTGAAGCAATCAAATGAATCGGTAGGTGGAGAAAGAAACTAAGTCCATTTTATAGCTTTTCAATTTTGTCACTTATATGAATTGTGGTGGGCAAGATACACCCTATTGTGTTACTATGGCTGAAATGAAACTTGAATGTTATGTTGGATTTTCATTCCTCTTTCAGTATCACAGTTTGATTAGTGTAGGGTTATTATAATACGCTAAAAGGTGTCATTTTGTTTTTTCTTTCCTGAAATTCATTTTCAGTGATAAGTCTTCCAATAGTGACCTGTGAAAAGGAATTCTTAGCGTTCTTATGCTGTTTATTTTGAACCATTATTTAAGACTCATTTACTCACATATTTCTGTAGTATTGAAACATAAATAAACTGAATTCTTGCTAGAAAACTGCCAGCGAGTAGAGAAAGGAATTAAGTCCATTTCTTTCAAAATATTATTTTTCAAAGGGTTTGCACTATACTTTAATTCAAAACTGTTTATAATATTACAAAACGACGGTAATTGTCATAAACAAAATTAGGAGAACACGCCTGTTGTAATTTGGTGAGAAACAGTCTTTTCTTTTTCCTGAAAAAATTTGAAAATGTGACTTAGTTCCTTTCTCCACCGAACGATTCAAATTATACAAGTATAATAGGTTATAACCACAATTCGAAAATTTGTGTATAAAACTAAACTTCACCCTAGTGATCAGGATCTAATGATGACCATCTGAAGGATGAAACGCGTAATCCTAAATTGCCACTTATTTATGTGAAGAGTAATGGAAAAAAAATTCAGGAATTGTGCTACTATATTTTGTACCCCAGTCTAATCTCATTAGGCAAATAGCATGTTGACCGACTGAAAAGTATAAATTGATAGTGGATTAGGATTAGCGATATGTGCCTACCCAAAAACATTGTGCCATAACTCATTCACCAAGAGACTTCACAAGAGGAAAGAGACAATATAAATCAGTGAGTGATAATAACGACTTAATAATATAAATAAGAGCTTAGAAACGTACACCAAGATAACACTCCGACAGAGTGACTGCGCAACGACCGATATATTATACTTACGAAGTAAGCAGGTTACAATGGCTACGAAAGGAACGCTGTGTGGAGGAAAGCTCCTTCCCCTCGCTCTCCTCACCCCGCAGTCGCAAACAAGTGAACTCCCAAAATTACAGTCAACTTTGTAGCAGGTCAGATAAAACCTGAAATTATCAGCCATTTAACTGATTTCCCCTCCAGGGAATTCTCACTAAGGAATGATCAGAAATAGTTTTCCTTTTTATGTTCTTATGATCGGATACTTCTTCCTTTCTTTATGTACCAAGTTTCATGTGAATAGCTCCAGTTGGTTTTGAGATATTTTCGTGAGAAAGTGTATGGAGTAATTGTGGAAGAAGTTATACGTGTAAAACGTAGGTCTACGCTCAGCTTTAAAGTTATCTTCCAAAAAGTTGTATTTTTCATTGCAACATAAGCATGAGGTTCCATAACCTAATTAAATTATTTACTTAAAATGTGACACAAACCATTATGCAATTCTTAAGGATGAACCTCAATGGTCACATTTAATGAAAAACCGACGGTGTTACAGCTGAAAAAATTCTACTCATACCCAAGTACACGGGGCTTCACGGCGACGAGGTCACAGAGCCGCTAAATCAAACAACATAGTGAATTCAAAACATGTTACATTATAACTTACTGAACATTACATATATTTTCACAATGACTTAGTTTAAAAAAGTATTTTATTTATAGGAATAATAGTACATTAATACTTAGAATAAGGCTTTCACGGTAGTCGTCGGATTTTTTAAGAGCGTTAAAAATCCCTCAGCATGCCTTCCTTCGGAGGGGAAGTAAAGCTGGCGGTCCCATGTCATAGATTTATGGCATGTTAAAGAACCTTCCAATTACACCTGTGTGGAGCTAAATTATATAGGTTAAACATTTGACAAACGCTCTTAGTTTCCGACGTTCGTCGCCAGGAGTCGACTTCGGTGGCATCAGACAACCACGTTCTGAACTAGTTGTCGTTGACGGTGGAGTTTGGCGGCAACTACTTGAAAAAAATCAATGTCTGCAGTCCTTACTTGAATTGAAAACAGATAACACACACTCATACAGCCATCACAATTAACACCGGTTATCAGACAGATTCTACACACACCCAACACCGGTTATCAGACAGATTCTTCACACACCCTAAGTACATGGGGCTACATGACAGCGTTGTTGCAGCCCCGAGGAACCAACCAACCAACGCTTTCACGGACCGGAATACCATTCATATTACTGTATTTTCTTTTGGGGTTATGCCATGTGAATAAAGAACTAAAATTCCCCCTGTGTTTTCAATAGAAGCTAAGAAGAGGCACGGTACTTCACGAAATTTATAAAGTATTTTAAGTCTTTAATAATATGCACACAAAATGAAACTTAAAGTCCTTAAGGGGTTAGCTCTGGATTCTGACCATTACCCTACAAAATTTTCATTAAATATTATTCCAGAGAAAAGGCGATTCTCTCAGAAAATCCCACCCCGTAAATATGATGTTCAAAATATTCAAGGTAATGATAAATTTAAAAACGAGACTCAACAATTGAATCCACAAAACTGGCAACAGCTCCAAGCAGGATTAATAAAAACAGCCGAGAAAATAGCACCACACATGAGAACACGCAAACATCCGTGGTGGACAGCCGAATGTGATGACCTTGTAAGGCTCAGGCAACAGGCATGGCACAATTGGTCTTGCAACAAAACTCCTAAGACTCTGCAAGATCTCAAGGATGTCAGAAGAACAGTCACAAAATCAATACGAAGAATTCGCAAGCAGAATGACAACAAATTATTACAAGAAATAGAAGCTGACTTCAAACAACATAATTCTAGAAACTACTATAGAACTTTTCGCCAGAAGCTCACTAAATATTCCCCTCCATCACTTCAATTCAAAAATGAACATGGGGATATTGCTCATAGTAACACAGAAAACTGTGAAATCCTTGCAAACTACTTTTCGGTATTGCTCAATTGTGAGAAACCTCAAGAAACATTCACTTTTATCCACACGCAACAAAACCAAGATTCGTATCCACCCAACGTTCAGGAAATAAGAGAGATAATTAAATCATTGAAAAACAACAAAGCGTCGGGGGAAGACCAAATTGTTGCCGAGTTGTGGAAAAATGCAGGAGAAAATCTCATTGTAAAACTCCAAGAAATTTTAGAAGAAGTTTGGCGAACTGAAAAAATCCCCGCTGACTGGAAGATGGCACTCATACATCCCTTGCACAAAAAAGGAAATCGGACGGATCCCAACAATTATCGTGGAATTTCATTACTATCCATAACATACAAAGTTTTGTCTAAAGCTCTCCTGAATCGTGCAGAAATTCAATTGGATCCAGTAATCGGCGAATACCAAGGTGGCTTCAGGAAAGGCAGGTCGTGTGTCGAACAAATTATCAATTTAAAAAACTCAATGAAATATTTCCGCAATACATCGAACAAACACTATGTCATTACATTTGTTGACTTCCAAAAGGCGTATGATAGCATCGACCGTGAATCCCTTTTCAAAATACTCAAAGAATTTGGATTAGATCAAAAGACAACAAATATTATTAAGGAAACACTCATGGAAACCAAATCTAAGGTTAAATTTATGGGAGAACTGAGCAGAGAATTCCCCATTGACACAGGAGTCCGACAAGGAGATGGATTGTCCCCGTTGCTTTTCAATTGTGCACTAGAGAAGGTTGTACGAGAATGGCGAAAAGCAGGTGCACCGACGCATAGGATAGGACCAAAACTTAAAGGCATAGAATTAGACTGTTTGGCATTTGCTGATGACATGGCATTAATTGCCCAAAACATCTCTGATGCGCAATACCAACTTGAACTTCTACAAGAACAAGCAAAGAAAATTGGATTGCAAATCTCATTTGATAAAACAAAATTTATGACAGATATAAAGAATGCCCCATCTGAAATTGAAATTGGTACTGACCATATATCTCGTGTGAAGGAATTTAAATATTTGGGTGAATGGATTACCGACAATTGTAATGAAAAGAGGTCCATTACAACAAGAATTCAAAAAATGGAAACTGCTTTTCAGTTAACGAAAAATACTTACAACAAAAAGAGTCTTTCCTGGAAATGCAAAATTCAACATTATACAACAGTGATCGGGCCCGAAGCTCTCTACGCTTCAGAAACTCTCACTCTTCAACATAGAACACTTCGAGATCAGTTGGAAGTGAAGGAACGTAAAATAATGAGGAAAATCTTAGGGCCGAGAATCAAATATGGTGTTCATCTTCCAAATCCAAATGCTGAAATATATAAAACCATCTCCAAAATCACAGACAAAATGCGTATGCGACGAATCCAATTCTTGGGGCACCTGGAAAGAATGGACCCAAATAGACTAACTCACAAAATTCACACATACTTGAAAAACAAAACAACTAGATCAAATTGGTACAAACAGACTGAAAAAGACTTGCAAGAATTAGGATCGCCAAATCTCCTAGACCGAAATGTCATCAGAACACTTGCACTCACACGTGGTTTCGAGGATGAAGAAAGACGGCCATACCACCATATCTGGTCTGCACAACGGAAGCAAACCCATTCGTTGCGTATGAAGGAGTACTGGGCTGCAAGAAAGGCTAACCATTGTTGATTCCGCGTGGTCCTAAGAGACCCATTCGCGACGAAGAAGAAGATGCACACAAAAATCATGACAACCAACAAACACCCGCGTAAATACCTAAAAGTCCAAGAACAAAAGATTGAAGTAGTAAATGATTTCAAATATCTCAGAGAATGGATTAGTTGGAATGCTGGGAAATACAAAGCAATGTAATTCAGGGAAAATAAACTTGAAATGACCTTCCAGATAACAAGAGGTACATACAACAAGAAATTCCTTTCATGGGGGCCCAAAATTAAACATTATAATACAGCGATTAAACCAGAAGCACTGTACACAGCAGAAATCCTAAACATGAATTTCAAAGGCTAGATGGAGGAACTCGAATAATTGGAAAGGAAAATTACCAAAATCATAGGACCACAATTACAGTATAATAAGGTAATACACAGCAAGATTGAGACTTTCTATGAGAACATTTAAAAACTCTCAGATACCGTACTATGCAAAAAAGGAGGATACATTTTTACAGTCATCTTCTCAGAATGAACTCTAATAGATTAACCAAACTAATCTTTGAGTTCTTCCGTAACCGCAAAACAAAACCCACATGGTTTAAGGAAACTGAAAGAGACCTAGTAGAATTAACAATAAATTACAGAAAAGGCACTACTCAATCGAAAAGCTAAAATCTCTATCTCGATATATATAAAAATGAAAGTTTGTCTGTTTTTTCTGAATTTCCACGTACATTTGCGTTATTTGCGCGTTTCAGACTGTTTTATGATAGATGCGCGCAAAAATATAATTTTTGTCTGTTTGTTTGTCTGTCTTGTCTGTCTGTGGACAACTTCAAGTCCTTATAACTTGAGAACGGCTGGGTGGATCAACGTAAAATTTGGTACAGATATCCATCAGAGGCACCACACTAATCATTGATGTAACTCTTCTCCGTACCTCTCATAAAACGGGGCCTACCACCTTAAAATACAAGCTGAAATAGGCGTAGAAGGACGAGACAAAGCTTATTTTCAACCCCTCAATGTGAGAAACAAAACCCGAAAATCACATTTTAAGGCCCTAAAACCAACAGTTTTTGAGATATTCCCAAAAAAACTAACTTCATTTAATAATCTAATGAAAGAATTCAAGCCGGTAACCATGGCAACGGAATCTCAGAGGACCATCTATTTCTGCAAGACGCAATGCATTTTCATTTATTACATTCCTGTGAAGTTTTAAACGGAGGTTATCACGGAACCAAATTAAGCTGTAAAATTCATCAATACGTATAATGCGCTACAGGGGGTCAAGGGGTACACTAGAATTTTTTCACGCGATTTTCACATGCGGGTGTGGTACGGAAGGTCTTCTATATCCCTATCCCTATATTGTATTTATTATATTATCATTATCTATCATATTATGGCATACAACGACGAGACAAAGCTCATTTTTAGCCCCTCAGTGGCAGAAACAAAACTCGAAAACTACATTTTAAGGCTCTAATACCAACAGTTTCTGAGATATTCCCAGAAAACTAATTTAATTTAATAAACTAATGAAGGAACGCAAGCCGGCAACCATGACAACAGGTTCTTAAGAGAAGTTATGCAACTTTCCATCTATTTCTGTAAAAGGCAATGCCACTCCACTTATTAAATTTCTGTGAAAGTTTGCAAATGGCTATGAGGTTATCACGGAACCAACTTAAACTGTAAACTACATCAATGCGCTTAAGCGGATTAAGTGGTACATTACAATGTTTTCACGAGATTTACACGTGTGATATATCGTACAGAATTATATCTCCAAACAGCAACATTATTTAAAAGAATACTGAATTGAAATAGTATTTTTTGCGGCTATTAGGAATTTGGGCCATTGGAGGCTAAAAAAACTGATTATTCATGCACCACAAGCCTTTATAATTTGTTAAAGGTGTCATCCTGTGGATGGGGACTTTACACAACGGTGAGGGTCAGTCTTTATGTGACGTGTATTGCGTTTCGTCTAAGAGGTTTTCAATTTAATTTGCACGTCAGGAAGTACACGTTAGGTGAATTTAGATTGAGCACATCCTAACTTATTTTTTCGACAAACGGGTTCATCGTAAGGATGATTTTGATTGATACTGTGTGGTTGATTGGTTGGTTCCTCAGTTTAGAAGCTGCCACAACGCGTTCACATAGCCTCGAGTACTTTGAGTGCGTGTAGAATCTGTCTGATAACCGGTGTTAATTGTGATGGCTGAATTAGTGTGTGTTATCTGTATGTCAGGTAAGGACTGCAGACGATAAATTTTCAGTAGTTCCTAATTTTGGTACCAAATGCTACCGTCAACGACACCTAGCTCTGACTTGGCTACTAGATGCCACCGCAACAGGCACCTGGCGGCAAACTTTGGAACTAATAGATTGATAATCAAATCTAACCTACAAATTTAGCTTCACACAATTGTAGTTAGTGGAAGGTTCTATTACATGCCATAAATCTATTACATGGGACCGCCGGCTTTACTTCCCCTCCGAAGTAAGGCATAGTTAGGGATTTTCGGCCTTTATGTGTATCTTTATGTACGCCTATAACCCGTGTTCGAATGTTTGGAGCATCGTAAAATTAAGTATCATTGAGAGTTAATACACCAATCATTTATAAACTCTTCACAGTACTTCTCATAGAAGGGTATAGAAAAAACATTTCAAAATACATGCTAAAATAGGCGAAATATAAACATTATCCTAGAAGGACGACCAAAGCATATGTTGCGCTTCTCAATGTGATACACAAAATTCGGGAGTCTATAAAGAGTCTCCATAAACCTCATTTTAAGGCCCTTAAATTAACAGTGTCTGTGATATTTCCAGAAAAATAACTTCGCTCTGATAAACGTATGAAGGAATAACAAGCCCCTAACCATTGCAATAGTAGCTCAATTGATAACGTCTGGTTATTAATACCGAAGACCGTTCGAAGAGCGGGTACTTCTGCTAGTAATTACTAAAGACGAAAATAGAAGTTTCCAAGACAAGTCTACACTAACATCCAAACCCACATCTCGGAAGAAGAGGGGAAAGAAGATCGTAAAGAACGAAGAGTTACTGACCACTAAGGAAAGAACAACACACAGAGAAATGATTGATTCAACGTACCCCAAGGAGGGCGAAACGAAAGAAGAATATGCACACGGCATGGCTCTAAAGGGATAACTATCATTTTGCGGAGAAAATCGGTACTAGTACCAGGAAACCATGGATTTAAGAACGGAAGAAACTGTTCAGTGTCCAGATGAAGAGATTTTGGGTGAAGAAAAGATCAACATCATTTGCTAAATGAGTTCTCTCGCGCTCCTAGATGGGCATAAAAATGTGGGGGGGAAACGAGAACGAGGGATATTACGGAAGATTTTAGGCAACAGATAAGTTGATGGCCAGGTACGATTCAAATCCAATGAAGAACTATATACCACGATAGAGCCAATAATATCGTCCATCAAAAAGAAATGATGTCTGTACAACTGACACATCTTCCGTATGATTGATGATGTAATGACTAAAATAATCTAGAATTTCACAAAATCAAAGATAACCAAATGGAGATGGTTCCAAGAATGTGAGAAAGACCTGATGCAAATTGGTATTCCAGAAAATCCACGACAGATTCGACTTTTGACAAATGGTTAAAAACTATAAAACTATCAAAGTGGATTCTGAGCCCACGAGACGGAGAGGGCCTCTACCAGAAGCATGGAAGAAGGCACTGATCGATGGACTTAAAAATACTGGGAGGATAACAAGGCTGGTAGTAGAACAAGATCTAGACATAAATGAAATTGATCGTTAATATCCAGTCCATAGAGATTCAATTCAAATGTAAAAATAATAATTATAATAATTACAAAGGGATGAGAATAATTTGTATCCTTGAAACATAAAAAATGAATAATACGATATTCCATACACAGCTTAGAGAATAGGCTATTATGGGTGCCAGTGTACACCACACTTAGTTAGTTAGTTATTGTTGTTTAAGGGGCGGAACAGCGAGTTCATCTGCTCCTACACCACACTTAACGTATAACGTCAGTGCCGGACTCAACTAGGGTCCCGTAATCATCAACCTACGACTCACATGTGGGTACAAGGATCATCGTACTTATAACACATTTGCGATGGATACACAGTTATAAGATACTGTACGCTATAGACCATATTCATACATTCACAAACTCCAAAACACATATTTCGTTAACTTGAAATAACATTAATGAAAATTACAAGTTTTTATATCGAGGATATAAATGGCTGTAGATTTTAAAGCGATACAATCCCATTTGATAGAATATCAATGCTAATCGTATCATCAGTTTCTAAGCTTTCTGATGGTCGAGCAATAAAAGCTCTCTCCCTTTACGAGATTAAACTGAGTAATTTGTTTTATATATGGGATTCTTTATTTCCTTTTTAGCCGATAGACCATGCACTGAATTAAAAATCAATTGAAATCAGATAAAAAATACGCTAAAATGATTCTTTTTAGAAAGAAATATAAACGAATATTTATGAATTTAACAGTAAGCACACAGACATGTGGGTGGTTTGTATAACTCCTACTTCACAGTATGAACAATAACACGGGAGAACGAGCGCTGCGTATGTAGCTCATGTGGCTATACCAGCCATTGGCTATGTGAAATGGGAATTACGTTTTATGAAACTCTGCAATTTTTCTACGTTTATGCCATGTCTTGAGCAGGGTTTCACCTAGGAACACCAAGATAGACTCATCAGCGGGCTCTTGGTGTATGTGCCCAGACCGCCACAGAAGTAGCGAACTGCGCGCTACCTCCCTTTTTGAAGCGCACTTGCGCTTCTTTACTGCGGGTGCTAAAAGCTCAAGCAACCTTTCCCCTCCCTATAAAGGCTTCCAAAAAGATGGTATAGGGTATTGGCTTTCACGATCCAGGAATTAAAACTCTGCAATGTGGAAGCCTTTATAGGGAGGTAAAAGGCTGCTTGAGCTTTTTGCTCTCGCAGTCAAGAATGTGCTTAGCCTAATATCTTCATATGTATTACCGTACTAGCAGTAGTGCCCGGCTTCGCCCGGTGGATTTATTTGTTTTACAGAACTGGAGCGCTTAAGGATAAGGATCGGATTAAATGAAAGTAAATTTGAAAGCACCAACGCTTATTGCAGCTGATAACCTCAATATACCGCACCAACACCCATCGCCCTTATACAGAGGCATACTACTGTCATGATGATAACTGTTTTAAGGGACCTAAAAAATCTTTTTGCACTAATTACTCCCCGTGACTGCAATTTATAAGCAGCTCGCAATTCTGTACCAAAACATTGGTAGGGGTGACGTGATGCAGCCCGCATTGCATGGCAACAATAGACTTCGGTATTATTTAAGCCGTTCTGGAGTGCTTGTTCTTCCGACTTACTGAACAAAACTCAATATTTAAGGTTACTTGAGAGGTGTAGCCTAATGCTACATAGCCTTAACTATTCCTCTTGAATCAGGCCATCATATACAAAAAGAAATTTTCGAATCCGACTGGTAGTTCCAGAGATTAGCGCGTTAAACACACAAACAAACACACAAACTCTTCAGCTTTATTATTGTATATTAGTATAGATTTATGAAAACGTGACATTAACAACCATATAAACAAACAATAGTACATTATGCAAAGAGCCTATTGTGGCAATAATTAAGACACGAACATGTTTAGTTTTATAATTTCCAGACGAGTGTCTTAATTACTATTATAGACGAGTTGCATAAGACTGTTTATGTTCTATGATAATTATAACTTTATTGTGTGTTCTAACATAAATATTCATAAATAACTGTCGAGATTCGGTCGGTTGACTTCTTCTTCTGCTTCTTGGGAATTGTGTGGGCTCAGCATTTGATCTCTACCCAATAACGAATCCCAAAGCTTTGAAACATTGTTTATTCTGAAGAAGCACTAACAGATAGCGCACGGGTACTATGTTGGTCAAATAACACAAAATAGGCTGTTGCAAATGCTTTAAAATTAAAATATATCATATTATCAACTAGTTATTCATCAAATTCGATGCGTATAGAATATCAACGGAAGGCAAATCAATGGAGCCCCAAATAGAAAAGTCATGACATCTGGCGGAAAAGTTTCCCTTTACTGAATAGAGATGGGTTATTGACTTCCGTGGATCTAGTGCCATACGCCAGCTTCTTCCATGACATTCTGGTGTTTTTATGTCCACAACAGCATTCACTAAAATTGTCGGCGGAATCGTATGAATGCGATGCCCTGTGTAGAAATTGGAGTTGCGGATATTAAGGTACAGTGCTATTTATTTTGCAATATTCCACAGTTTATGCAAACATTACGGATGGTGCAGCTAGTCGTAAGACTGAAGACTCAAACAACAACAACAACAACAACACGGACGGGGCACAGTTTCCATGTCGGTACAGGCTGGGGTACAAGGATTGTGTTTGCAAACTTCTGGACGTAGATTCCTAAATTTCTTGCATATTTCATAGTACGAGTATTTTCTTGTTACCGTAAAGGTGTATGCTGATTTTGTCCTTGTGTTTGGGATTGTAACTACAATGGTTGATTGGACTTCCTTTACATTGTCAACATTCAAATCATGTAATTCATATCTGACATGTTTCATTTTGAACGCATGTGCGAAGCTATCCTTACCTAATTGGTCAATGAATTAAAATCTTGAGCTCTGATCGGTTGGAGAAACCATATCATAATGAAAAGTAGTACTTAAATGTCTATCATTATGATACACTTTTCTAACATATTATTATTATTATTATTATTATTATTATTATTATCTTGATTGGTCACATTGGACGACTTGAGTCGTTCCACAATCACTTCTTCTTTGAAGGTAGTACTGCTTGGTTCTTGCGCTCTTTCCAGTACTTTTTCATTCTTTCAGATCGGGATTTTCTCAACTCATCTGAAATCTCCATAGGCTTTCTATGTGTCATTTCTGCAGAACATTTGTGAGTTTTAAGAATGGTGTTAATTTTATTTTTCTCCTCGGCATCTGTTATCTTAAGTCCAACTGCTTTGAGATCTTGTTGGATTTCTTGGATCCATTTTCCTCCAGTTTTCTTTCCTAGATTTCTCATCACCAGTTGGCGTACAATTCTGTTTTCTGGAAGCCGTAAGATGTGAAATAAATATGAAATTCTTTTCTTCTTCATTGTGCTGGTGATTGGATCAATCTCACGATAGACAGTTTCATTTGGGAGAATCCTCCAGACTCCCTCAACCTGATACTTTTTATTTATGCACGTTCTAATGATTCTTCTTTCCGTTTTGAGGAGCTGATCAGTTCTTTGTTCATTTTTAATTTGGAACAGTGTTTCACAAGCATAAGTGGCTTCTGGGAGAGTTACAGTTTTATAATATTGGATCTTAGTAGCTATTGATAGGCTTTTTTTTTATTATATGTTGACCAGGTTAGAGATTTTGCCTTTTTCATTTTATTTGTTCTATTTATCCAAGTTACTTTTTCTTTTAAGTTATGTGTTATAATTTCTCCAAGATACTTAAATTGAGGAACTAGGTTAATTTTATGATCATTTATATAGACTTCATTTATATCTAAGGGTTTCATAGGCATGATCTCAGTTTTTTCAAAGGATATCTGTAATCCTATCCCTTGAGCAATTTCTTGGAGACTAGTGATCTGAGTACAAACCTCTTCCTTGTCTAGTGCTAAAAGAGCCAAATCATCTGCAAATCCTAAGCAGTTTATTTTTATTGATGGTTTTGTTCCAATTTTGATGTTAGGAGGGTTTTCCTTTTGCCAAACCTTCATGATATAATCAAGAGCCACATTGAAAAGCAGAGACCAGTTGTCTGAGACCAGTTTTTACTGAGAATTTCTGACATATAATATTTACATTTCGATATCGTCGAACAAAACACTACCGTATCACGAAATGGTCCTCCTTACAATATTCATTAATTTTGTAAATAGGTTATTCATATTAAAAACAAAAAGCAAAAATCTTAAGTTATAATAAACATATTCAACAATAATTTTTGTCTTGATTTCTAGAATTCTCAAGTGAAATGGGTCTTGTGGAGGTGTTATTCAATTTGAAGTAGTCTATCCTTCTTAAAGCCATCGTGTGGAAAATTTCGTATCTCAAATGCCACCATTAATACCATAGCAGTAACAGCCCTTAAAGGATCCATTATTATTTTGAGAAATCACCTATATTCGTAAATTATGTGTATTTTAAGGCTGAATAGCTATTTTCATTATTTATTTTTAGTTGCGGTTTGCCCACTCTTCAGGTCTTTTATTCTTACACTTCATAGTTCATTACTCGGATTTTGTTAACCTTCTAATTTTTCTACTTTCACCTCACTATGATTGTTAAGCTTTGTATATTGCCAGCCTTTTAAGTCGAGGATGCATAAGAAAATAAAAATAAAATATGTAGTCTATGACGATTTTGTAACTTGGTCCCGCTGCGAAACTTAAGAAACGTTATTACTGTATTACCGGTAATAACATTTCCTTGCCATTCGAATGGTAGGCCTATGACAATCTACATTAAGATATACAAAAAAAGAAAAAAACGAGCCTCACAGTAGTCGCATATGATGTGTAACATGTGACATGTTAACCCTTGTTAACAGTGAACTCTGTTGGTCATTGAAATAACTAACTTGTAACACTGCAGTGACAAATCCTGACCGGCTTTCAGCAAATATGATATAATGAATATTTTCACACCAAACGACAACTTGAAGATGATTTATTGTAGGAAGATCATCTTTAATGGGGCCTCCAAACCTTGAAGTAATTTTGTATGCGATATAGATTCTACATAGCCACATGGCCGGCAGTACCTCGAGTGCTTACATTAAATAAGAATACAGCAAAAGTATGAATATTTAATAATTCATAATTGTTTTCAGCAAATATGATTTAATGAATATTTTCACACCAAAGAACGATACTTTGAAGATGATTTATTGTAGGAATATCTTTAATGGGGCCTCCAAACCTTGAAGTAAACCGTATGCGATATACATCCACATAGCCACATGGCCATCAGAACGTCGTGGCATCCAATAGGACAAGGAGTTGTGCAGCGGTTCCAAGTTACAAAGTTGCCTCATATACAGTTTTATATACAATTTTGCTGTGTCCCTATTCATTAGCCACTGTAGAAATTGATGGTGGGGAGGTGGTCGTACGTATTCCCCCTTGGTGAACTTCGTTAGCTTTCTTGCACTACTGTACGTGATCAGTTGATAGATATCAACGCATAGCTTCACTTTTGACTTTTTTGTGAATTCATGATAGCGAACTAGAGAAACTCTACGGCTAGTCATTTATTGTGCATGCGACTTGGGTGAAGTTCCTTGACTTGACTGCGCCTGGGGTTTAGATTGACCTCCGCCTCAATTCCCAATTGCTACTAAATATGGCAGGAGACAGGCTATGGGGCCATAAACCATCTCCAGGCGAGTCACATTAACAGCTCGTACGGGGTGAATGTTACATGTTACTTCAGCTCCAATTTCCAATTGGGAATCCGTCAGTTCACCTCAGGTACAAGCTGGGTCACATGGAAACCGTCCCTTCACTGGTTGACAAGGGTACAAACTCCTCAACTTCCTTTGACCAACACAATTACAGAGGTCTGCAAATTATTACAATCAAATAAAACATTTAAGCCAGTCACAATCTTCTAATCAAAATAATTTTACTGTCCAACTGCTGGCATCATTTGTTACCCTACTTTGTAATGTTTTTTCCCCCTTGGACTTACAGCTTACCCTAACGGAAAACTTTTCGAATAGGGAATTCTGAGGGATACCTGAGCTGGGTCCGCTTTCTAATAGCCTACTTTCGAATTTTGCCAAAAATGAAAGTAGACTTATGAGATCTACACAGGGCCAAACATTGTGTGTGTCTGTGTGTGTGTGAGTGTGTGTACTCTGAATGTCTGTCCCCCCCCCCCTATCAATTCGATCACGGTGAAACCAAATTGAACGAAATTTGGTACAGAGGTAGAACTGGCAAAGGGCACCTCAGTGTCATGTTTAATATCGCCGTCATCTTGACGGAAACGTACTGGCGGCCACCCAAATGTTCAAAGCCTAAATCAAATTACGACTAACATAATCATACGATCTCTACTAAATTTTGCAACAACATATATTTATATGGCGAGCGTCTTTTAACTAATCTACAAGGTCATCAACCCAACAGTTTGCATATGGCGGATGTGTGCAAATCGATTCGGTGAAACCGAATTGAACGAAATTTGGTACAGAGGTAGCACTAGCAAAGACCAACTCTGTGTCATGTTTTATATCGCCGCCATCTTGACGAAATAGTAATGGCGGCCACCCAAATGTTAAAAGCTTGAATGAAATTACGACCAACCTAATCATCTGATCTCTACCAAATTTTGCAACATTTTACCTTAATGTGTAAATAAATTTTGACCAAACTATAGGGTCATCAGACCAATAATTTGCGTATGACGGCCATGTATGTGTGCAAGTCAGTCCCCCCTATCTTTTCAAACACGGTGAAACCGAATTGAACGAAATTTGGTACAGAGGTAGCACTAGCAAAGGGCACCTCATATTCATGTTTATTATCCGTATAGCACGTTGTATTTCAACAAGCTACTACAACCAACATTCAATTATACTCCTTGAAAAGGACAAAGAGTTATAACAATACCCATGTATTTAGGAGAAAGTAGGCTATATATTCTTTACTGAACATCTTGTTTTTCATTGATTTTGGAATGTACCCTCTAAGTCTGATAATTTCAATTAATGGATCTTTGAATAGTTCAAGAACGGATCATCAGTAAAACAAATACCACAAATATATCTGCTCTAAATTTACATGAAAAGTAGAGCGAAGTAATCAAAACAAAACGTGTGGCATTTTTCATTACCAAAGCTACTCAACAGAGTTGAAATTCTAAAAAAAAAAAACCATTTTACTTTTAGTTTCTTAAAATTAAATATATAGAAGTGAAACATGGACTTTTGGTGTAGTAGAAAAGAGGAGAATTGAAGCGTTTGAAATGTGGTGTTACAGGAGAATGATGAACATCATCTGGGTAGATAGAGCAACAAATGAAGAAGCATTAAGATGAGTGGGCGAGATGTTTCTGGCAACTGCTAATGAAGAAAAGAGATAGGTTGGTAATACATTTACAGTACTAAGACACCCAGGAATAGGACACTTAGTGGTGGAAGAAAGGGTCGAGGATAAGAACTGTATGGGTAGACCAAGGTTAGTATATTTTAAACAGATTGCCTCGGATGTAAGGTGTGCTAACTATGTACAGATGAAACGATCAACTCAGCACAGGGAGGCATGCTGTGATGCATCAGGCCAGTCAAGAGACTGAAGACTCAAAAAACTAACCAAGATTAACAACTTACAACTCGTATTTGAATTATTCCCCAGTATGCCACACGTCGCTGCTTTCGCCACCATTTTTCATTCATCCCAAGGCAACTCTGGTTAAAGTCTCATATAATGTTGTTACCCATTGCGTCTTAGGTAACAATTGCTGTCGACATTATGTATTATTGTCTTGTTCTTGGGTGAAGTGTTGATGAACACTGGATCGGTCGTTTAAACCTTGGCTCTCTTTGTTAAGTAAGTGAGATTGTTGTAGCGATGGAGTATTTTCAATCCGCAATTTGGAATCATACTTTGTACAATTATTTAAGTATTTATTGAAATACAAGCCAAGTTGTGTGAGGGTAACTTCCTTTAACTGTTTTTGATCTATGAAATAATAAACCTAAGAACCTATTTAATTTACTTCCACTGCTAAGATATTTTTATCATTAATATGTTCTACGCTCGTTCCGGGGCATTTCTATGAGGATCAGTGACTCTATTCATTAAAGATGGTGGTTGGGTTCACAATTCAAATATCAAATCAATAACTCAGGTAATAATTGTACAAATTACACGAAACTTGGCAAGACAGAAGTGGCGTATAAGAGACCTTGGTAACATTAGTCATTTCATTAGACTCTCAGAATGGATATAACGCACAGCAGTCATCTTATAATATTAAAATATAATAATAAATCTCAATATTTTGAAGCAATTGCAACGAAATTTAGGAATAGAACCATGTATGTGGATTTCTAAGCCAGAGGCAAAAGAGCACCCACTTCATAAATTCAAGATGGAGGCTGGGCATGCTATAAGAATTTAAAAATAAACAACTCATGGTTAATTGCGCAATTAAATAGAAACTTGATAAGTGTACCATAAAAGGGAATTTTCAGGTATTAGTCGTACGATTATCACTCAGAATATAGAGCTCAGCGGTTGTCCTGAAATTAAACTATAATAACTCTCAGTGTCTCAAAGATAATATAACGAAAATTAGCAGTAGGAAAGAATCATATAAGTGGCATTGTATGCCCAAGGCAAAGGAGCAGCCTCTCCGTCCATTCAGATGGCGACTGGGTGTAATATTATAACATTAAAAACAATAACTCCGGGTGTAAATTGACACATTAATGCAAACTTGGTAAGTAAGGATTATCATAAAAGTGACCTTGCTAGCAATAGCCATTATTATTATTACGAGTATTTAACGTATGATGCTTACAAGACAGAAAAGAATTACATACACTATTTACAATAAACACTATTCACAGCATTAGGACCATCTCTTCAAATTTGGACAGGAAGGTCTGTAATCCACGCAATTGCATCAGGAGTTACTGAGTGGAGATCATCCAAGGCGCAGGGATATGAATACGGAGGGCACTCCTGCACAATATGCTCGATAGTCTGCATTTCAAAACCACAGTCACATCGGGGGGAATCTATCTAACCCCACAGGTGTTCGACCAGTACCACACCGGATTCTATTGAGCCTTAACCAAACTGCCCGAGGAAGATTAAAACCAGCAAGTCTGGTGGTGGGGTCACTGATTTGTAGTAGGCCGCGAGGTGAGGAGTTTCGCCATTCATCTCTCCAGACATTTCGGAGGTTGAATGAACTCAGTGGACGAAATATCAATAGCTGTTTTGCATGCTGGCTTTGGGGATTTCAACCTCTTTGTAGAGAGCCGTATGACATCCTGATGAATAGCAATAGGCATAAGACTGTCACACTGCATATCGCACACAGTTTTCATCTTGAAAAGATAAGTCATGGACAACCTAGCTTCTATTATACTTTCAGTGACGGTACGTACCAAGTAGGTAGTCGCAGATAAGAGGTTTTCTCTGCAGGAGACACAAGAAATCAGTGGTGTACGCAGGATTTACTTCTGGGGGAGGTCATTACTATAGAAGGGTAATTGTGTAGGCCTACACTGTTAAAGGGGCAGATGATCTTGCTGTTCCACCCCTAAAACGACAGTCGTCATCATCATCATACATTATTAAAATATTTCGATTAATATTCATAAAAATACAATAATTAAATAAACATTCTCTTTGGATGAAAGCTATTTTAGGCCTCATATTTTCAGCAAATAAGATAATGACAAAAAAAGATTTCTTTAAATATATAAAACAGTATCTAAATATTAAAACTGAAATGATGCAGTGGTATCATTATGTCCATACGTGATTGCTTTAATATTGATATTATGTGAGAGAAAAACAAGTAGTTCCGTGAAGAACTATACAGCCTATTTTCATATATTCTACTAATGTTAATTGCCTCTATCTACATACAAAATTCCAGTTTGATTGCTGTAATAGATTCGTAGATATTAAGAACCGACTAAATATTTCGGATGGTCGCCATGTTGGATTTTATATATGTAGGTCCTAGAGTTATGTACTGTTACATGAAGATTATTGTGTACGTGTAGCATTCAAACTTCAATCGCATGATTAGGAGATTTTAAAATTTCGCACAGCTGCCATCTTGTGGTTATGTAAACAATTGAACGAAGATAGATGTCGGTGCATTACAATGTACATAAACATATACTGTACCAAGTTTTATTGCGTTTGGTTGGTTAAATCGCGAGAAACGTCTATTTAAAAGTCGCAAATTCGCGTGGCCGCCATGTTGGTTTTGTAGTTACCAGTTTTTCAAAAGTCACATAGGTGAACTTCTAGTAGTTCCCTTTATCACTGTAAAAAATTCCAGGGTGATATCAGGAGTGGTTTCGGAGATATTGAATGCTGGTGAAATATTTCGCACAGCCGCCATGTTGGATTGGTGAGACGTAACAAAATTTGAAGGGCACGGTCGGGATCGTCCGGAATAGTGCTATGAACTTACAGAGTTCCATTGAAATCGCTCCAGCCGTTCAAAAGTTATTAGGGACACACACACACACACACACACACCTCACACACACACACACACGCACACACACACGGACAAAAGGTGATCTCATAAGCCTATTTTTTCAAAATTGAAAATAGGCTAATAATGATTTGCTCTCCATCTTCTTACTGCCATTACTCTCTCAAAATGAGCCTATCCTAATAGCTTTATCTGCATCATTGATAGGAACAAATTGCAGAAACTCCTCACATACTGAATCATACGTATTTAACGAAACGGACACACACAATTAAAGCGATAAAAGTTACCGAGCGCACACTTCAACTGAAAAACTGATCCATGGCTAACTCCAACGCTGAAGGAGGAGTCGCGCTGCGAGTAGATTGCAGGACATTTACCAAGTGACGAACGTTACCACATTTAACATATACAGGAGTAAAGAAGGCGGTAGTGTAAAGCAGGTGATAGATGGGACAATATATGGATTCAAGTAAACAAATGTAATGAACCCTAAAATCCTATGCTAATATTTCAGTGTTCATATTATTCTTTTCTTTGGGCATAGATTTATGTTATTTGAAGGAAGTTCTGGCTAGCTTGAGGGAGGCCGTGATGCTCTGAGAGCCGAGCGATGTCACAATACTGGAGACGTGAAGTCTGCACAATCTATTTTTGGCTCGCATCTTGCGAACAATGAAACTGAACTAAGTCGTCATAAGCTTGAAGGCACAATACAGAAGTTTCCTTGTATAAGACAGCCAAGGTTGAATGCGCACTGGATCTTCGCGCTGATTGACGTCACAAATAGGTGTGACCACGAACATAATGCTTAAAAGGATTTGAACTTGTGACCAATGAAAGGCGAATGCTTAGGGTGGCCCGAATCTAAAAGTACCCACGCGACAGTGAATTAATAGATCCTACGATGCAATATTCTCCGCAATAGTATGGCTGTAATGTGCGAATTTTTACAAGACTTTTGATATGTGTTCAAACGTGATAGGACAATTTTATCGATTTATTGAGGAGCGGATATCCCCCTCCTAAAGATTTGAGTGATTGAATGAATACTGGGAGCCGAGCAACACGGAAAAGACACTTGATTTTATGAAGCGGACGGCGAAGCCAGGCCGGGCTGTATAGCGATTACTTTTTTACTTGTGCTAGTGACTAAAACTTAGTAAGTTGTGTGTCGAGCAACATATTGATTTTAGTGAGTACTTAAGTGGTTCTTACACCACAAAGTCAGGGCAAGTCAGCGATACTGCGATAGGACTCTTGTGTGAATTTAGTAGCACAAATAAGCAGTTATATTTTTGATATTAACCATTACACTTTCATTCAGCGCCAAGATGACGACCGACGGCAGAAGGAACATGGTATCATCAGCAACGACTTCAAGAGTTGAAATTATGGAAGGCTAGGTCCATAATACTGGATGATGACGAGATCATTTCCATGGCATCGGACTAGACGCAGATGTGTTGAGTAAAAATTTGAATTAATTCATTTTGATGGGTAAAAAAAATCGCGTATAACTGGAAAATTGTATATTTTGTAAATAACTTTGTTTTGTGTGCGAATATGTAGATTCTGCCGGCATGATATTTTAAATAGCGATACGTGACAATTTTGCTGATTCTTTTTACATTTAATATTCTATTGGCATTTGCTGATGTTGATCTGTTATGATTAGAGTACAAGTTCTTCAAGTTGTTGTGTACTTGAAAAGCCTAGTACTTATGAGGTTAATTATCACGGAAACGTTAGATAAGCGGTGACAAGTGGGACTTGATAATATTAATGTCAGGTCTGGTTTGGGAATTCTGATATTTACGATCGTTATGCAAACGCAGTGATTTTGTACTTTGTAATTTAAGCAACAGTAGTTGCACGGGAGGAATTTCTACCTCACCGTATTTGATGTTTTATTGCTTCAGTTCTGATCTGTGGTACCAGTTGGGTCTTTTTGACAAGCTATATTATGTGTGTGTGCTACGGTGTGATTTTACATGAGAGCTGGCGGGGACGTGATATCCAGTGCCGTTGCTAATACTTTTCAGGGTACGTGACCTATGGGGCGTATTTGCTGAGATTGAATCTTGATATCCCAGGTAGGGATTTTGTGTTTTTAAGAACGATGAATTTATTATGTCGCGATTACAGGAGCTGCGAGACTTCTACGAGGATTCAGGCTTTGGGCTTGAATAATATTATTATGCACACACATGGCACCGACTCAGCGCTTGTTTGACCTTGGACCCAGAATTGGAATATTCATTATGCATCCGGCATTGTGCTGAGATATTAGGCCCATAAATTGTATAAATGTCTTGCTTAACGATGCGTAAATACTTTTATTGAATTAAGGGATTAGATGCCCACGCCGCTTTGTCTAAAGATTTTTCGTCGTATTAATCGGAGTGTTTTTGTGCTTGTCCATTTGGCATTGCATTTCATGTCATTTATTGCTGTAAGCATTCTTGTTGTGTGACCGGCGTCGGCCGTGTGAATTTAATGTAATTATCGGGACGCATTCGGCGGTTCTTTCTGTTTTGCCTTGTCACGTAGCGCTCTGTTTTGAGTAAATGGCATAAGACCTGCTCACAGGCCGCTTGTAATCTGTAAATATCAATTCGTGATATTATGTGTTTATTTTATAAAAGGGTTAGTGCATGCCGGCATAGATATTAATTTGTTTTACCTTTCTAATACTTTCCAGTAGTGACGTGATTAATTTTCCCACAGACAGGAGTTCACGGCCCAGTCGTATGTAGCGCATGGAAGTGAATTCCGGTCTAAATACTCAACTAATCAAAGTGTAGTTCGAAAAACGTATAGCGCGGCACATAATATTGTATTTTATTTCAGGTATTTTTATTTTGTTTGATCATTTTGTAAAATTTTGTATCGTGATGTGTTAGATCACGTGGGTTTAAGGCTGTCTAAGCCAAGTGTTTAGATAATTCTATTTAAACTGACATGCAGATCAGTTATTCATTTTTATTAGCTGTTGTGGTGAGTGGCAATTTTGTCAACACGGGCAAATGGAGCTTCCGTCTTTCAGCTGACGTTGGCAGATCGCCAGTCCTCATACTCGCTAAGTGGGTTGATGAACTCCCAGCTGTTACTCCTAACAGACGGTAGGGTTATCAGCACACGCAAGGGAGGATATATTTGTTCTATGGCTGATTCAGTATTAAATTGTATTTTGTTTTAACCTGTCGTTTTAATTATTCATAACTTTTGAACCTTATGGACCCTGGAAACTTTATGAGAGGCATGTTCTATAAACCAATTAGTGACCGATCATGACCCCGCAGTTTTCTCGTGTAATGTCATCTCTTCCAAAGGGCACATAAGATTTCTATGGCGCGCCACGTGGGTCAATTAGGTTTCTTTATGTATCACAAGGTGACAGTAAGGATTCTATGACTCCGACACGTAAGCCATTTTTTTGTGTATGCGTACATTGGTGCAAAGTGTGGAAGCTGGGAAAAGCAATATGGAATGGCTAGACCAGTGAAACACGTCGTACGTATAAATAGATCACCGGATGTGATATTTTATTTACTTAGATAAGCGATGTGTTACCGCTAGAAATTTGTTGTGTAAAATCTTGGAGTTTGTAATAGAATTAAATTTGGAACATAGTAGTTGAATTGAGATTTGATAAGTAAATACTAGAGCATATGTTCCAGGCGCCCAACCATTTAAAATAATACTTTTGTTAGCAATCCAAACTCCAAAAATTTGAATGACAGGAAGGTTATACCTTAAGAGCTAATTAATATGTTGGTCAATTAGTTATATTAGTCAGATATAAGGCTAGAAATTTGGTACTGAATCAAAGGGGTTTTAAAGACAGAATTAATATAAATAATTGATATACTCAAGGATGTGTTGCATAGGGTAAATGTAAATGAATTGAGTAATCAAAGGGTTAAATTGGGGATAATTATGTGCGTGCATATGTGCCAATTTGGTGATGGTCTTGTCATTGTCCTATATTTCTAAAGTGTGATATTATATTGTGTGAAGATATGGCGACTCTCGCAGAAATACGTGAAGTGGTTGAGGGGGCAGCGAAACGCACTCAACAAAAATTAACTGAACTTAGGGTTGAAATGACAAATGAGATAGCGCAGGCTAGCGAAAAACAGTCTAACGACATGCAAATTCAAAGTGAAAAACAATCGAATGAACTCAAGGAACAATTACACACGCAACTCGAAATTCAAAGTGAAAAACAGTCTAACGAGTTAGAGGGGCGTTTGAACACAATAACCAAACAGAATACCGACGGTCTTGTAGCACTTTCAACCGAGATAAATGATTACACAAAACAGCAATTAATTTTATTAGCCAGTGACGTGGAGAATAATAATAAGAAACAACTAGCCGAAATCAAAAAGATTGAGGATACTTTCAGCTTAAAACTTGATAATCTAGATGAAGTCGTGATGGGTAAACTCGCACAAATTGAAAATGCATGTTCAATGAATACAGCAGAGATAAAGCGGGCGCAAAATCATTTAGAAGAGAAATTTATTAAATTCGAAAAAGGGGCACAGTTAGTCCAGACACAAATCGATACTATTGACGGAGGTATTAGCGGATTGGTCCAGGAGATGAGTAAACTAGAACTTGTATCAGGAAGTAGGTGGAAAGAAATTGAAACCGAGCAACTAGAACTAAGGGAAACGATGGAGTCGAACAATAACGGGATACTAGCGAAATTAACAACAATGGAGTCTAACAATAACACTGTAATAGCAAGGTTGACTACAATTGAAACTAACCAAGCAAATGTAGATAAGGGCCTAGATAAGGAGCTGGAAAAGGCGAAGGACAGCATTAGGAAGGACTGGAATTGGATGACGGCAGAGGCGAAGGACGAGAAGTTGATTATGATAAAACAATTAGGCGATAACTGCAATCGAATCCGCGACATTGAAGAGAACATGAAAGCTAAGTTACAAGAACACAATGACCGTCTGATAAAGAGCGAGTTGAAATCGATGGAAAGAGGGACCATACTTGCCTCATTAGTGGACAGGCAGAAAGATGAACACTTAGATAAGGAGATAACTTCAAACAATTCGGAGACAGGTCGGAGCCCAGACACCGTGAACACACAGCTATTTAGAGAATGCGAGGGACGTGCTTCTACCCCTCAGGCAAACCAATTACCAGCTCAAGTTATCCAGGTTATTAGAGCGAATGATTTCCGCCCGAATAAATTTATACCTGATACTGGAGTTACACCGAAAATGTTCCTGAAAGAATTGGAAAATTTCTTTATGGACCAAAATCTAAGTCCGGAGAGACAATTGAGGACAGTAGAACGCTATCTTGGCGGCGGAGCATTAATTTGGTTCTTAAGCTTCCGCTATACATTTGAAACAATGGAGGGTTTCCGACAGGCGTTTTTAAAAAAAATTTGGGGGCCGAGCCATCAGCAAAACTTGAGGTTGGAACTTTACGCAAGAAAATACCACGGTTCACAACAAACCAGATTTGCAGACTACTTCACACGACAGATGTTAAATTTGCGCGATCTTGACCATCCACCGAATGAACAGGATCTCATAATGACGATTAGCAAGCAACTCCCTACACATGCTCAGCAATTTTTAGCAGCAGCAAATATAAGTACAGCAGTCGAAGCGGAAGAATTATTACGGCATTTAGATGAGTCCAACAATCAATTTCAAGGAAGGGAAAAAAGAGTAAACAGGGACGAGATGGTTAACACCACTGAAATAGTAAAACCTCAGGCCGGAAACACTAAATCGCAGTCGACTAACACGGGAAATAATCAGAACCAAAGAAACGACATGGGAAATAATCAGAACCAAAGAAACGACACGGGAAATGAAAGGAGGTTCCAAACGAGGTACGACGACCAGCAGAGGAGAACATATTATGAGGAAGGATATCCGCAGAGGAGATACCAGAACCAGGGACGATTCTATGGGAGACAGGAGATCCCATATAGAGGCAACAATTACGACAACAATTATAATCAGAGGTGGCAACAAAGACGGTACGAGAACCATGGTAACCGCAGAAACCAACGGTATCACGAAAAATCGGGACTACAGGATGACTATCGTAATCTAGACCAACGATACGAGGAATCGCAACGTTATTTAGAGGAGCTACAAAATACTGGAGGGGGAGAGAGAAATCGCTGGGAAAACGCGATGAACAGACGTAAGGATCCAGACAACTACACGGAAGATGACGGGGCGCAAAGCTTACAGATGCAGCGTGAAAGACAGGAATCTGGACGACAAAATCAAAATGGAGGTCGCCAGGATAAAAAAAACATAAAAAACGACCAAGAAGACAGTCTCACGAGCGACCAGTGTGCTGAAGGAGATGGATGGATTGTGGCAAATATTACGGAGTGGATCGCGAGACCAGAGGATTGCCTAGAAGAAATCATTAAACCTCACAATGACACTATTATGAAATTACCTGTTATTTATGCTAGAATCGGCGGATTAAGGGTAAAATGTTTAGTTGATACGGGTAGTCAGATAAGTCTAGTATCTGAGGCCTTAGTGCGAGAGATAGGGCGGAATTACACAGTACCTATAATTCCGGTCCCTCAAATGAAAGTACGTGGCGTTATTCCTGAGCGCACCGTGACTTGTAAAACACAAGCGTACTTGGAACTAGAAATTCTGGAGCATACATTCGCTCAGAGTTTCATAATTCTACCTAAGCTAAACTTCAACATAATACTGGGATCAAATTTCATATGTGAATATCAAGCAGTCATCGACTTGCATAAAAACACTGTGAGTTTCAAGAATATAGAAGGAATGAGGAATGTGGGGTTGAACATGAATGAAGCGACTACAGGGGGAGAGGTAAACACCTGGCTGCTCGAAGCAATTAGTGAGGAGATAAGGGAAGAATCGGAGCTTGGAACTGATGGCATAAACACTGCACTCGTGGAACTTGAAGAAGAAGAAGAAGGAGCTGAGATATGGGCATTGTTGGCTGAAGCAGATGGCAACGCAGACGACTTCGAACAACAAATTACAAGAACGCCTAGATGGAGTCAATTTAAGGGGTGCAGACAAAGAAAGACTCGAACAGATACTCAGAAAACACCGTAATGTCTTTGATACAATACCTGGGAAAATCTTAAATTTTAAATATTCTATGCAAGTCAGTGATTGGTCCCCATTTAAAAGCCGATTGTATCCAATACCTGAAAAATATCAGAACCAAGTAAGCGAGATTATTGGCGGGATGCTACAGGCTGGAGTTATACGCAAGACTCCCACGCCATTTATCAATGCTATATTGGCCGTTGCCAAACCTAACGGTTCAATAAGGCTATGTTTAGACGCCAGACCCCTCAACAATAGACTTCTTCCAGAATATGACCAAGCGCCGTTAATCAGAGACGTCCTTAAGGGTTTCCGAGGAAAAAGCATTTATTCGAGTGTGGATTTGACCTCAAGATTTCACCACATCGAATTGGATGAAAAATCCCAATTGTTGACAGGCTTCCTGTTCAACAATCAAACATTCGTATTTTCGAGGATGCCTTTTGGCGTTAAAACAGCCGGTTGTGCCCTAATAAGAGCCCTAGATCGCAATTTGACAGAGGAGGTCAAGCAGATGACAGTGAGGTACATTGACGATATATTGTTGGCGTCTGACAATATTGAAGATCACATGAATAATCTGGACAAGTTACTGGACAACCTACGCACATCGAACTTCAAAATCAACCTTAAAAAGTCGCATTTCTTTAAAGATGAAATTTTGTATTTAGGACATATTATCGATAAGGATGGAGTGAGACCAAATCCAGCCAAGATTGAAGCAATTATGAACTTCCCCACACCAACTAGGGTGAAACATGTTCGTGCTTTCCTGGGAGTTACGGGATTTTTCAAGGAAAATTGCCCGGGGTATACAGAGACGGTCGCCCCTATGCAGGAACTGCTCAAAAAGAATAACAAGTGGTTTTGGAATGACGTTAGCAATAAGTCTTTCCAGGCTACAAAGTTACTTCTAAAAAATTGTATCAAGCTGGGTTACCCAGATTTTAGCCGAAAATTTGTTATTCAGGCTGACGCCTCATTCATAGGAATCGGAGCTATGCTATTCCAGGAAGATCCGAACAACCTTCAACATCGGTCTTACCTTGCCTTCGTAAGTCGCAAATTGCGCAAACATGAACGTAACTACACCGTAACAGAGCTGGAGCTTTTGGCTATACTTCACGCTTTACAACAATGGCGTAAAATAGTATTTGGTTACCCCATAACAATAAGAACTGACCACAAGGCACTAACGTTCTTATCCAAGACTACTATGCTCAGCGAAAGAATCACCAGATGGTCCATTTACATCCAACAATTTGATTTGGAAATTGAACATTGCCCTGGTAAGATGAATATAATACCAGATGCGCTTAGCAGGAATCCTGAGGCGGAAGTTGATGACGAAGCTGTCGTGAATCACCTTGAGTTAACAGATAAGGATCGTGAGTTTCTTGACGAACTGAAAGAACTACCCAGAGAACAGGAGGCAGAACCATGGATGATGCAGTTAATAAAATTCTTTAAAGGAGAACTACAGAGAGGAACACCAGCGTATAAGGAAGCTCTGATAAAGGAAGGAAGATACATGTACCGCAATAATTTATTACACAAATTTATTGATGAAGAACATTCGAAACTACGAATTTTGGTACCAGCGTCTTTACAGCGTGGATTAACATGGCATACACATGAAACTTTGGGACATATTGGAATCGATAAAGTTGAAGCAACTATAGCAAAGGCATTTACCTGGCCTCGTATGAGAACCACTATTTGTGAGGTAATCAAGACGTGCGATACTTGTCAACGCACAAAACCTAACAATTACCTAATGAAGCAGTACCCGAAACCTTTGCTACCACTTAAACCATGTGAGCTGATGGCGATTGACACTTATGGGCCAATAACGAAAGGAAGAAGAGGATGCCGACATCTATTGGTGTGCTTAGATGTATTTTCGAAATTTGTGGTTTTGTGTCCCATACAAAAGACCACTTCGAAACAGGTTCTTAGCCGCCTTAAAATTAAAGTGATTCCAACCATGGGAAAACCTGAGTTTATTTTGTCAGATCACGGAAGTTTCTTCACCAGCAATGAATTTAAACAAGGATTAATTAATCTTGGAGTAAAACATATATTTTCATCGATTCGCAACCCAGCTGCAAATCCGAGTGAACGTGTGATGAGAAATATTTCGTCATTCTTTAGGGTCTTGATTCCAAATGAACACTATAAGTGGGTGGATCGTATTAAGGATGTTGAGACTTGTATCAATTACACAAGACATGAGTCAACGGGAGAAATTCCTTTGGTTCTCCACCATAACAGAGTGCCTGAGAGATCGTGGGACAACATTGTCATCTGTCCACGTGATCCTATGCCAACACACGACTTAAGGATTCAAAATACTGTAGTACACATGAGAGCACAGGCTGACAGACGGCTAAGAAGGGTAAGAGGAAAGAGATTCCATCGGGAACTGAACGAGTCAGAGTTGGTCCTCATAAAGAAACCACCGCTATCTAATCCATCGAACAAGATATTCCACAAGTTCTGTGTTAAATATCTGGGACCATTCAAAATAATCAGAAATCTGGGGAACAATGCTTATCGAGTAGAAGAAGTGAGTACCGGAGCTCAGGCCGTGTACAACATTTGTAACATGAAGATTTATCATGAACAGGAACCTTGGGAGCCGAGAAGGAATAATGTCATAGGAGCAAATTGCACGGACATAGTACCATGCACAAGTACACTTGGCTAGCATCGGCGAGTACTCGTTGTGAAGAACGTAAACATTGTGTTGTTTACATCTGAGGAGGAAAGCAGGTAGTCTACTGCTAATGACGTCTAAGTGGAATGAGAGAGAAGAAATACCAGACACGCTTGAGGCGACGAGAGGAAACTCATTAGTGAAAGGTAGCTGAGTACTAGGCTGATAGCAGGGGCGTATAAGATCTACGATTTGAAGAGGGGCTTACTCTCGCAGAAAAGAGGTGCCGTATGGAAGTGAAATCTACTTCTTCTAAGTTAAATTTCACCTTTTATGGGGTGAATGAACCCTAAAATCCTATGCTAATATTTCAGTGTTCATATTATTCTTTTCTTTGGGTATAGATTTATGTTATTTGAAGGAAGTTCTGGCTAGCTTGAGGGAGGCCGTGATGCTCTGAGAGCCGAGCGATGTCACAATACTGGAGACGTGAAGTCTGCACAATCTATTTTTGGCTCGCATCTTGCGAACAATGAAACTGAACTAAGTCGTCATAAGCTTGAAGGCACAATACAGAAGTTTCCTTGTATAAGACAGCCAAGGTTGAATGCGCACTGGATCTTCGCGCTGATTGACGTCACAAATAGGTGTGACCACGAACATAATGCTTAAAAGGATTTGAACTTGTGACCAATGAAAGGCGAATGCTTAGGGTGGCCCGAATCTAAAAGTACCCACGCGACAGTGAATTAATAGATCCTACGATGCAATATTCTCCGCAATAGTATGGCTGTAATGTGCGAATTTTTACAAGACTTTTGATATGTGTTCAAACGTGATAGGACAATTTTATCGATTTATTGAGGAGCGGATATCCCCCTCCTAAAGATTTGAGTGATTGAATGAATACTGGGAGCCGAGCAACACGGAAAAGACACTTGATTTTATGAAGCGGACGGCGAAGCCAGGCCGGGCTGTATAGCGATTACTTTTTTACTTGTGCTAGTGACTAAAACTTAGTAAGTTGTGTGTCGAGCAACATATTGATTTTAGTGAGTACTTAAGTGGTTCTTACACCACAAAGTCAGGGCAAGTCAGCGATACTGCGATAGGACTCTTGTGTGAATTTAGTAGCACAAATAAGCAGTTATATTTTTGATATTAACCATTACACTTTCATTCAGCGCCAAGATGACGACCGACGGCAGAAGGAACATGGTATCATCAGCAACGACTTCAAGAGTTGAAATTATGGAAGGCTAGGTCCATAATACTGGATGATGACGAGGTCAATTCCATGGCATCGGACTAGACGCAGATGTGTTGAGTAAAAATTTGAATTAATTCATTTTGATGGGTAAAAAAAATCGCGTATAACTGGAAAATTGTATATTTTGTAAATAACTTTGTTTTGTGTGCGAATATGTAGATTCTGCCGGCATGATATTTTAAATAGCGATACGTGACAATTTTGCTGATTCTTTTTACATTTAATATTCTATTGGCATTTGCTGATGTTGATCTGTTATGATTAGAGTACAAGTTCTTCAAGTTGTTGTGTACTTGAAAAGCCTAGTACTTATGAGGTTAATTATCACGGAAACGTTAGATAAGCGGTGACAAGTGGGACTTGATAATATTAATGTCAGGTCTGGTTTGGGAATTCTGATATTTACGATCGTTATGCAAACGCAGTGATTTTGTACTTTGTAATTTAAGCAACAGTAGTTGCACGGGAGGAATTTCTACCTCACCGTATTTGATGTTTTATTGCTTCAGTTCTGATCTGTGGTACCAGTTGGGTCTTTTTGACAAGCTATATTATGTGTGTGTGCTACGGTGTGATTTTACATGAGAGCTGGCGGGGACGTGATATCCAGTGCCGTTGCTAATACTTTTCAGGGTACGTGACCTATGGGGCGTATTTGCTGAGATTGAATCTTGATATCCCAGGTAGGGATTTTGTGTTTTTAAGAACGATGAATTTATTATGTCGCGATTACAGGAGCTGCGAGACTTCTACGAGGATTCAGGCTTTGGGCTTGAATAATATTATTATGCACACACATGGCACCGACTCAGCGCTTGTTTGACCTTGGACCCAGAATTGGAATATTCATTATGCATCCGGCATTGTGCTGAGATATTAGGCCCATAAATTGTATAAATGTCTTGCTTAACGATGCGTAAATACTTTTATTGAATTAAGGGATTAGATGCCCACGCCGCTTTGTCTAAAGATTTTTCGTCGTATTAATCGGAGTGTTTTTGTGCTTGTCCATTTGGCATTGCATTTCATGTCATTTATTGCTGTAAGCATTCTTGTTGTGTGACCGGCGTCGGCCGTGTGAATTTAATGTAATTATCGGGACGCATTCGACGGTTCTTTCTGTTTTGCCTTGTCACGTAGCGCTCTGTTTTGAGTAAATGGCATAAGACCTGCTCACAGGCCGCTTGTAATCTGTAAATATCAATTCGTGATATTATGTGTTTATTTTATAAAAGGGTTAGTGCATGCCGGCATAGATATTAATTTGTTTTACCTTTCTAATACTTTCCAGTAGTGACGTGATTAATTTTCCCACAGACAGGAGTTCACGGCCCAGTCGTATGTAGCGCATGGAAGTGAATTCCGGTCTAAATACTCAACTAATCAAAGTGTAGTTCGAAAAACGTATAGCGCGGCACATAATATTGTATTTTATTTCAGGTATTTTTATTTTGTTTGATCATTTTGTAAAATTTTGTATCGTGATGTGTTAGATCACGTGGGTTTAAGGCTGTCTAAGCCAAGTGTTTAGATAATTCTATTTAAACTGACATGCAGATCAGTTATTCATTTTTATTAGCTGTTGTGGTGAGTGGCAATTTTGTCAACACGGGCAAATGGAGCTTCCGTCTTTCAGCTGACGTTGGCAGATCGCCAGTCCTCATACTCGCTAAGTGGGTTGATGAACTCCCAGCTGTTACTCCTAACAGACGGTAGGGTTATCAGCACACGCAAGGGAGGATATATTTGTTCTATGGCTGATTCAGTATTAAATTGTATTTCGTTTTAACCTGTCGTTTTAATTATTCATAACTTTAGAACCTTATGGACCCTGGAAACTTTATGAGAGGCATGTTCTATAAACCAATTAGTGACCGATCATGACCCCGCAGTTTTCTCGTGTAATGTCATCTCTTCCAAAGGGCACAGTATCTGGGGGGGGGGGGGGTTAAACCTATCCGCCCGTCGATACGCCACTGCACAAGATCAATGATTCCATACATTCATGAAAGCAAATGGCAGTGCATTGCAACTTTTCAAAGAATTCCTTCAGAGAATGCAAATACATTTGCCATTGATAGCACAATGTTTGTAGATATCCGTACTAATAGATGAATTCAAAGTTTAAATTATACGTCAATCCATATTTTAAACTTTGAATTCCTTAGATGCAATAGCGGAATTGCAATGCAACTTAGTAAATGAGGAGATGCATCTCATTTTTTGGACATCTTCTACGAATACCAGAAACTTTACTTAGTAGAAGATTAATAGTATAATTAAGAAATAGAGCAATACCAGGATTAAATGTGTTACAGAAATTATGGATGATATTAAAGAACTCTAAATAACATTAGACGATCTCAAGAATGAAACAGATAAAATCAAGTTCTACACGACTCACATGAGAGACTACAAAACAAAGTAAATAAAAGGGAAAAAGGAGCGGTGTTCTCTAAAGAAATGATGTTGACATTTGAGAAGGTCAAGAAATATTGGAAGCATAGAAAGTAAATATTGAAATTATATTATTGATCTAGTGTTCCTATGTTGGAAATAAAATATAAAATAAATAAATAAATACATTCATTAATTAATAAATACATAAATAAATAAATAAATAAATAAATGCGTTTACGTAGGGAACAGCAGCTCTATAATAAGTTATTTGCGCAACCTCCATCTTGAAACTAGAATATGGTAAAATCGATATGTAGTAGTTACAATAATAATGATTCTTCCCTCGGTGGCTAAATCAAATAAGTTGTATGCGCCTTTTAAGTCACAAAATCAATGAATCAATTTAAAATGTGAATGTTACTCGTGGTATCATTACGCATGTATGTGTTATGCGACATGGCGGATTTTGAATACTTGCTCTCTGATCAATAAGCGTATTACTTGACTCTGTGCGCTCTCTTTACATGGCGCTAATATTTTTGGACACCCACTATAACTCACGGTGTAGTGATTAGGAAAGGTTGGGAGTGTTAGCTGCCACTTTGTAGGCCCAGGATAGATTCCCGACTTTGGAAATATATGTAATTCTGATCTGAGAGACGAATTCAAAAGAATGTACCATGCCAGTGAGCAAAACGGGTTTCATTTTTTTCTTTTCAGTTGACCACCGTAATTCTATGGAATTATGCCCCATGATAAGTACAAGGACCGTGCCTTGTATTCTTGTTTACCTTCGTCAATCCAACATAACGACCAAGCGAATTGTTTTACTAGTACTAAATATCTCTGAAACAATTGTCACAATCAAACTGAAATCGTGTATTGATGATAGACGGTTATATAGTAAGCCATATGCATATGAAATCCACGTAAAATGAAGGTATTTTATCGCGAGATTAACGGTCACGTAAAACTTCCTCCCTTCCTTCATTATGGATATGAATTTCAAAAACCTGATAAACACTAAAATAACATGGCAGCTATGTGGAACTTCTTATGGTAGCCCGGTGCTATGAGTGAATACATTTAGAGCGTAATTTTCTATAGTAGATCCTCTCAATTATTATAGATGATACTCGTGTCATATAAAATAAACGCCTATTGAGTTTGTACTTTTATTTACTGTATGTTTATTGTTGAAAATTACTACAATGTTTTGATATTGATCTATGAGTTCCTTGTTGTTGTCCTATAATGTTTCATTATATTGGTCAATAATCAGAAAACTATTTTATCCATCACATAGAGAAGACTTTTAATAAAGGCCAGTAGAATATATGAAAATAGGCTACAATATACAGTATTTTGTAATATACTGTATATTGTAGCCTATTTCCATATTATTTAAAGCGGCCATAGCACCAATAGCGACTTACGGAATCCACATAATTTGGGACAAACTAATAGAAAACGACCTAGTATTAACATTAGAGAAAGTCAAAGCTCGCTATATGAAAAGAGTCTTGGGTATCGGGAAGACAGCACTGTCCAGACTGACTTATGCCTTCACAAAAGAAATGTTCTTCATAGAAGATATTAGACTGCAGACGCTACTGCCGCGCACCGAGGCCTATGAGAGGGCCCTTCAAATCCTCAAAGAAAAGCAAAACGCTATCTGGGATGATTTCTACTCATCTGACGCCATAATGACCGACGAATAGAAACAGGCAAACTATGAACTCCGACACATAATGACACGATACGCTACACATGGCTCTCACTACAAGTTCTGCCAAAACAAGTGATTCCACCAACCAACTGAAGAATGTGTATGTAATCTATGCAGCGAATGCTGTTCTCGATAGCATGCAAAAAATTGCCGACAAAGACATATTTCATTCATTCATTCATTCATTCATTCATTCATTCATTTATTTGCAATTGGGGGTGTGTCCCCCGGTGGCAAATTTGGTATACATATCAAATACAAAGACTGCGGCAGGTAGAGAGTTCCAGTTATCAATGGCCCGGTTAACGAAAGAATATTTACCATAATTTGTACGCTGTGGTCGGCCTTAACTTTGAAAGGATGATCACTCCTGCTCATGTAAGTGGGCTTTCCCATACGTTTGCCAAGCTCACCCCATGCTGGTTGATTTGTATACGTGTTGTACATAGAGCAAAGTCTGGATTTCATCCTCCTAGCCTCCAGTGATTCCCACCCAAGTTTCTTTAACATACGGCTCACACTGCTCTTGAGATTAAAGTCACTGAGCACAAATCTAGCGGCCTTTCTTTGTACCATTTCCAACTCATTGATGATCCCTACTTGATATGGATCCCAAACCACCGAGGCATATTCCAGAATAGGCCTTACAATTGACAAATATCCTAATTATTTAGCAGAGATACTACTTCCTTTTAATACCCTCATTACAAAGTGCAGGGATTTGTAAGCTTTAGAAACTACACATCCTACATGACTACTCCATTTCATATCATTCCTTACGTGAACGCCCAAATATTTGCAAAAATCTTCTTCTACAAGTATTTCCGAGCCAATATTATATTGAAAATCTTGCCTTCGCCCTTTCCCTATCACCCAATTGGGATTGGAATAATGTACAGTACGTTACTCACTTTTGTATTTTGCACATTGTGTGTTGTTTCAATAATAAAAATATAAAGTATATTTTCGGAATTACTATACATTATTTGTTTAATTTAAGGGCATGGACTTCATGATCATTTCAACCCCGTGTGTGTTGAATTAGATTGACCACCTGTGTTATTGTGGTGTTTTGCATAGTGTGTGTGTATATATATTTTCTTACTAAGGGGATAATTGAGAAGGAGACGGCCATGGTCCTAAATTAGAAAACATCCTGGTATTTCCTTGAAGTAAAAGTTAGAAACCACGGAAAACTACATCTAGAATGGCTGAGGTGGGATTGAACGCAAATCTTCTGAGTTTAGTCTGATGAGACTGAGAATATCCCGTTCGAAACTTCGGTTCAGAATTTAATTTCTTGGCAGACTTGGGAATCAAACCTGGACCTCAGGAGAATGCTGGCCACTTCACCACAAATTGGCCATAGCACTTTATATTTTGCCAAAAATAGCATTATTTTATCCGACTTCTTTGAACTTGTCGCTTCTAACGTCCAATGGGTTCCATTGTAATTGTCCCGGATGTTAGAGGAGCATCAATAAAGTAAAGACCTCAGCCGACTCGAGTGAGTGATCTGTTGACGGAGTCGTTCCACCACACCACCTATAAACGACCGACAGCCATTAGAATGCATTTTAAAGCAGACCTGATGCTAACTGCCGTGCGCCAAATTTGATTTTACGGCCCCATAGACGTTTTCCCACAACACAGGGCACGATACATTATGTACAGTAGTAGGAGAATCCTTTATAGACGAGGGAAGGAACAACCAACAGTTGTAAGCACGAATATTATAACAAACTATGAATTTATTTCCTTACTAATTAGAATTCCTCTTAAAAATACGACACCTATTAATCAGGGCTGGTACATTTAATCGATTAATATGAGCTTTCGAATAATCAATTAATCAAAGCAGAAAAATGGATGATGATGATGATGATAATTGTTATTTTAAGGGGCCTAACATCTAGGTTATCGGCCCCTAATGGTTTGGGTGATCGTGAAGATGATAATGAAATGTAAACTATAATTAAAATTAACTACTAACTTATATAATAGAAGAAGAAACGAAAAAAAAAGAGAATAAGGCAAATAAAGGACAGGAGGAAAAGAAATGCCCTCAACCCTCGAAGAATATGGATTGAGGGACTTGGAAGGAAAGAGAGCCATGAAAGGCAGATAGGAAAGTGAAAGAGGAGAGGGTCTGCCCCAGAGGTAATGGAAAAAATTCCTCTCGGCAGGCCGGAAGGCGGAGGTAGATTTCACCGGGCAAACTTGGGGATAGGCGAAAATAGGCAGAATATGCAGGTTTTCGTAGAAGGATCAGACCTCATTTATTGCGAGAAGATATTTTATAATTGGAGCTTAATTAACTTTGTTTTTCGTCATTTTATGCTTATTTTAAACATTTTATTGTCTTATGGAAACGGTAACCTTCTTGTCATTTGGGGTTCATTTTTATACTTGTGATCACCCTGTCCTTATGCAAGGTTTGGAACTGATGTGTAACTATCTGACAGTCTGTTACTTCTTCAGGCAAAATTTTATCTCCCGCAGAGATTTTTGTTGGTTCCTCAGTTTAGGGGCTGCGACAACGTGGTCATGTAACCCCTTGCACAATGGGGGTGTGTAGAATCTGATAAACGGTGTTAATTGTGATGACTGTATTAGTCTGTAATTCGGGTAAGGTCTGCAGACGGTCAATTTTAAGTAGTAGTTCCTAATTTTGTACCATATACTAACGTCAACGACACCTAGCTGTGAACTTGGCTACTAGATGCCACCGCAACCAGAAACTTGCAACGAACGTTGGAACTTGCCCTCCAAAGGAAAGCATGCTGAGGGATTTTTAGCGCTCTTAGAAAATCCGACGACTTTGGCCGGCTTTGAACCAGCGACCTTGGACTTATAAGTGCAGCATGCTACCAGTTAGCCGCTTCCCACAGAGTCAGATGGAAAAATGAATGTGATCTCGTGCGATGGCGTTGTCTTGACAACCTCTGATAGCTCATCTCTCACCAATTAAGAAGCATTGTCATGGTAACCTCTGATGGCACTTGGCATTTTCTTTAATTCCGAAATCATTTTTCTCATCCCTTGGCGTAATGGTAGGTCAGATCAAAAATTCTTTCAGACAAAGTTTTAGGTAATTATTAGGGGAATATTTTCCATTTTGTACGGTTTTGATATTGTGCCTATTAAGAGAGATATGATTAATGTTACCCGAAAAAAACACTTTTTTCCACGCCTTTGGTCAATGTTTGGTGCTATCAAAAACTTTTCAAACATAATTTTTTTTGGCACTTATCCGACACATATTATGAACTTGGAATGGATTCGATATTTCACGTATTAAGAGAGTTATAGCGATATTTCACTTTTTCGAGAAAAAAAGCCCCCCCCCCATCTACCTAAATTGCAATAGTTAGCTTTCTGATGAAACCTACCTAAAATAGGCTACATAATTAAAAATACTACCATCAACGACACCTAGCTGTGAACTTGGCTACTAGATGCCACCGGAACCATCAAATCGCAACGAACGTTGGAACTTCCCCTCCGAAGGAAAGCAAACTCAGGGGTTTTTAGCGCTCTTAGTAAATCCGACGACTTCAGCCAGGTTTGAACCCGCGACCTTGGGCATAGTAGTTCAGCATGCTACCAGTTCCGATACCGAAGTCGCTTCCCACAGACAGATGGAAAACTGAATGTGATCTCGTGCAGTGGCGTTGTCATAGCAACTGCTGAAGGCTCATCCCTTATCAATTAAAAGTAAAGTTGTCATGGCAACCTCTCTTGGCACTTGGCATTTTCTTATAATTTAAATCATTTTGCTCACCCCGTGGCGTAATGGTGGGTCATATGAAAAATTCTTTCAGACAAAAGTTTTAGGTAATTATAGGAGGAATATTGTCCATTTTGTACGGTTTTGATATTGTGCCTATTAACAGAGATATGATTAATGTTTCCCGAAAACCCCACTTTCTCACACCCCTTTGGTCAATGGTTGGTGCTATCAAAAAACTTTTCAAACATAAATTTTTGGGCCTTGTCCGACACATAGTATGAACTTTGAATGGATTCAATATTTCAGATATTAAGAGAGTTATAGCGATAATTCACTTTTTCAAAAAAAGCCTCCCATTTTCACCCCCTTTGACCGATTTTGCCCATTAACGACCTCGACCGAGATTTTAAGGGGATACATATTATGTAAAACATTCAAACTGATTGGTGCAAAATTACGGCAGTTATAGTGTCCACAAGAAACTGATATCTATACATGTATATACATAAATTATATATAAACTTTTGAACTGACGGTGGTTTTGGGGTCTGGGGGATGTGAAACGCGAAGATATGTCGAAATTTTCCGGAAGTCGAAACATGGGACCCATTGCAATAGTTAGCTTTCTAATGAAATATACCTAAAAAGGGGAAAACCGGAACCAGGTCAGGAATCCCTCGGGGTCGCCAACTCCGGAACTCGCCAGCCGGGAGCCCCTGAGGGTGTAGCAATATCCAGGGTGCACCGGAAGTGGTGGGGCTATATACACCCTGCCACCTTGAGGGCCTTGAGCAGAACGCAGGAGATAACATGAAAAGAAAAAAAAAAGTCCTCTCGGCACGCCGGAAGGCGGAGGTAGATTTCACCGGACAAACTTGGGGATAGCCGAAAATAGGCAGAATATGCAGGTTTTCGTAGAAGGATCAGACCTCATTTACTGCGAGAAGATATTTTATAATTGGAGCTTAATTAACTTTGTTTTTCGTCATTTTATGCTTATTTTAAACATTTTATTGTCTTATCGGAACGGTAACCTTCTTGTCATTTGGGGTCCATTTTTATACTTGTGGTCACACTGTCCTTATGCAAGGTTTCGACACTGATGTGTGACTATGTAACGGTCTGTTACTTCTTCACGCAAAATTATATCTCCCGCAGAGATTTTGTTGGTTGCTCAGTTTAGGGGCTGCGACAACGCGGTCATGTAACCCCGTGTACTTAGGGATGGCTGTATTAGTCTGTAATTCAGGTAAGGACTGCAGACGGTCAATTTCAAGCAGTAGTTCCTAATGTTGGTACCAGGTACTACCGTCAACGACACCTAGCTGTGAACTTGGCTATTAGATGCCACCGCAACCAGCAACTCGCAACGAACGTTGGAACTTCCCCTCCAAAGGAAAGCATACTGAGGGATTTTAGCGCTCTTAGATAATCCGACGACTTCGGCCGGCTTTGAACTCGCGACCTTGGGCATAGACATTCAGCATGCTACCAGTTACGTCACCGAAGCCGCTTCACACTTAGTCAGATGAAAATCTGAATCTGATCTCGTGCAAGTGCGTTATCTTGGCAACGTCTGATGGCTCAACACTCATCAATTTAGTAGTGTTGCCATGGCAACCACTGATAGCTCTTGGCATTTTCTTATAATTCCGAAATAATTTTTCTCATCCCTTGGCATAATGGTGGGTCATATCAAAAATTCTTTCAGACAAAGGTTTTAGGTAATTATTAGGGGAATATTGTCCATTTTGTACGGTTTTGATATGGTGCCTATTAAGAGAGATATGATTAATGTTTCCCGAAAAACCCACTTTTTCCCACCCCTTTGGTCAATCGTTGGTGCTATAAAAAACTCTTCAAACAAAAATTTTTGGGCTTTATCCGACACATAGTATGAACGTTGAACGGATTCGATATGTCACATATTAAGAGAGTTATAGCAATATTTCTCTTTTTCGTAAAAAAAAAGACCCCCATTTTCACCCCCTTCGACCGATTTAGCCCAGTAACGAACTCGACCGAAATTTTATAGGTATACAAATTCGGTAAAAAATTCAAAGTGATTGGTGCAAAATTACGGCAGTTATCGTGTTCACAAGAAACTGATATATATATATATATATATATATATATATATATATATACATAAATTATATATAAACTTTTGAACTGACGGTGGTTTTGGGGTCTGGGGGATGTGAAACGCGAAGATATGTCGAAATTTTCCGGAAGTCGAAACATGGTACCCATTGCAATAGTTAGCTTTCTAATGAAATCTACCTCTGGTTGGTTCCTCAGTTTAGGGGCTGCGACAACGCGGTCATCTAACCCCGTGAACTGGGTGAGTGTAGAATCTGTCTGATAAACGGTGTGAATTGTAATGGCTGTATTTGTCTTAATTCAGGTAAGGACTGCAGACGGTCAATTTCAAGCAGTAGTTCCTAATGTTGCTACCAGGTACTACTGTCAACGACACCTAGCTGTGAACTTGGCTACTAGATGCCACCCCAACCAGCAACTCGCAACGAACGTTGGAACTTCCCCTCCAAAGGAAAGCATACTGAGGGATTTTAGCGCTCTTAGAAAATCCGACGACTTCGGCCGGCTTTGAAACCGCGACCTTGGGCATAGACATTCAGCATGCTACCAGTTACATCACCGAAGCCGCTTCCCACTTAGTCAGATGGAAGTACTGAATCTGATCTCGTGCAAGTGCGTTGTCATGGCAACGTCTGATGGCTCATCCCTCATCAATTTGGTAGTGTTGCCATGGCAACCTCTGATAGCTCTTGGCATTTTCTTATAATTCCGAATTCATTTTTCTCATCCCTTGGCGTAATGGTGGGTCATATCAAAAATTATTTCAGACATAAGTTTTAGGTAATTATTAGGGAAATATTGTCCATTATGTACGGTTTTGATATTGTGCCTATTAAGAGAGATACGATTGTTTCCCGAAAAACCCACTTTTTCCCACCCCTTTGGTCAATGGTTGTTGCTATAAAAAAACTCTTCAAACATAAATTTTTGGGCTTTATCCGACACATAGTATGAACGTTGAACGGATTCGATATGTCACATATTAAGAGAGTTATAGCAATATTTCACTTTTTCGAAAAAAGCCCCCCATTTTCACCCCCTTCGACCGATTTAGCCCAGTAACGAAATCGACCGAGATTTTATAGGTATACATATTCGGTAAAAAAAAGTGATTGGTGCAAAATTACGGCCGTTATCGTGTCCACAAGAAACTGATATACATATATATATATATATATATATATACATATATATATACATACATAAATTATATATAAACTCTTGAACTGACGGTGGTTTTGGGGTCTGGGGGATGTGAAACGCGAAGATATGTCGAAATTTTCCGGATGTCGAAACATGGGACCCATTGCAATAATTAGCTTTCTAATAAAATCAACCTAAAAGAAGGCTGACCCCTCGCAGAAGGAGGGTATCAGAAAAGATGAGACAAGGGCCAATTAAGGCGGGAAAGGAAGAGACTCCCTAGGCCTCGGATACCCTAATACCGTCGGGGTCGGAAGGGAACAAGAGTTGACCAAGTGAGTTCGACAGGAAAGAAGACATAGAGGAGCCCGGCACAAGTAAGTGGAAGCAATGCCAGACTCAGCTGGGGCCCCGTGGTCGCCAACCCACATACCACTAGATATGAACCCCTGGGGGGGGGGGATGGATTTAATTGCTACAATTAATGGTTATTCGATTGTGATTTTAATCGATTAGTCGGTTAATAGATTAATCAGTTGTTTGAATAATTGATTAATTGTTTTGTCGAGTAAAGGACGTACTTCGCTCCTTTCATTACGCTCCCACAGAGGCAAAACATACATTTAAATTAATTAAAATAGAATGTATATTTTAAATAGCCCAATGAACCTTCTTTGTAAAAACTTGGCTAAAACGAAGTAAAACAAAAATGTTCCTGTCCTAAATTGTGAACATTGAATAAGAATTCAAAATCTTTGCTAAAAACTCTTCTTTGTCTTATTTCGAAACCCTTCCCAATTTGATTGTTGTTTGTTCTTCCACTGCCACTGGCTCTTATTTGGTTATTGTTGACATAAGCAAGGAAGGACACTTTGTACATTTAGGCAAAATGTAACTTTTATATATTTCTATACATCATTCTGAAAATAAGCGTAACTAAACTTAAGCGATGACCTCTCATTTAAACTTCTTTTCTTATATTGTGCCTACTAATTGATTAATCTATTATTCAGTTAGTCAATTACTCGAACGAAAGGTTAGTTGATTAATCAATTAATCACTTCCGATTAATTTCAAATTATTCGATTTAACTGAATATCGATTATTACCAGCTCTTGATGGATGCAGTATTTTTGCATTTCTCTGTTGGCACAGGCTAGAGAAAAATGTGGCGCCTTCGGTGGCGTAGTTGGTAGCATGCTGAGCTTCTATGCCCTAGATCGTGGTTTCAAACCCGGCCGAAGTCGTAGGATTTTTAAGGGCGTTAAAATCCCTCAGTATACCTTCCTTCGGAGGGGAAGTAAAGCTGGCGGTCCCATATCATAGATTTATGGCATGTTGAAGGACCTTCCACTAAATACACCTGTGTGAAACTAAATTATATATTGGTTAAACATTCGACAAACGGTCTTAGGTTCCAACGTCCGTCGCAAGGAGCCGACTGCGGTCCTCACTTGAATTGAAAACGGATAACACACACTAACACAGTCATCAGAATTTTAACACCGGTTATCAGACAGATTCTACACACACCCAAAGTACACGGGGCTACATGACCGCGTTGTTGCAGCCCCTAAACAGAGGAACCAACCAACCAGAGTAAAATTTGGCTTTTCACCGATGTCACAGTCTCATTTATGGCTGAGATTATATGGAAGCTACTGAGGTATGTGTGGTGCTGAGTAATGGTATTCAGGGCACAGCCAGTGCCTGTGTGTACTTCGAAAGGTTCTACTCATAGGGTTGCTACTACTGTACCGACTCAGTGAGGAAAGCAATGGCAAACTACTTCACTCTTCACTTTGCTTAGTATGCCTCTATAGTTCTTCCTTTGGTTTTTGTGGGTTTCAGCCAACATAACCGACAGTGGCACTATTTGAGGATCCAACCAGCCTCTGGGCTGACTACCTAACAGACAGACTGTCAATATAATTCTTGATAAATACTTTTACTACAACCAATGCATTAAAAATTATCTTTCATGTAAGTTTAATGTTTAGTGTTAAATATAGTATTTGATTCCTGATTCTTAAAGTTTCAATCGAGACCAATATTCTTTGAGTGATCATTTATTGAAGGAAATCTTTTAAGACATGCGTAAAGTTTTTTATATTGTTTAGAAATACATCTTTAAAGAGGAAAAAAGTACAAACTATGAAACAGATCTGTGAACCTTGGAATTTCCGTCATGGAAAGCAGGCATATCACACTTGTATCGGAATTGACATTGTCATTTCATAAACCCTGAATAATTTCAACACTATCCCCAATCCACTGTAATCTCTGTCTGATTCGTACAATTATCGTACGAGGCCCCCCGCTCCCACTTCACTGTTTACATCATACAGTAGATCAGCTGATACTGTCAAACTCAAGTATGTATCTAACCGGTCCTGAAATGTGTAGATGACATTATTCACGAAGTCTTTTACGGTTCCAGGTGAGTTCGTTTATGTTACCTAGTACCTTCCAGCTACCTAGCGTAATTAAATGTAAACTTATAATAGTCTGCGGAATATTCCGGAAAATAAATGGTAAGGGTTAATATATTTTAAGGATATCCGTTTATTTACAAACTCCACCAAGGACGGTCCCAAGCCCGGATGAAAAAGGAGGAGGGTTGGAGTGGATATCTCGTCCCACTCTGGAAAACCAAACTAGAGAAGAGTTGAACATCTAACTCCACATCTGTGAGCATGGGCACAACGAGGAGGCAGCCCCTCCACCATGATAGGGTGCTGTGGGCTAATCACTCACACATCTGAACTTCCTCGATTACTGAAACTGCAACAGAAAATAACCGGACTGATAAACAGTTGACGATTTTTGGCATGAAAATGATTACGAAAATTGGATGCTGGAATATAAGAACTTTACGCCAAACAGGCAGGCTAAAGCAGGTCTGCGCAGAAATGAGAAAATACCAGTTAGACATTCTGAGGAGGAGAGGAAGGCGACTGGCAAATCCTGGACAGACCTGCAGAGGCTGGCTGGGAGAAGAAATCAGTGAAGGAATTTTGTTGCAGCCCTTTGCTCCGACAGGGGACATAGGAATTGAGTAAGTAAGTATTTATTTACAGTTTAATTATCTTTACTGTACGTTTCAATTAGAATAGATGTAGCCTTAGATATAAGCTGGAGAAGACTCAATCCAAGGATCGAAATATAGGCTACATTTCATTAATTGTATTGATAAACGTAGCCTATTATATTTAAGAGGAATGTATCAATAAATACGGAAAATGTCTTGCATTACCTATCAAATTAAATGTTATTGCTTTTTACTAATCAGAAGTAGTAGTTTTTATCATTTCAAATAATCTTGTCATCGTTATGCTTTGGTCTACCGTTATGCGTTACGGTTAGGGCGTGTATGACGTCATCATGTTGTTCAGTGCATATGCACCGAGTCTGAGTTTACTCCTGGGGTCTGGCGTTATGCGATACGGAGACGGCGAGTGCGTAACGTCATGAAGCCCCCACGCGGGAAGCCTAAATTAATGGGTAATGGAGTCTGTTAAAAGAGCCCTCCTGAGCCTTTCTAACATGAGTAGCATTTGTAGCATGCGTCATTTGAAATGATATAAAGTCTAGTCTCTCAGACTGACTGTATCTTTTGTTGTTGTTGATACTTTGCGGCATCATGGTCATATAGCCCCGTCTACTAGGGTATGTGTGGAATCAGTCTGACAGTCTGTGTCCTTGTGATGACTGTTGGTTGGTTCCCTAGTTTAGGGGCTGCGACTAAGCGAAAATGTGGCGATATGTGATGACTGTGGTAGTGTGTATATTTATAAATATTTATAAATACATTGAGCGGGAAATGACAATTAATTATACATTTTTACACCTTGTATCAATACAGCGATAATTGGATGACATATTTCGGTCGTCTAGCGAACACCATCATAATCCGATTAACCTTGTCTTTCTTTTTATTTTTTTACGTTTGGATATAAGACTTATTCACGACAATGCATATAATTTATTTTTAAATTTATTTTAACGTGTTAATTAATGTCACTCCTTTAATAGCTTGCCACGGTGGGTGAGTGGTTAACGTGTCGGTCTACTAACGCCAAGCTTGCAGGTTCGCTCCTGGCCGTGGTAAGTGATTATTTAAAAGGCTGAAAAAATTACGACACGCATGTCATACGATGTTGACATTCAATGAACCCATTTGGATTCAGTAGGGCCTGTTCATAATGGCAAAATTAATATCTGGAGTTTCCGCCAAAACAAAGTTCCTCATTTCTCTACTAGAAAGCGCTAAGAGGCTTAGATATCTAACCTCCTTGACTTTCATAATGCTTCAAGGAACATCGAAATTCTACATGCAAGCTACCCTCTGGATGCCAAGTAGCAAAGCTTGCACCCGGCACCCGAGGCCATACGATTATATTATTATTACTCCTTTAATTATTGCGATTTTAAAATTATTATATTATTAATTATTCTCCTTTGATAGCACTATTTAATTTTGAAATGAACCACTTATCTAATTACTGGAAACACCTTCCGCCAAGTCTGCTGCTCATCAGCGTCTGGAGAGGACTGACTATTGATAACAAAATACATCAAGCCAGATCAGTATTGAATAACTCAACAATTCAGCAGAGATATTTTAGGTTATAGCCTCTTCATATGAATACTAATTAGAGAGCACCAGTCACAAGAGAACACTACCCAACGAGTTGTGCAACAGATTACACATAAGGCAATCTGTTAAAATACATCGTTTTATAGAAGAGGTACAATGTAAAATAGATTTACCAATTCAGAAACCTACGGGGCGTGCGCATAACTACTCACCAAAGTTAATTTGTTGAAATGATTCGCGCGTCATCACACATTTGTTGAAACGACTCGTGCGACATCTATTGTAAAATGGATTTATTAATTCATAAACTTTCGCGGGCATGCGCACAACAATTCACCAAAATTTAATCGCAATGGGATAAATGGTATAAGAACGGATACGGAAATTGTTGAAACGATTCGCACGCCATCACTAATTTGTAGAAACTACTTATGCGCCGCATGTTGTAAAATGGATTTACTCATTCAGAAACCCTTGTGGGAGAGTATGCGCAACAACTCACCGAAGTTTCACCGCATTCAGATGAACTGCATATGAATGCATACGGGACAAACAGGCGCTCAAGCAAACAAACAATCACGTAACATTCTTTGTTACATAGAGTGACCAGCAGAAGTACCTGTTCTTTGAAAGGTCTTCGGTATTAATAGCCAAACGTTATCAATGAGCTACTGTTGCCATTCCTTCATCAGCTTATTAGAGCGAAGTTGTTTACTGGGAATTTCGCAAAAACTGTTAATTTCATGGCCTTAAAATGTGATTTTTGGAGACCCATTAGGGGCTCATTTTGAGGGGCTGAAAATGAGCTTTGTCTCATCCGTCTTCGCCTGTTTCAACATGTATTTTGAGAGGGTTTCCCCTAAAGCACCACGTTTATGAGAGGTACGGAGTAGAGTTACATCAATGATTGGTGTCTTGTCTATGATGGACCCCTGTACCAAATTTTACGTTGATCCACAGAGCCGTTCTCGAGTTATAAGCGTACATCAAAGAGCCGATCTCGAATAATAAGCGGACACACATGTACAGAGACAGACAAAAAAATTGTTTTTGTGCGCATTGAGAAAACACAGTCAAACTTTGATTTTTATATATATAGGGATTTAGAATTACTAAAGATCCTAATTACAGTGATTTAAAAATTTCCAAACAGAGTATGGATTTCTATTCTTCCAGTTTTTGGTGAATACAGTAGTCTGTATAGTTGAGGCTTTGAATGTTCTGTTATAGAATCTCAGTTCCCACACATGTATTTTTATATTTTCACGTGTAAAGAATAAAAAGAATAATAGGGAAAGCATTCATGCTTTGGGCAAGCACGCCTGTCAGTTTCAAAGAGAGAGGGAAAAAGAAATAAAACAATCAGATACGTGTGCAACATCAGAGAACATTGTATACCCGAACATGCCAACAACATTTGGTCAGTAATTCTGCACATCAAAAGCATCTCTTGTGATTCTCTTTACTTCGATTTCTCTATACTTTCTGCTTTCCTCTGTTCTGGTAAACGAGGCCTTGCTTTATTGGATTTACGTACGTAATCACTGACAAGGCCGCAGTGAAATTTCATTTTTCCGCGGGGTTCGTTGCCCCCTGGGTCTGAGATTCAACTGGCCAGCTCACCAAGAATGCTGCTGGGCTCACACGAGGTTTATTTCTCAAGGGAGAAGCCCAGTTCCAGGCAGCACTAAGTGGCATAAAGCAGGCAATAAACGGACTGACCGACACACACACATGAGGGGTCGCTGGGGCTACAGGCTGTGGCAATATCGCAGATCACAATACCTTCCACATCCCAGCCCAAGGCTCCAACCTGGAGGTCTATGAAGGCTTTATTGACATACAGGGTTACAAAATTAACACCCATAGTCCATGGAGACAGTAACATAACTATGTTTAAACAATGACCTTTAGTGACAAAGTTTGTCTAAATATTTAAATAAGTATAAAATCAGTTCTGTTACAATTGTTGATTAATATGAAAAATGTTTCCCCTTAAGCAGATCAATGTAGAAATGCTACTAGACAGAAAATATTTTAGATATATTATTGAATCTCACTTAAGCCTCCGTGGTTTAGGCGGCAGCACGCCGGCCTCTCACCGCTGGGTCCGTGGTTCAAATCCCGGTCACTACATGTGAGATTTGTGCTGGACAAAGCGGAGGCAGACAGGTTTTTCTCCGGGTACTCCGGATTTTCCTGTTACAATTTAATTCCATGATCACTCTCCACTATCATTTCATTTCATCTGTCATTCATTTAATCATTTCCCCCAGGGGATTGCGACAGCTTCAGCTGCCGGCACAATTCATATCCTCGCCGCTAGATGGGGGCTTCATTCAATCCATTCCCTGACCCGATCGGTCGATCGGAAACAGGCTGTGGATTTTCATTGAATCTCACTTCTTTTATAAATTTAATTTTTACGTGTTGAACTATTTCTCTCGATAACACTCAGAACATTTTTTTTCCCCACTAACATACAATTTCACGAAGTTTCAAATTCATATTTGTTTCTATTTATAAATATTGATTATTGAAGTGATAGAAGCCATTTTTAGTATGGCTTAGTTCTGTTAAAGAAAGCTTTCCAGTCGATAAACACAAATTGTTGTGCCCAATTACATTAGGCGGGAAAACAAGTATTTATATGGCCTAACATGAAAAACACTACATAAAAAGATACAGTCAGTCTGAGAGACTAGACTTTATATCATTTCAAATGACGCATGCTACAAATGCTACACATGTTAGAAAGGCTCAGGAGGGCTTCTCGCTTCGCTCACAGCCCCAAGACTCTTTCAACAGACTCCATTACCCATTAACCTAGGCTTCCCGCGCGGGGAACGGAGGGCGGGATGTGCACTCTGCTGCATGACGTCACGCACTCGCCGTCTCTGTATCGCGTAACGCCAAACCCCAGGAGTAAACTCAGACTCAACAGACTCCATTACCCTTTAACTTCGGCTTCCCGCGCGGGGGCTGCATGACGTCACGCACTCGCCGTCTCCGCATCGCATAACGCCAGTCCCCAGGAGTAAACTCAGACTCGGTGCATAAGCACTGAACAACATGATGACGCCATACACGCCGTAACCGTAACGCATAACGGTAGACCAAAGCATAACGATGAAGTCGACAAGTTTGAAATGATAAAAATATTTATCACAAAATAACACGCTCTTATGTACAAAATGTACCCGCATACTTGTACATAAAAGTGTGTTATTTAGTGATGAATATTTTATGAAGTATATTGGCTTTCACGGCCAGTGAATTAAAACTCAGCATTTTTTCTATGTTTGTGCCGTGTCTTGTGTGGGGTTTTTCCTAGGACACCAAGCTGGCTCATCAGTGGGCTCTTGGTCGTGAAAGCCAATATTACATCTTTTCGGAAGCCTACATAGGGAGGTAAAGGCTGCTTCAGCTTTTGGCTCTCGCAGTCAAGAGGCGCAGATGAGCTTCATAAAGAGGGAGGTAGCGCGCAGTTCGCTACTCCTGTGGGGTATCCGGGCTGAGTAATTTCATGGCAGACCCGGGAATCGAACCTCGGACCTCCGGGGTGGAGACATAATAATAATAATAGTAGTAGTAATAATAATAATAATAATAATAATAATAATAATAATAATAATAATAATAATAATAATACAGAGGAGGGGTGTGATTAGAAGAAATTGATTGGGAAACTTGTAAAATGGCAGAACATATATAGGAAGAAAACGCGAGGAGACGTGAAGGGGAAACATATGGAGCAGGGCGATTCTGAGTGAGAAAATATTAACTTGACTCTTTCCCGCATTGCTCCTTTTCAATGTTTTGCTGTGTACAAAATGCTCCTTGTGATACAATTCTTATCAGATATTGTTGTAACTTGGTAGGATAGTTGCTAAAGGTACAGTAATGCAAATTTTCTTTGCGTTTTGAACTGCTTTCAGTTTTGATATAAATTCTGAGACGTAGATTTTGATTCATAATGCTAAATTTTCAAAAAAATATTTAAAACGGGAATTAAAACATTTTTGGAAAGAAAAGTATCCATCCAACACCAACCCCAGAGCAATTAATGTTTCTATACATCTTAACTTAGTGGCTTCAGTGGCGTAGTTGGTAGCATGCTGAGCTTGTATGCCCAAGATCGCGGGTTCAAAACTGGCCGAAGTCGTCGTATTTTTAAGAGCGTTAAAAATCCCTCAATATGCCTTCCTTCGGAGGGAAAGTAAAGCCGGCGGTCCCTTGTCTAGATTTATGGCATGCTAAAGAACCTTCCAGTAATTACACCTGTGTGAAGTTAAATTATAGGTTAATCATTTGACAGACGCTCTTAGGTTCCGACGTTCGTCGCCAGGAGCCGACTGTGGTGACATCTGGTAACCAAGTTCTGAACTATTAGTCGTTGATGGTGGCGTTTGGCGGCAAAAGTAGGAACTACTTGAAACAATTCTATGTCTGCAGTCCTTACTTGAATTGAAAACAGATGATACACACTAATACAGTCATCACAATTAACACCGGTTATCAGACAGATTCTACAGACACCCAAAGTACACAGGGCTACATGACCTCGTTGTTGCAGCCCCTAAACTGAGCAATCAGCCAACCAACTACATCTTAACTACTTGTTGAAAAATAAAAACTCAGCTTGGTCGAAAAACACTTCGATGTAAAGGACTATTCTTGAGGGACCACTTTTTTAATACAAAAATGTTCAATAACTCATAAATTAAAGAAGGTAGTTGGGTAATTATAAATTGGAGCAACCGATACCAGCAACTATCTATGCAAATGGTTAAAATTTGGTAATGTTATGATAAAAACTGTGAAAGTGGAAAAATTCAGTCATACCTACCCTTAATAAAAGAAATTCAAATAAGGATGGTTTTGAAGCCAATTTTCAGTGTTTTCTTATTGACAATATCAATTCACAAAATGAAGTGAAAAGAGGAGAAGTACGAAATTTGGCAGGTGGTATGAGGACTGGAACGGGGTCTACTAAGTCTCGGATGGTCCTAAGGAGTAGAGGGGATTCGATTCCCACCTCAGCCATCCTCGAAGTGGTTTCCCACTTCGTCTTCGGGGAAATGCCAGGATAGTACCTAAAGAAAGGCCACGACTGCCTCCTTCCTCCTTTCTTGCCTATCCCTCCCAATCTTCCCATCCCTTCCCATCCCTCATAAGGCCCCTGTTCCGTTTGCAGGTGAGGCAGCCTGGGCGAAGTGCTCGTCCCACCTCCCCAGTTGTATCCCCCATCTGACGTTTCGAGCTCCAGGACACTGTCCTGGAGGCGGTAAAGGTGCGATCCCTCACTGAGTCTGAGGGATAAACCAACCCTGGAGGATAAACCGACTAAAAAAGAAAAAGAAAGTTTAATTTGAAACAAAGGCAGAAATATTTTTATAAACGCTGGCTATAAGGAAAGGAATTGTGTGGTATAACTCCACAAAGCAGATTATCTCCAGGTAACGTCGACATGTACGGCGTGTTAGCTTCAGGGACATTTCCATTATACACACGCTCAGAATATTGACTGGCGATGATGTCGTTTAACTGGTAAGGGACATAATTACCAGAGGGCTGTATCGAGGAGCGTGATTCGCTGGTCGGTAATCGTATTGGACCGACCGCCACTGGACAAGCAATCAAGATCAAAAGGCTGAGCCCGTGTGTCCGCTCCATCCCCTAGGGATTCCAGTCTCCTCTCTTCATATTTTCTTCTCTCTGTTATTCTTCAGATTCTACAACCTCGCCAGGCTTCTGATTTGCTGACGGAGCGGGCCGAATGGTTCACTTCTATTCTTTTTCCTTTCCTTTTTACTGCAGCTCAGACATGAACTGTATCGACTCAATTCAGTCTCAATATAATATTATGGTGTTTGAAGCCATTTTCAGTGTTGCCTTAGTAAACGAAAGTTTGATGCTTTTCAATCGGTCAACATGATTTTTATACTCTGAATTGAGTCGTCCAGTTGCAAAACTCGTTTAATCCACTCGTGAATAAGGATCATGTAAAATAATTTATTTTATTTTATTTTATTTTATTTTATTTTATTTTATTTTATTTTATTTTATTTTATTTTATTTTGTTTTATTTCGTTTTGTTTTATTTTGATTTACTTTTGTTTTATTTCTTTCTTTTGTTTTAACTGGTTTTATTTAATTTTAGTTTTGTTTATTTTGTTTTATTTTGTTTTGTTTTGTTTTATTTTGATTTTGTTTTGTTTATTTTGTTTTATTTTGTTTTGTTTTATTTTGATTTTCCAGAAAACAAACTTAAAACCAAAAACAAAAAACACGAAGCAAAAAGAAAAATTAAAAACAAAAGCAAAAGCAGAAAACAAAAAACAAGAAAAACAAAGCAAAAAGCAAAATTAATAAAGGAAAAGCAGAAAACCAATACAAAACCAAAACCAAGAAAGAAAAGTAAAAAGTAAAATTCAAAAGCAAAAGCACAAATCAAACACAAAACCAAAAACACAAAGCAAAAAGAAAAAAGTAGAAAACGACAAACACAAGAGATACGCGAGCCAAAGTCCAGAGAAACGTTTATCATTAAAATGATTCTTATTCACAAGTGGATTAAACGAGTTTTGCAACTGGGTGACGGAATTGAGAGTAGATAGTGAACAAGATAACTACTCTCACCAGGACAGCGCAAGACACCATCAGATAAGTAGCCCGTACAATACAACCAATATTGACCATTTAACTACAGTCAGATATTCACTCCAAACAAGCAAATTTGGAGATCAATCACCAATTCCAGTAGTTTAACAAAACATCACATAACTAACAAATATTGACGAGTTGAACTATGTCGACTCATACTGCAAGTAAATAGGTGTACATATTGCAAATATTTTCAACCATACTTTCTGACATACATTTTAGGTCTTATGTGTAGGCCTAATGGATCTAATGATGATCGCTTGACGATCGAAATTGGTCATCCAAGTGTATTTGTTAATCTCATTTTTTTCAGGATTAGGGAATAACCCATCTCATTTGGGAAAAGTCGTGTTGACCGACTGGGAAGCTTCAAACTTTCGCTCAATATGATGTGAGCAATATTTTCATGAATAATGTAAAAAATTGGAAGAATACTCAAACAAAAGGCTTATCAAAATTAAGATAAATATGATGTCGTCTACACGACACACAAAAGATCAAGGTCACGTGAATCAAGGAGCTGTTAAATGAATCAATAACCTAATCACATTTACTCGTAAGATATGGAACGAAACACAGACAAGAAACCGGGCAAATAACTCGGTAATCCCGTGGAGGTGTTCAAAATATGTACAGTATAAAGCTCGGTCGTGACCCATCAACACGTCTTGAACTACATACAATCAAGGGACTCGAGTGTTTTTATAGGCAATTATTAAAATAAATTAAACAGTTCAAATATTTGAATTATTCCAAGATGAAAAGTACCCATAAATTACAGCAACATGTGGAAATAAATATGTCTAGTGGACAAGTTGTTCGAAGCAGCAGTGAATCCATAGAGTCGGATGGGGGTTAATCGCTTCTCCATTCTGTCTGATATATCCTTATGAATAAATATCATTCAAAACAAAACAAACCTGTGATCTTTCATTCTTTCTTACTCCCTTTCTTTCTATTTTCTTGTTTTCTTTCTTTCTTTCTTTCTTTCTTTCTTTCTTTCTTTCTTTCTTTCCTTCTTTCTCTCTTCATGCTTCCTTTTCTCTTTGTATCTATGCTTATTATTGATCATCGAAACATTCCATTATTGTAAAATGGCATAAAAATGACCACGATAGCCCAATTTCTTACTGACGTATTATGTACTAGCATTACCCGTCACGGCTTCGCCCGCGAATATTCTAGTTGTAAAGAGTTCACTTAGCAAAATCTCAATCATGAATGCTATGACTGATGTATCCTTGGTATGAATAATCAGACTTTATCAATTCAGCTACTGGTGCAGTGGTTAGGGGTTTGTCAATCCTTCATAGGTGTATCACAGCGAAGTTAGCTTTCTGGGAATATCACAGACACTGTTAATTTAAGGGCCTTTAAATGTGGTTTTCGAAGACCCTTTATAGTCGGGTGAAAAAGACTTTCTTACCACACTCACACGTGAAAATCGCGTGAAAATATTCTAGAGTGCCCCTTGACCCCTTAAGCGCATTATACTGTATGCATTGATGAATTTTACAGCTTAATTTGGTTCAGTGATAACCTTATAACCGTCTGGAAACTTTCACAGTAATAAAATAATTGGAATTGCATTGCGTCTTACAGAAATAGATGGACCTGTGAGATTCTGTTACCATGGTTACCGTGTTGCATTCTTTCATTATTTCATTGTAAATATAAATGTTTTAAGGTAGTTATTTAATTGTGAGGCATTTAAAGAGCGAGTGAGTGCGTTTCGCTTACGCATTGGGTTATGCTGAACCTGTAGGTACCCCATATGTGTAGGTTGGTGTTAATGGGACCTTAGCTGAATAATATAGGGAGGGATAATAAACTATTATTACCTAAAGTCAATATATTGTACATTAAAACCGTACCGGTGTCGGTTACATTGTGACCTACTTCAGCATGGTATAAGATAAGTAACTGTGCAGTAACATACAACTAAATAAAATTTCAAAAACCAGATCTGTAAAAAAGAATTTTGTTAATAGAGCATAAAAAAGTATCTTCAATTCAACGCTTACAATACTTTTTAATGCTTTATTAACAAATTTGTTGTAATAGATCTGGTTTTTGAAACACTTCGAACATTCGAATCTGCGATTAATTCGAACAGTTTGTTGGTTGGTTGGTTCCTAAGTTTAGGCGCTGCGACAACGCGGTCATGTAGCCCCGAGGACTTTGGGTGTGTGTAGAATCTGTCTGATAACCGGTTTTATTGGTGATGACTGTATTAGTGTGTGTTTCTGTTTCTTAATTCAATAAGGACTGCATACTTTGAATTTTTCAAGTAGTTCCTAATATTGACGCCAAACGCCACCGTCGACAACTACTAGTTCAGAACTTGGCAACTAGACGCCACCGCAGTCAGCTCCTTGTGACGAATGTAGGAACCTGAGCGTTGTTTACATGTTTAACCTATTTTAGCTTCACACAGGTGTAATTAGTGGAAGGTTCTTTAACATGCCATAAATCTATAACATGGGACCTCCGGCTTTACTTCCCCTCCGAAGGAAGGCATACTGAGGGATTTTTAACGCTCTTAAAAAATCCGACGACTTCGGTCGGGTTTGAACCCGCGATCTTGGGCATAGAAGCTCAGCACGCTACCAACTACGACACCGAAGCTACTAAATTCGGAAAGTCGAACAATTCATATGTTCGAATCAAATATTTGTATTCGAATAGCAAGTTAAGTCATCTACTTTTTCTTCCACACCATAGATTATGTGATTGTCTCTTAGTTGCGGGTGTTGGTTGGCACAGACAGTTATTATTGACGTCCTGAGACATTGCCGAGTAGGTTATTACTGTGCTGGGTAGTGTTCAAGTGCGCAGTAGTTCATGAGATCGCATGTTCTTCTAAATGGACTTAGGCACGACATGTTTGTGTACTGTGCTGATGAGACTAAATTATACTAATAATATACTGTTGTTATCCCTTGTTCTTTACTCTGTCAGTTGTGAGTGTCAGTAAGTGCGTGAGAAAGAACATGGGATTGTGTTTCATTACTGCATTGAAATGAAAATCCAGAGGCTGCTTCCAGTCTCCGACCGGGTCAGGAATGGAATGAATGAAGCCCCCCATCTAGCGGCGAGGATATGAACTGTGCCGGCTGCCGAGGCCTGATGCACTTCTCTGGGACAATGATTAAATGAATGACAGATGAAATGAAATGATAGTGGAGAGTGTTGCTGGAATGAAATGTTGACAGGGAAAACCGGAGTACCCGGAGAAAAACCTGTCTGCCTACGTTTTGTCCAGCACAGATCTCACATGGAGTGACTGGTATTTGAACCACGGACCCAGCGGTGAGAGGCCGGCGTGCTGCCGCCTAAGCCACGGAGGTTTTCTTTACTGCATTACAAGCATTAATTCTATTATAGCATTTTTAATGGAAAAGACTTTGTTCATAGGTAGAATGAAATATGTCGTCAACTCTAAGATGAAAGTCCTTGCGGAGTAGTCGTGCTCGTTATATTGTGCACCACGGTCTCGAGGGCAGATTCTGCAAGCCCGGAGATCGGAGGTTCGAATCCCATTGCTAACAGCTGCTAACCTGATTGTTTTTCCTGGGTTTCCGTCACCACCTCCAGGCAAATACCGGGAAATTACTTTACTTCATGTCCCGGAACACCTTCCTTGTCCCTGTCCCTATAATAATAATAATAATAATAATAATATCGTATGGCCTCGGGTGCTGGGTGCAAGCTTTGTTAATTGACGCCCAGAGGGCAGCTTGCCTGTCGAATTTTATTGCTCCCTGGAGCGCTATGAAAGTCAAGGAGGTTAGATATCTAAGCTCCTTGACACTATAGCGCTTTCTAGTAGAGAAATGAGGAACTTTTCGTGTTTGCAAAAAATACCGTGATTTGTGTCGCCTTTCAAAAATCACTTACCACGGCCAGGAGCGAACCTGCAACCTTGCGGTTGGTAGTTCGACACGATAACTACTCGCCCACCATGGCAAGCTCCCTGTCCCTAAAACAGTTACACACACTACTAGATTCATTCCATCAATACAGGTGACCAGACAAGTTCAACACACTCCTAACTACAAGGGGCTGATGACCAAGATTTCCCAAACCCATAAAATGAATTAACTACAATAAAATATCTGATGACGATTTTGACGATATAGAACTGTAGAGTTTAGCCCCGAGAAGGTAGCCACAAAATACTACGAAAGTAAACTCTCATCTTGATGAAACTCGACACACATGTACGTCAGAAATCTTGGAAAGAATCTGCTAAGTATCTGTTGAATAAGACTTGAAATACCTGACAGCAGTCGGGATTTGGATCCGTATCTCCTGCTGTCCGGGTAGGTGTGTTTAGTTATTTATACCAAGGCAACCACACTTCAACCACGACAAATTTTCATGTCTTAAATTGAGAGGCTCTGTAGCGTCAGCTTCTGGAATGACTTGGTGATGTCGGTGATCCCGAGGCGATATACTCAGTGGCATGCACCATATTCTGAGCTTGAGTTAGTATTCTTGAAACATAGAAATTACTTCTGGGCTCAACAGATGTGCCCAAATCCGTGGCGTGTGTGGATGTCTGCCTCCCACCCTATCAATTACCGAACGACGAAACTGAATTGAAAGAAATTTGGTACAGAGAATGCAATAGTTAAGTGTCATGTTTATATTGATGCCATCTTAACGCTATTAAAATAGGGGACACTCAAGTATTCAATGCTTAATTCGAATTGAATTATGTCTTAATCAATTTTGGAAAAATCAAACCCTAATGCATAGGGCGTCCGTTTCCAAAACAACAAGGTCATACGTGAAAGGTCATTATTACAGTATTACAATATTAAAATATTACAATATGGTGGCCGTGAATCATGCATGCTTTATCGTACTAATATATAAAAATGAGATGGTGTTTGTCGTCCTGTCTGTCTGACTGTTACTCAATAACGCAAGAACCACTGGTCCGATTAAAGGGGGGACGTACATGAAAATGTCAGAAAATGTCATTTTTCGATTTATTTTTTATCAATTAGTACAACTCATTGACAATACTTTCCACAAGTTTCATAATCCAATTCGTTTCCTAAGAGCCATAAAATATTTAAATGTACATCATTTCATTTTTCATTAATGCCTTTGGTGTACAAAATTTCAAGCTTCAATATTCAATTGGCGTTTAGTGTCTTAGACCAAACATTACTGCAAACTCCTACTGGCCATGGGTATGTATTGCAATGCGCAAGTATACTTGCACGACCGTAGGTCGGTAATGTCTTTGAGGTTTGAGCCAAAGGTACTCCAGAAGCCTGTGGTAACTGGATGGGGAGCGCCCACGTAAAATAAACGGTGGTTGATAAGCGTGGATGTTGACGGGGTGGAAGGAGTACCTTTGGTTGTTAGGCAGTTGTGTCGTATGTTATGTAAAAACAAACAAGGCATCACTGTGTAATTTGAAAGAAAAACACAAAATGCATGCATTATTCTAATAATTTGCACACGTCTGTAGTAAAACAATCTCAAATCTTTGATTCAAGTTTTCCGTGACTCATTTTTGTCAGTTTAATGTACCTTGCCTCCTATATTTTTCAAGATGCAGTGATGAAACTTAGTATGCTGCTATAAACCGGTATCATAAATAACTTCCTGGAACACTTATTTTGTAAAGAAAATATTTCGGATTTTATGGGGTAACAAGTCACTAAAATTTTTCAAAATTTTGTCTGTCAAATTTGAAGTGCTATAAAAAATAAAGTAAATAATATATCAAAATGTTGTTGAACAGATATCTTTAAACTATTCTGAAGATGTTATGTGCTGAATTTAGTAACATAGAATTAGATGGTTTTCTATAAAAGGTACATTTTAAGGGTAGATGTTTCAGAAAATTCATATATTTCTAGAATTAAAACGATTTAAGTAATCATCACAAAAATTAATACACATATGCCCAAATCCCAGCTAACCAAGTATATTAAATTCTACAACATTATCTTTAAAACTCTGGGAGTTACATCAATTATTTTACTGAAGTGCAATTTTGCATACGTCCCCCCTGGTCCGATTTAAATGAAATTTTGCATGGATGTAGCTGATTTACCAGGCTTACATATAGGCTACTTTTGATTTCGATATTTTGCACTAGTTACAAATCGCATCTATTTTCATATTTCCATTACAAATAAAAAGAGAACGCTAAGAAATAGCAAACTTTTGATGGCACTACGAGCTTTAGAATTTTAATTGTCTATCCGAAAGGTCCTTATCACTTTTCGTGTATCTCCAACGGTTAGCGAGTAAAACCTAAATATGTACTTTAAAACATGGTCAACGCCGAGCGAGGTTAGTCTATGTTAGTCTCTACATGAACTGTTTTAATTATAGAGTTAGTTTGTGTGGTCCGAAACTAGACGTGATTTTGAGTCTAATTTTATACTCTTTGTGCCGGTTATTGTATGTAAGTATTTGGATCTTTATGCTTTTTCACAATGTTATAGTGCGTTCTACTTTGCACGGTATGCATTCATCCTTTTTATCGATTTGTTTTTCGTTAAATGAATATTTCACTTGGCCAATATTTATCTGCTTTTTGTCGTTTTTACCATGATCAGAAACCCAAATTCACAGACGAATGTGTCGGGGACTTACGACTGTCACACTAGTTTATTTAGTGTTCATACTAATCTTACTGCAGAACTGGGCAAATTTATTTCAATAAAGTAGGTATTTTGACTTACACGGCCAATAAAAAGAACGCACAAAACACGGCGTAGACATAGAAAAGTTGCTGAGTTTTAATTGCTCGGCCCTGAAATTTAATATACGATCATTTTGGATGCCTTTATAGGGAGGTGAAAGACTGTTTTAGCCTTTAGCTCTCGCATTAAAGTAGCTGAGGTGTTCTAAATAAGAATTGAGGTATCGCATAGTTTGCTACTCCTTTGGTAGTCCGCAAATAGACCACAAGAGCCCGCTGATGAACCATCTCGGAGTTACTAGGCGTAATCTCGCACAAGACACGGCATAACTTAGACAATTTGTCTGTGATTAATTTGTTTTTGTTATTATTACTTGGGATGATTGAAGTTTGTTCCGTTACTGTTACTCTTTATCATGACGGTACGTACTTTCCGCAACATTACTTATTGCGGATATGATAATTGCTATCAAGTTTGATGTAGTTTTAGCATAATGTTTACATGTTTAAATATAGTATGAAGACGTTAAACGATAGGTGTGCAATATTTAAGACAGGTTATTTAACTTTTACTACATAGAATCTGATATTTATTTCCAATATATAAACGCACTTTCTCACCTACAAAGCGGAGGCAGACAGGCTTTTCTCCTGGTACTCCGGTTTTCCCTGTCACAATTTAATTCCAGCAACAATCTCCACTATCATTTCATTTCATCCGTCAGTCATTTAATAATTGCCCCATGGGGAGTGCGACAGGCTTCAGCATCAGGCACATTTCATATTCTTTCTGTTAGATGGGGATTTCATTCATTCCATTCCCTGACTCGGTCGGTCGACTGAAAGCAGGCTAAAGATTTTCACTTTCCTACCTCTGATTAATAAGTTGGTGAGTGAAAATGCATGTAGTACACACATGTAGTTGGTAACACGGAAATAGCATAACTACATTAGGAATGTGTGATTATAAATGATTTAGGCCAGCAAGTACTAAAAGCCGTTCGAAGAACGGGTACTTCAGCTAGTACTACATAAATTAGGAGTCAATGTAGCAATGCTCACTGTAGTTGGCCCTCAGGTATTCTTACACAAAAACTATCTGTTTTCAATGTGATTACAATATTAGATGGAATATTAGGAGCAGACGCCATCTTGACAGTAAAAACAAGAAGTTCCTTGACGAACTAAAGAGCCTACTTTTCTTAAAATTTAAGATTCATGCCAATGATTAATCTATATGGATCTATCTAGAATAATGACGAAATTAAGTTGGTAATATCGACATTTCTAATTAGTTCGAAATAACTTACTGTATACCTGGCATAATGTAGCCTAATAGAGAACTACAGTTGGCAGCCCTGGTGACTGAATATATTCTTAGTTCCATCTCTTAAGGTACAGAATACAAAATTTGGTTGAAGTCCAATGGATAGCATGGACGTTACATGCAGTTAAACATTGGATCTAACAGCGCGCGTAAAATCATGTTGGCAACAATGACATACATGTATTGGTCAGAAATAATCTGAAATAATGTGATCTATTGTTGTGTCAATTTTTAATGAAATCCATTAGTTAGTATAGAAGTTACATTCATTTTAAAATTGGGCCTGTCAGCAGGCTTAGAATCATGTTGGCAGCACTGGCGTAGGCCTATATTAGTTACTCCAAATTAATCTAGAATGCCAGGTACTATACGTGTGTAAAGTTTAGAGCTATTGGCTTGCATACTTTCTGATATATTGATATTAGGGTAACAAAAATAGAGACAGCTATTTTAACAGTTGGCAGCCCTGGTTACTCTTAAGAATCGGCATAGTCATATCAGTTATGGTACACATAGCACACACGAAATTTGGTTGAAATCCAAATGATAGAATAGAAGTTACATGTATTTAAAGTTGTACCTCTCAGCAGGCTTAGAATCATGTTGGTAGCACTGACGTATATAAGTTACTCCAAATTAATATAGAATGTCAGGTACTATATGTGTGCATAGTTTAAAGCTGTCGGCTTGCACACTTTCTGATTTATGGGTATTTGGATAAAAAATTGAGAGCATTTATTATCAGTTGGCAGACATGGAGGCTCTTAAGAATACGCTCAGTCATATCCGTTTATGTACACATAGCATATACGAAATTTGGTTGAATTCCAATCGATAGTGTAGAAGTTGTATGCATTTAAAAATTGGATATATCAGCAGGCTTATAATCATTTTGTCAACATTGCCATGTATGGCATCCTGGAAATTAAACTGCAATATTATTATCTTTACGTGTGCCAATTTTGAAATAGCTCTCATTTATACTTTCCATGATATTCAACATAGAGCTCAAATTTCAATTGCGATTTTTCAGCAGTTGGTAGCATTGACATTATTTTCAAATATGGCCGTGAGATATTCAGGTATAGATCTTTACTCCTACCAAATTTTGTTTCGATTGCTGCAGCCATTTAGGAATTGATAGGGGGGGGGGGACACACACACACACACAGCCAGGCAGACAGACAGACAGAAGGACAGACAGATAGACAGACAGACACACATTTGCCCGATCTCATAAGTCTACTTTTTCCTCATTTTTGCAAAATGTGAAAAGTAGGCTAAAAATATAAATGAAAATAAAGCCCCACACTTAATAGCTACATTAACGAAAATGAGTGACAAGTTAGGACCATATATACAGTGTATGACCGCGTCGTATCAACAACTGAACTTTGGTAGGCTTCTTTACGCATGCCCACCAAGGTTTATGAATTAGTAAATCCATTTTACAATAGTTGGGTCATGAGTCGTTTCAACATATGAGTGTTGGTTGGTTGGTTCCTCAGTTTAGGGGCTGCGACAACGCGGTCATGTAGCCACGTGTACTTTGGGTGTGTGTAGACTCTGTCTGATAACCGGTGTTAATTGTGATGACTGTATTAGTGTGTGTTATCTGTTTTCAATTCAAGTAAGGACTGGAGACATTGAATTTTTCCAAGTAGTTCCTACTTTTGCCACCAAACGCAACCGTCAACGACTACTAGTTCAGAACTTGTTACCAGATGCCATCGCAGTCGACTCCTGGTGACGAACGTCGGAACCTAAGAGCGTTTGTCAAATGTTTAACCTAACCTACAATTTAGCTTCTTACAGGTGTAATTAGTGGAAGGTTCTTTAACATGCCATAAATCTATGACATGGGACCGCCAGCTTTACTTCTCCTCCGAAGGAAGGCATACTGAGGGATTTTAACGCTCTTAAGAAATCCGACGACTTTGGCCGGGTTTCAACCCGCGATCTTGGGCATTGAAGCACAGCATGCTACCAACTACGCCACCGAAGCCGCCTACAGATGAGTGTACTCTATACAGTTTATGCGTTTTTCTTGTATGAGTGCACATGCTTGACAGAATTGAATTGAATCAAATGCGTACCGTGGCATTCCAGTTCGTGTGTGACATAATTTGCTTAATTCAGTTACTTAATTGTCCATCTGTGTCTCTAAGAGATTAGTTGATTTACATAAAGTTCATAATTATTTACTCTCATTACATATTTCATAATATCAATCTTCCATTTCAAGATGAAACTTATATTTCGTCCCCTTCAGTTCAGTGATGTTCAAGTGTATCATCATGTTTATTTCTCTATACTCTTCAGTTTACCAAAATCTATTCTTTTACTACATCACATTTGATTATGCCGTTCTTTGTCTTCTAACTTAGAATTTTCATGCGGTATCAGTTTACCCGATTTATATCGTTAATGCATGTACCTCAAAGTAATCTAATTAACTTTCACATCGCCGTCTATAATTCTCAAGCCATGTTGTTGGTAGAATTGGCAATACAGGCTGAGGGCAAGTTGTATAAACACGTAAGATCACATGCTAAGTTTTGTTCATAAGTATCGTTTATTTTGATACGACAGCATCTAAAAGCCGTCCGTATTAGCTATTTCAACACCCGTGAAATTCCTCGTGGTAAATCAGACCTGTTGAAAATTGTAGAAGTGAGTATTTCCCGTATTAAGTTGCATGTGCAACCAATTCCTGGTAATGAATTCTATCAAAACATTCTTCACTAATATTTCATTAAAATATCTCATATGCTTAGGAAGTGTTGTGTGCCTGGCTGTAAGTCAAATTATGGCAGCACTATGACAATAACTGGTTATATCAGTACGTTTTGATCACTACAGCGAGGTGGACTTTCAGTGCCTAGTAATTTAGTTTTGGTATGTATCTTCATGTGGCCTCTATATTCCAGTACATTATGAACTCTACTCAGTTGGCGAATTATTTCAGGTAGACTCCATTAGAAAACTTCCTTTTTTAAATTAAGTGACCTGCGGGGCATGATTGTTAGACTGTCAACATTAAGCTTGGAGGTATTTTGTGACTATGATGAGTGCATCTGTGGACAAAAAGTGAAGAATGTATTACCAAAGGCAGTCTCTAAGTTCGTAAGAATAGTCTTAATTTTTAGCCTACTTTCGATTTTTGCAAAAAATGAAAGTAGACTTATGAGATCAACACAGGGCGAAAAAAAGTGTGTCTGTGTGTGTGTGTGTGTGTGTGTGTATGTCTGTGTGTGTGTGTGTGTGTGTGTGTGAGTCTGAGTGTGTGTACTCTGAATGTCTGTGCCACCCCCCCCCCCCTAATCAATTCGAACACGGTGAACGCGAATTGAACGAAATTCGGTACAAAGGTAGCACTAGCAAAGGACACCTCAGTGTCATGTTTTATATCGCCGCCATCTTGACGGAAACGTAATGGCGGCCACACAAATTTTCAAAGCTTAAATCAAATTACGACTAACCTAATCATCCGATCTCTACCAAATTTTGCAGCAACATACCTTTACGGGGGGAGCATCTTTTGACCAAACTAATAGGTCATCAGCCTGATAGATTGCGGATGGCGGCCATCTTTGTGTGAAAATCGATTCCCCCTATTAATTCGAGCACGGTGAAACCGAATGGAATGAAATTTGGTACAGAGGTAGCACTAGCAAAGGGCACCTCAGTGTCATGTTTTATATCACCGCCATCTTGACGGAAACGTAATCGCGGCCACCCAAATGTTAAAAGCTAAAATGTAATTACGAACAACCTAATAATCTTGTCTCTACCAAATTTTGCAACAACATATCTTTATGTGGGAGGCATATTCTGACCAAACTGCAAGATCATCAGCAAATAGTTTGCAGATGGTGGCCAAGTATGGGTGCAAATCGATTCCCCCTATCAATTCAAACACGGTGAAACCGAATAGAACGAAATTTGGTACAGAGGTAGCACTAGTAAAGGGCACCTCAGTGTAATGTTTTATATCGCCGCCGTCTTGACGGAAACGGAATGACGGCCACCCAAATGTTAAAAGCTTAAATCAAATTACGACCATCCTAATATTTTGATCTCTACAGATTTTGCAACACCATGCCTCTTTGTGGAAAGCATCTTATGACTGACTACAAGGTCATCAGCCCAATAGTTTGCAATAGTTTCCCCATATTAATTCAAACACGGTGAAACAGAATTGAATGAAATTTTTTACAGAGGTAGCACTAGCAAAGGGCACCTCATATTCATGTTTAATATCCGTAGAGCACGTTGCATTTCAACAAGCTACTACAACCAACATTCATTTATACTCCTTGAAAAGGACAAAGAGTTATAACAATACCCTTGCATTTAGGAGAAAGTAGGCTATATGTTCTTTACTAATCATCTTGTTTTTTCCTGAGCGCGTCAATAACGGCAGTGATCATAGCAGCAAGAAAAGAAACCTTCAGACATTGGGTACCTTATAGGGAATTGACAGTACATAGCGTGATAATATGTATCCTCTATTTGTGATAATTATGTGTAGATTTATCGGTCGTTATGCTCGGTTGAATTTTCGGAAACATTCGCGTCAAATTGTATAGGTTTACGCAGTGTTCGCAATTACCATGTGCTTGCGCTAGGCCTCCCAGATGACAGATGGGCGGCGTTGCCAAACGTAATGACACGGCTTGAGAATATTGTGGATGGCGATGACTTTCTCAATTAATATTATTTCCTTTGATTTCTTGAGTTAGTTCTCACAAACTTAATATTAGGATATTCTAAACATGATAATGAAACTATTCATAACGCTCCGACGAGCGCTTTCCGTACTTATTTCTTTACTCCTTGATTTAATATTCCTCCACGTTTTTAACAAAATCTCAATTACTCATTTTTTCCCTTTTAATACTTACCATTACATCCACACGTTTTCCAGCTTAATATTAAGATAACACTTTCTTACTTAGATTTGCATTGCAATGCGTTCCAGTTACTGCTAGTAGAATATAAACATAACATTTAGAGTTACAATAACAAAAGTTACTAGTAAGTTAGAACCATATGACGGATCATCGTGCTATTAGAAATTTCAAACCACAATTCCGGACACAAATGCACAAATAAGACGTAACTTGATAAGAGAGCAGGGTCATACCAGAAACCTCACTAGCGATAGTCATACTGAATACACCGCACAGCAGTCATACAAAAATTTCAGAAAAATAAATTATAAATAACTTAGCTCTCAATTTTTAGAGCTACAGCAACGGAAAATTTGAATAGCCTAAGTTTAGAAACGTCTTTTCCACTGGGGGGTACCTCTCCAACGTTTTATCAGTTGTAAAATGCTTAGAGTCGATTCTTAAAAAATCCTCTCGGCACGCCGGAAGGCGGAGGTAGATTTCACCGGGCAAACTAGGGGATAGGCTATAATAGGCAAAATATGCAGGTTTTCGTAAGAGGATCAGACCTCATTGATTGCAAGAAAGTATTTTACATTTGGAGGTTAATTAACTTTTTTTTTCGTTTTTGTATGCATATTTTTATCATTTTATTGTCTTATGGGGATGGTAACCTTCTTGTCATTTGGGGTTCATTTTTATACTTGTGATCACACTGTCGTTATGCAAGGTTTGGAACTGATGTATAACTATCTGACAGTCTGTTACTTCTTCACGCAAAATTTTATCTCCCGCAGAGATTTTTGTTGGTTCCTCAGTTTAGGGGCTGCGACAACGTGGTCATGTAACCCCGTGTACATTGGGTGTGTGTAGAATCTGATAAACGGTGTTAATTGTGATGACTGTATTAGTCTGTAATTCAGGTAAGGTCTGCAGACAGTCAATTTTAAGTAGTAGTTCCTAATTTTGTACCATATACTAACGTCAACGACACCTAGCTGTGAACTTGGCTACTAGATGCCACCGCAACCAGCAACTTGCAATGAACGTTGGAACTCCCCTCCAAAGGAAAGCATGCTGAGGGATTTTTAGCGCTCTTAGAAAATCTGACGACTTTGACCGGCTTTGAACCAGCGACCTTGGCCTTATAAGTGCAGCATGCTACCAGTTAGCCGCTTCCCACAGAGTCAGATGGAACAAGAAGTTCCGTGACGAACTAAAGAGCCTACTTTTCACGCCAATGATTATTCTACAGTATATGAACCTATCTAGAATAATGAAGAAATTAAGTTGCTAATATCGAAATTTCTAATTATTTCGAAATACTGTATACCTTGCATAATGTAGCCTAATAGAGCACTACAGTTGGCAGCCCTGATGACTGAATATATTCTTAGTTCCATCTCTTAAGGTACAGAATACAAAATTTGGTTGAAGTCCAATGAATAGCATGGACGTTACATGCAGTTAAACATTGGATCTAACAGCGTGCGTAAAATCATGTTGGCAACAATGTCATGCATGTATTGGTCAGAAATAATCTGAAATAATATGATCTATTGTTGTGCCAATTTTGAATGAAATTCATTAGTTAGTATAGAAGTTACATGCATTTTAAAATTGGACCTATCAGCAGGCTTAGAATCATGTTGGCAGCACTGACGTATATTAGGTAGTCCAAATGCATCTAGAATGCCAGGTACTATACGTGTGCAAAGTTTAGAGCTATTGGCTTGCATACTTTCTGATATATTGGTATTTGGATAAAATAAATTAGGAGCATTTATTAACAGTTGGCAGCCCTGGTGGGTCTTAAGAATACGCTCAGTCATATCTGGTTATGTATGCATACAACATACGAAATTTGGTTGAATTACAATTGATAGTGTAGAAGTTATGTGCATTTAAAAATTGGACCAATCAGCAGGCTTTTAATCATTTTGGCAACACAGCGATGTATGGCCTCCTGGAAATTAAACTGCAATATTATTATCTATCAGTATGCCAATTTTGAAATAGCTCCCATTCATACCTTCCAAGATATCCAACATGGAGCTCAAATTTCAATTGCGATTTTTTAGCAGTTGGTAGCACTGACATCATTTTCAAATATGGCTGTGAGATATTCGGGTATAGACCTTTACTCTTACCATATTTTGATTTGATTGCTCCAGCCGTTTAGGAGTTGATAGGGGGGGGGGACACACACACACAGCCAGACAGACAGAAGGACAGACAGACAGACAGACAGACAGAAGGACAGACAGACAGACAGACAGACAGACAGACAGACAGACACACATTTGCCCGATCTCATAAGACTACTTTTTCCTCATTTTTGCAAAATGTGAAAAGTAGGCTAAAAATGAATGTGATCTCGTGCAATGGCGTTGTCTTGGCAACCTCTGATAACTCATCCTTCATCAATTTAGAAGCGTTGTCATGGTAACCTCTGATGGCACTTGGCATTTTCTTTAATTCCGAAATCATTTTTCTCATCCCTTGGAGTAATGGTAGGTCAGATCAAAAATTCTTTCAGACAAAGTTTTAGGTAATTATTAGGGGGAAATTTTCCATTTTGTACGGTTTTGATATTGTGCCTATTAAGAGAGATATGATTAATGTTTCCCGAAAACCCCACTTTTTTCCACCTCTTTGGTCAATGTTTCGTGCTATCAACAACTATTCAAACATACATTTTTGGCACTTATCCGACACATATTATGAACTTTGAATGGATTTGATATTTCACGTATTAAGAGAGTTATAGCGATATTTCACTTTTTGGAGAAAGAAAAGCCCCCACCCCCATTTTCACCCCCCCCCTTCAACCGATTTTGCCCATTAACGAACTCGACCGACATTTTAAGGGGATACATATTATGTAAAACATTCAAAGTGATTGGTGCAAAATTACGGCAGTTATCGTGTCCACATGAAACTGATGTATATGCATATATATATATACACACACACACACACACATGTATATAAACTTTTGAACTGACGGTGTTTTGGGGGTCTGGGGGATGTGAAACGCGAAGATATGTCGAAATTTTCCGGAAGTCGAAACATGGCACCCATTGCAATAGTTAGCTTTCTGATGAAATCTACCTAAAATAGGCTACATAATTAACAAGTAGTTCCGTGAAGAACTATACAGCCTATTTTCATATATCCTACTTATGTTAATTGCCTCTATCAACATACACAATTTCAGTTTGATTGCTATAATAGATTCGTAGATATTGAGAATCGACTAAATATTTCGGATGGTTGCCATGTTGGATTTTATATATGTAGGTCCTAGAGTTATGTACTGTTACATGCAGATTATTGTGTACGTGTAGCATTCAGACTTCAATCGCATAATTAGGACACAAGAAAAAACAAGGAGATTTAAAAATTTTCACAGCTGCCATCTTGAGGTTATGGAAACAATTGAAATAAATTAGATGCCAGTGGATTAACATTCGGATAAAGATTTACTGTACCAAGTTTCACTGCACGCGGATGGTTAAATTGCGAGAAACGTCCATGTGAATATTTATAATTCGCGTCACCGCCATGTTGGATTTGTGATCACCAGGTTATTTAAAGTCCTATAGGTGAACTTAAGTTCATAGCCCCTATGAACATTAAAAAATGCAGATTGATTGTTAAATAGATTCGTAGATATTCAGTATCGTCTAAATATTTCGGATGGTCGCCATGTTGGATTGTTAAATGTATAGGCCATAGAGTCATCTACCATTAAAGGAAAATTATTGCGTAGGTTCATTATTCAAACTTTCACTTCGATCACATGACTACATCACAAGAAATAAAAACTTAATTTTAAAATTCGCACTGCCGCCATCTTGAGGTTATGTAAACAATTGAACTAAATTAGATACCAGTGGATTACAATGTGTATAAATATTTCCTGTACCAGGTTTCAGTGCGCTTGGAACATTAAATCGCGAGAAAGGTCTATTTAAAATGTTCAAATTCGCTTAGCCGCCATGTTCGTTTTGTAGTTAACCGGTTTTTGAAAATCTTATAGATGAACTTCCAGTAGTGCCCTTTATCTCCGTACCAAATTTTAGGGAGATACCGCTAATAGTTTCAGAGATATAGAATGCCGGTGAAATATTTCGCACATCCGCCATCTTGTGATTATGTAAACAATTGAACGAAGTTAGATGTCGGTGCATTACAATGTATATAAACATATACTGTACCAAGTTTCATTGCGTTTGGTTGGTCAAATCGCGAGAAACGTCTATTTAAAAGTCGCAAATTCGCTTGGCCGCCATGTTGGTTTTGTAGTTACCAGGTTTTCAAAAGTCACATAAGTGATCTTATAGTAGTCCCCTCTATCACCATAGAAAATGTCAGGGTAATATCGGTAATAGTTTCGGAGATATTGAATGCTGGTGAAATATTTCGCACAGCCGCCATGTTGGATTGGTGAGTCGTAACAACATTTGAAGGGCACGGTCGAGGTCGCCGGGAATAGTGCTATGAACTTTCCGAGTTTCATTGAAATCGCTCCTGCCGTTTAGATTTTATTAGGGGGGGACACACACACGAATCACACACACACACACACACACACACACACGCACACACACACGGACAAAAGGTGATCTCATAAGCCTATTTTTTCAAAATTGAAAATAGGCTAAAAATACTACCATCAACGACACCTAGCTGTGAACTTGGCTACTAGATGCCACCGGAACCATCAACTCGCAACGAACGTTGGAACTTCCCCTCCGAAGGAAAGCATACTCAGTTTTTTTTAGCGCTCTTAGTAAATCCGACTTCAGCCGGGTTTGAACCCGCAACCTTGGGCATAGAAGTTCAGCGTGCTACCAGTTCCGATACCGAAGGCGCTTCCCACAGACAGATGGAAAACTGAATGTGATCTCGTGCAGTGGCGTTGTCATAGCAACTGCTGATGGCTTATCCCTTATCAATTAAAAGTAAAGTTGTCATGGCAACCTATCTTGGCACTTGGCATTTTCTTATAATTTAAATCATTTTGCTCACCCCGTGGCGTAATGGTGGGTCATATCAAAAATTCTTTCAGACAAAAGTTTTAGGTAATTATTGGAAGAATATTGTCCATTTAGTACGGTTTTGATATTGTGCCTATTAACAGAGATATGATTAATGTTTCCCGAAAAAAACACTTTTTCCCACCCCTTTGGTCAATGGTTGGTGCTATAAAAAAAACTCTTCAAACATAAATGTTAGGGCCTTATCCGACACATGGTATGAACTTTGAATGGATTCTATATTTCAGATATTAAGAGAGTTATAGCGATATTTCAATTTTTCGAAAAAGCCTCCCATTTTCACCCCCTTTGACCGATTTTGCCCATTAACGAACTCGACCGAGATTTTACGGGGATACATATTATGTAAAAAATTCAAAGTGATTGGTACAAAATTACGGCAGTTATCGTGTCCACAAGAAACTGATATCTATACATATATCATACTAATATATAAACATGAGATGGTGTGTTTGTCTTTCTGTCTGTCTGTCTGTCTGTCTGTCTGTCTGTCTGTCTGTTACCTAATAACGCAAGAACCACTGGTCCGATTTAAATGAAATTTTGCATGGATGTAGCTGGAATACCAGACTTACATATAGGATACTTTTAATTTCGATATTTTGCACTATTAAGAAATGGCGACCATTTTAGCGACGTCACTACACCCTCTGGTTTAAAAATTTCATATTTCCATATCAAATAAAAAGAGAACGGTAGGAAATAACAAATTTTTGATGGCACATGCGAGCTTTGAAATTTAATTTCCTATCCGAAAGGTCCTTATCACTTTTCGTGTATCTCCAACGGTTAGCGAGTAAAACCTACTTTTGTGACGTCACTACACCCTTTGGTTTCAAAATTTCATATTTCCATTTCAAATAAAAGGAGAACGCTAAGAAATAGCAAACTTTTGATGGTATACACGAGCTTTAGCATTTAATTTTCTATCCAAAAGTTTCTTATCACTTTTCGTGTATCTCCGACTGTTAGCGAGTATAACCTAAATTTGTGCAATAAAACACGGTCAACACCGAGCGGTGCAGTATATCTCTCTATATATAAATAGAAAATTTGTCTGTTTTTTTCTGAATTTCTACGGAAATTTGAGTTATTTACACGTTTCAGACTGTTTTATGATAGATGCGCGTGAAAATAATGTTTTGGTCTGCCTGTTTGTTTGATTGTCTGTGGACAAATTTGTTCCCTTATAACTCGAGAACGGCTGGGTGTATCAACGTAAAATTTGGTACAGATATCCATCAGTGGCACGACACTAATCATTGATGTAACCCTTCTCCGTACCTCTCATAAAAGGGGGCCTATCCCCTTAAAATGCATGCTGAAATAGGAGTAGAAGGACGAGACAAAAATCATTTTCAGCCCCTCGATGTGAGAGACAAAACTCAGGGGCCCTGAAGGGTCCCCGAAATCCACATTTTAAGGCCCTAAAACCAACCGTTTTTGAGATATTCCCAGAAAACTAATTTCATTTAATAAACTAAAGAACGAATACAAGCCGGTAACCATGGCAACAGATTCTCAGAGGTCCATCTATTGCTGTAAGACGCAATGCAATTCCATTAATTACATTGGTGTGAAAGTTTGCAAACGGCTAGAAGGTTATCACGGAACCAAATTAAGCTGTAGAATTCATCAATATGTATAATGCGCTTAAGGGGGTCAAGGGGTACAGTAGAATTTTTTCATCGATTTACACCTCCGGGTGTGGTACGGCAGGTCTATTATATTCCTATCCCTATATTATATTATTATTATTATATTATGGCGTACAACGAGGAGACAAAGCCCCCTCGGTGCCTGAAACAAAACTTGGGGGCCCTAAAGGGTCCTCGAAAACTACATTATAAGGCCCTAAAACCAAAAGTATCTGAAATATTCCCAGAAAACTAATTTAATTTAACAAACTAATGAAGGAATGGAAATCGCTAACCATGACAACATTATCTCAAAGGGTGGCATCCAACTTTCCATCTATTTCTGTAAGAAGTAATGTCACTCTATTTATTACATTTCTGTGAAAGTTTGCAAATGGCTATACGGTTATCACGGAACCAACGTAGACTGTATAATTCATCAATGCAATTAAGGGGGTCAAGGGGCAACCTAGATTTTTTTCATGCAATTTTCACGTGCGACATATAGTACAGAAGGACTATTATATCTCCAAACATTTGCAAAGTGAAATGCCATGCCCTGTGGTTCAGATTCCACGTAAAATGGAGGTCCCGTGGCTTATGATCTCGCGATTAATGGTCACGTAAAACTACGATCATCCTTTATATCTCCAAACAGCAACATTATTTTCAAAAATGACTGAATTGAATCAGCACCGACAGTAGTGTCTACGCTGGCTAAAGCACAGCATTAGGTCATGGGGCCAAGCTCTCTGCTGACTCGGTAGACGCGTGGGTTCGAGCCCCACCGTCGGCCGTCCTTGAAATGGTTTTCCGTGGTTTCCCATTTTCTACTCCAGGCAAATGCTGGGACGGTACCTTCAGACAGGCCACGGCCGCTTCCTTCCACATCCTTGCCCAATTTCATTCGCCATCATTCATTTCATCTCTCATTAACTCCTCGCATGAGGTTGGCGTCAGGAAGGGCATCCGGCCGTAAAAACCATCGCCACAAAGACTTCCATCGCATCTCATCCCCGACCCCGTTGGAAAACGGGAATAATAAGGGGTAGACATACATGCATACTGAATTGAATCAGCATTTTTTGCGGCTTTTAGGAATTTGGGCCATTTGAGTCTAAAGAACCTGAATTTTCATGCACCACAAGCCTTTATAATTTATGAAAGAGGTCTTCCTGTGTATGTGGACCTAACACAACGTAGAGGGTCATTTTTTATGTGAGGTGTATTGCGTTTCGTCTACAAGTCTTTCAATTCTATTTCACGTCAAGAAGTACAAGTTAGGTGGATTTAGTTTGAGAGCAAATTTTAAATAATCTTTCTTTTGTCGACATACGGGTTCATCGTAAGGATGATTTTGTTTGATACTGTATGGCAGATATACCCATATTTGGATATCTGGGTGATATGTTGTAGACAATAGAATTGTCTGTCTGTCTTTCTGTGTATCTTTATGTACGCCTATAAATCGTGTTCGTAGGCGTGGTGCATCGTAAAATTAGGTATGGTAAACATGAGTCAATACACCAATCATTTATAAAACTCCTCACCGTACTTTTCAAACAGTAGAAGGGTGGATATAGGGAAAAACTTCTCAAAATACATGCTAAAATAGGCGAAATATAAAAAATTATCCTAGAAGGACGATCAAAGCATATGTTGCGCTTCTCAATGTGAGACACAAAATTCGCGAGTCTATAAGGGGTCTCCGAAAACCACATTTTAAGGCCCTTAAATTAACAGTGTGTGTGGTATTCCCTGAAAACTTACTTCGTTCTGATAAACTTATGAAGGAATGAAAAACCGCTAACCATTGCAACAGTAGCTCAATTGATAATGTCTGGTGTTAACATATAACACCGTTCGAAGGACGGGTACTTCTGCTATACTAATATATAACAATGAGATGGTGTGTGTCTGTCTTTCTGTCTGTCTGTGTGCTACTCAATAACGCAAGAACCACTGGTCCGATTTAAATGAAATTTTGCATGGATGTAGCTGATTTACCAGGTTTACATATAGGATACATTTTATTTCGATAATTTGCACTATTAAAAATGGCGACCATTTTAGTGACGTCACTACACACTTTAATCAAAACTTCATATTTCCTTATCAAATAAAAAGAGAACGCTAAGAAATAGCAAACTTTTGACGGTACATACGAGCTTCACTTTTCGTTTATCTCCAACGGTTATCGAGTAAAACCTACTTTTATGACGTCACTACACCCTTTGGTTTCAAAATTTGATATTTCCATTTCAAATAAAAAGAGAACGCTAAGATATAGCAACCTTTTGATGGCATACATGAGCTTTAACATTCAATTTTCTATCCAAAAGGTCCTTAACACTTTTCGTATATCTCCAACGGTTAGCGATTAAATCCTAAATTTGTGCAATAAAACACGGTCAACACCGAGCCGTGCAGTATATCTCTACATATATAAATAGAAAATTTGTCTGTTTTTTCTGAATTTCTACGGAAATTTGAGTTATTTACACGTTTCAGGCTGTTTTATGATAGATGCACGCGAAAATAATGTTCTGGTCTGTCTGTCTGTCTGTCTGTTTGTTTGATTGTGGACAACTTTGTTCCCTTATAAATCGAGAACGGCTGGGTGTATCAACGCAAAATTTGGTACAGATATCCATCAGAGGCACGACACTAATCATTGATGTATCTCTTCTCTGTACCTATCATAAAAGGGGGCATACCCCCTTAAAATACATGCTGAAATAGGAGTAGAAGGACGAGAGAAAGCCCATTTTCAGCCCTCAATGTGAGAGATAACATTCGGGGGCCCTAAAAACACATTTTAAGGTCCTACGTCCAACCGTTTTTGAGATATTCGCAGAAAACTAATTTCATTTAATAAACTACTGAACGAATGCAAGCCGATAACCATGGCAACAGATTCTCAGAGGTCCATCTATTGCTGTAAGACGCAATGCAATTCCATTAATTACATTAGTGTGAAAGTTTGCAAACGGCTAGATGGTTATTATGGAACCAAATTAAGCTTTAAGTTTCATCAATATGTAAAATACGCTTAAGGGGGTCAAGGGGTAGTCTAGATTTTTTTCACGCGATTTACACCTGCGGGTGTGGTATGGCAGGTCTATTATATTCCTATCCCTATATTATATTATTATTAGTAGTATTATATTATGGCGTACAACGACGAGACAAAGCCCCTCGGTGCCAGAAATAAAACTCTAGGGTCCTCGAAACCTACATTATAAGGCTCTTAAACCAACAGTTTCTGAAACATTCCCAGAAAACTAATTTAATTTAATTTAACAAACTAATGAAGGAATAGAATGCAAATATATTTGCCATTGAAAACAAATGTTTTTAAATATCCGTATTGATGTTAGAATTAAACGTTTAAATTATACGCCAAATCAATACATAAACAAATATATATTTTATATATTAGTACATGTTTCGACCCACAGTGGGGTCATCCTCAGCCTTAAGAGAAAATCAATTAAGAATTGAAAAACTAAAATGGCATATGCGCCTTAAATCTAAATTAAAATGAAAAATTAATGATAATAATTGTAATGAAATAAATATCTCTTAATAAAATAGAAATTTTGATTCTTAATTGACTGAATCTATTAAGTGTTTTATAAGCCTGGCTGGCTCCTTCATAGAATGCAAATACATTTGCCATTGAAAAATAATGTTTTTAAATATCCGTATTGATGTTAGAATTAAACGTTTAAATTATACGCCAAATCAATACAATGCAATTAAGGGGGTCAGGGTAATCTAGGATTTTTTCATGCAATTTTCACGTGCGACATATAGTACAGAAGGTCTATTTTATCTCCAAACAACAACATTATTTTCAAAAATTCCTGAATTGAATCAGCATTTTTTGCGGCTTTTAGGAATTTGGGCCATTTGAGACTAAAGAACCTGAATTTTCATGCACCACAAGCTTTTATAATTTATGATAGAGGTCTTCCTGTGTATGGGGACCCAACACAACGTAGAGGGTCAGTTTTTATGTGACGTGTATTGCGTTTCATCTACAAGACTTTCAATTCTATTTCATGTCAGGAAGTACACGTTAGGTGAATTTAGTTTGAGAGCACATTTCAACTAATCTTTTTTCTTTTCTTTTTTTTTTTGTCGACATACGGTTTCATCGTAAGGATGATTTTCTTTGATACTGTGTGGTAGATATACCCATATTTGGATTTCTGGGTGATATGTTGTAGACAATAGAATTGTCTGTCTGTCTTTCTGTGTATCCTTATGTACGCCTATAACTCATGTTCGGATGCTTGGTGCATCGTAAAATTAGGTATGGTAAACATGAGTCAATACACCAATCATTTATAAAACTCTTCACCGTACTTTTCATACAGTAGAAGGGTGGATATAGGGAAAAACTTCTCAAAATACATGCTAAAATAGGCGAAATATAAAAATTATCCTAGAAGGACGACCAAAGCTTATGTTGCACTTCTCAATGTGAGACAAAAAATTCGCGATTCTATAAAGGATCTCCGAAAACCACATTTTAAGGCCCTTAAATTAACAGTGTGTGTGATATTCCCAGAAAATTAACTTCGTTCTGATAAACTTATGAAGGAATTACAAGCCGCTAACCATTGCAACAGTAGCTCAATTGATAATGTCTGGTGCGTCTCTAAAAGCAACAGTAATTATAAGGGATGTAACACCAATAACATTGTTATTATTATTATTATAATAATCTGGTGTTAACACCGAACACCGTTCGAAGAACGGATACTTCTGCTAGTATATATATATATACATATATACATACATAAATTATGTATAAACTTTTGAACTGACGGTGGTTTTGGGGTCTGGGGGATGTGAAACGCGAAGATATGTCGAAATTTTCCAGAAGTTGAAACATGGGACCCATTGCAATAGTTAGCTTTCTAATGAAATCTACCTAAAATGCCCCGGGATACTGCAAGAGAAACGAATGTATAGAAAACTTTTCCGTTAAGTTTATCTATATAGAAAGCACAACAGTAGATGAAGTGATTGGGAGGAGAGTTTCGTAGTGAATATCGGATACATTTGTGGTACAATATTGTTGCTCATATCGTTAGACATGTTGAGTATCCCGGTAGTGCAGTAAGAGTTAGAGTGGGGACGCTCTGTAGCAAGTAATGCCTTGTTCCTGAAGGCGCACAGTGCTCTAAGTGAGTTTAACACAGGAGGCAGTCTATAAAGAGTAGTCTACAAGACGCTACTCGGCTATTATCGTGAGAACCAGCACGAACACGGTCCATGGCCTGTGATGGCTCCACGTACTCGCCTTTACACCTACTATTAAAATGAATTTTAAATACCACAGAAATTGAGCGGAATAAATAAAATCCCTCGTACGTGAAACAACCAAACTGGGGAAACTTCTACTGCTTCTCTCAGACCCAAGCCGGGCTGAGGAGAGAGATGGCGGGCAATGGACATCCAGATGCCGTGGGCCTCTAAAATGTTTGTTGTTAATTCATTTTAGGGGCTTGGGACATTATGGTCATGGAACCCCGTGTACTTGGATACGTGTGGAATATGTCTGATAACCAGTAATTCTCTGTGACTGCAGTATTGTATGTTTTCGCCGTATTATTCTCATTTTCGTCAGAGTCGGGGATGAGATGCGATGCAATTCTATGTCGCGGGTGTTTATTACGGCCGGATACCCTTCCTGACACCAACCTCATGAGAAGAGTCAATGAGAGATGAAATGAATTAAACTAGACAAGGATGTGGTAAGAAGCGCAGCCGTGGCCTGCCGGCATTTGCCTGAAGTTGTAAATGGGGAAACCACGGAAAACCATTTCAAGGATGGCCGACGGTGGGGTTCGAACCCACGTCTACTGAGCCTGCAGAAAGCTTGACCACATGGCCTAGTGCAACACGTTAGAAAGCGTAGCTACCGTTGTCGGTTCTGTGTGACTGCAGTAATGTGAGCAATTGTTACGATTGGTCGTAGGGTAGGAGCCCCGGGACTTGAGATAAGGTACTATCCTGGCATTTGCCTGAAAGGGGTATGGGAAATTTTTTGGGAAAAACCACATTAGGAATAGTTCTTGTTATTGATTCTTTCAGGAGCTTTGCTACATCGTGGTAATGTAGCCCTGTGTACTTGGGTGCGTGAAGAATTTTTCTAATAACCTGTATCACTGTGATATCTGTACTAGTGTATGTATTCGTAATTGAGAAACGGTTTGGGTAGGAAGCGGCCGTGTCCTTAAGTTGTGTATCACCCCGTTATTTGCCTGGAGTAGAAGTGGGAAACCACGGAAAACCACTTCCAAGATGTACGGTGCATAAGTTAGTTGTAAGTCAGTCGTTAGTTTTTGTTGTAGTTGTAGTTTACATTTCATTATCATTTATCACAATAAACGATCACGATAACCAAGATGTTAGGCTCCTTAAAACAATAATCATCATCATCGTAACAAAATAATATCAAATATTTTCAAAGATGCGTCAAAACTCAACGAATATAAATGTATAATGAGCCTCTACGATATACACGATGAATGTTAAAGACTATAAAGTAACAGTGAACGGGCTTGTAATTCTCTCCATGTAGTGTTAGCGCCTGTGTCGACCTGTACAGCACTCATCCGGGATATAAAAAGATTTCACGTCTCTCTGTCCAATGTAGCAGAGTAGAACAGCTTTTTCTAAATACTCGTGCTTTATCCGCAGACAAAGGAAGTAAAACCAGAGCGGGCGTCTGTCGCACGGCGTACTGAAGTGGAAGTTATTGAATGTTATTTCTGTTCTAAGCTTCCGACATCTCGCCTCGTAGCCTTTTACCCAACTTGTCATTTGGACAGAGAGGGTGCGTTTCCTCTCCAACGATTCCCTGCGGAGATTTCGTCACGTCCATCGGTCGAGTGGAAACCTCCCTGTAAAAAGAAGAACGCAAATATGCCCCTATAAATATAGTATGGCGTAATTTTCCTAATGGAAGTTTACATATGCAGACAGCAAGTGCCGGACGAGGCGCGCTCTCCTTTCCATATCCAGAGGAAGCAAGATTTTGTGTGTGTGTGTGAGTATGTCTGGCTATATTTATATTTCAGAGATAGAAAAGAGGGAGAGACTAACTTTTTTGTTTTGTTTTTAGTAAGTATTGTTAAAACCGAAGCACAATGTTCGTAAAAATCATGTGAAAGGTTAGTTGTTAACACGGGATCTGTAGGCGTCGCCTTCGGGATTATAAGCGATCTTGTTATGTTCGACTAGATGTGTGCGCGCCAAAGTACGGCTTTACGAGCAGGATTAGCGATTCCGTCTGTTCGGACTGAACAAGGGGATACATGAAGTGGGTATTGAATTATTAATATTGCTTTATCTTTATTGAATATAACGTGCTTTACTGATTCACATAATAATAATAATAATAATAATAATAATAATAATAATAATAATAATAATAATAATAATAATTATAATAATAATAATAATAATAATAACAATTAACCACCAAAATTAACCTCACGCCAAACTTGACAACATTAATATCAGGACATGGAAATATCAAACATAAAATTGTACGCAGTCCCAAGTGTTCCTGTAACGGAGGACCCCAAACCGTGGATCATCTAATATTTGAGAGTTAGTTAGTTATTGTTGCTTTAAGGGGCGGAACTACGAGGTCATCAGCCCCTAATATTTTGAGTGTAGTGCAGTGAATAGCCAGAGAGAAATTTTAATATACAGTGTTTCCATAGAAGGCTACTAGCCGATCCATAAGTCTGTTCTAATCAAAAAATAGGTTAAACCATTTTCAAAATACGTGAACTCTTTGGAATTTACAGCAATGAAAGAGAATCAAGATCTTCACCCATCAGCAAATAGTACACCATATAGGAAAAATTGTATTTTATAATTACACAATTGTATGCAATTTGATAAGGGCATGACTGTAGTACTACGACTGTAGTGGAGCATGCAAGGAGTAAATTAATGAAAATAAAATAATAGTAATAATAATAATAAATAAATAAACAATAACAGCCTATACATGATAAATAATTTTTGAGGCTCCTTATTCAACATACCAAATTTATTTCTCTATTGTGTAATTTTATTTCCAGACATGAATTAATTGATTCATTCATTCATTCATTTCTTTATTTCTCCATGGTAATTAGTTAATATACATATGGGAGTCGTCAAATAATAAAATACATAATTATGCATAATATACATAAAATACATAATTACACATAATATACATCAAATACATAATTATACATAAAATACTTAATTACAGGGGTACAGGTGAATACAATAATCAATATACAAAAACAAACACATATCTCTGTGCACATTGCCTCGAATTCGTCTATGGAATATTTTGCCTTGTCTGTGAGCCATTTTTTTAATTTTAATTTAAATATGGAAATGGTGCTGACATTTCTTAAAGTTAGGAGCAACAAGTTAAAATATTTGGAGGCAGTATACAAGGGATCTCTTTTTCTGAAAGCTCCTCTATAATACTTCGTGATATTCATGAAAATGTAATCTCTCAATATCCCTCAGAAACTCTGAATCATACGAACAAGGATTATGCAAAATCTTCTGATGTGTATAAATACAAAGGATTTCGTCGTTTCCCATTTTCACTACCAGGCTAATGCCGGGACGGTTCCTTGCTATACGTCCACGGTCGATTTCCCTTCAAAATCTCTTCCCTGACCCATCCTTAATTATACCCAAATCAGCGGTCACCTGCGCGATCGGCTTGCCACCATCCCCAGTTGTATCTGCTGACTAAGTTTGTTCATCTCTCAGATACCGTCCTTGAGGCGGTAGAGGAATGATCCTCTGGAGAGTCTGTGGATGAAGCGGAGCAGGGAGGATAAAAGATAAAAATAATTTTCTGTCTGATAACTTCTTTGATGAACATAAAATTTAAAATAAATAGATTATTCATGTGATTGTTAAATTCTGAATCTATATGAAATCATATATCAGCAGCTTAGGTCAGGACATTAAGCACTTGGAAAATTAATATAAAACATATAATCATTAAATATTAAAAGTGACAAAACTCAATTTATCAAAAATGCTGTATCACCATGTATACTAATTAATATTGAATCAAGAACGAAAAAGTTCAAACCTACTTCACAACAAAAGGGGAAGATTCAAGGAACCATAGCGAACGTCGAGCTCTCGACCTGCGTGAAACTTTGCATACATATTGGCCAGGTCAGATTACATATTTGTAATGTTATTTCATCCTCAAATTATTTTGTGTCATCTCTACAGAGGGCAGAATTGTACGTCACTGAATACTGATGCAAGACTTTTATGTCATCCCTACAGAGGGAAGTATTGTATGTCCCTGAACATTGACGCAATACTTTTATGTCATCCCTACACAGGGCAGAATTTTACGTCTCTGAATACTGACGCAAGACTTTTGTGTCTCTCCTACAGAGAGCAGAATTGTTGGTCTCTGACTACTGACGCAAGACTTTTATGTCATCCCTACAGAGAGAAGTATTGTACGTCTCTGAACATTGACGTACTGTAATACTCTTGTGTCATCCCTACACAGGGCCGAATTGTACGTCTCTGAATATTGACGCAAGACGTTTGTGTCATCTCTACAGAGGGCAGGTTTGTACGTCTCTGAAAACTTACGCAAGACTTTTGTGTCACTTCCACAGAGAGCAGAATTGGTGGTTTCAGAATACTGACGCAGGACCTTTGTGTCATTTCTACAGAGGGCAGAATTGTACGTCTTTTTATACTGATGCAAGACTTTTATGTCACCCCTACAGTTGCTAGAATTGCACGTCTCTGAATTCTGAGGCAAGACTTGGAGTGACCATCGAGAATGCCCATGATGATACCCTCCAACCATTCGCTCTACTTAAACCACTCTCCCAACGTGTGTATGGTGAGAGGGTTTATGACAGAATCTGCTGAAAATCTTGGATCCATATTCAAATATGCACAATTTCTCTCTCTCTCTCTCCAGGGATAACCCAAATGTACTAGGGTATGAATTACTATCAACAGGGCAGTGCTAAATTGTATTCAAGATGCTCACGATGTTCCTTGGTTAAAATTAAGAATGCAGTATATAATTTCTCTTGGACAGGCACTTTTGAAGATGAGTTTATTTTCACGTTGTCGTGTAAAAGGTCATTCCCCAGCACTACAGTGTCCTGTTTAGTAAAACAGTGGGTGTGGGACACACGGACCAAAAAACGAGAGACTGTTATTATTTTTTTAAAAGATGAACTCCAAGTACTTTACCTTTCAACTCTCCCAAATATAAGGGAGTGAACTTGTCTGCATGGCCACTCCATAGCAGAATGCATACGGAATTCATAGCTCTATATATACGGGATATGAAACCATTTCAGAGAGGTCCACGTAAAGCTCAATGTTTGCCTACCAAAGGCATGACTACTCTAGCTATGAAATATAACCCACATAAAAAACTCGAGTGCTTTCATACAAACGTAAGGTCCGCACCGGCTCTCCCATATATCAAACTAGATGAAGTTTAGATTACATTTTATGCATAGCTTCTTGCTTGCTCTTTTTGAGTCCCCACCTCTTTCTTCTTCTTATTCATATCAAATATTCTTTATAGTCCGACATTGGCAGAGAGAGAAAGAGAGAGGTTTAGACTAGCCAAGTATATATATTCTCGTAACTATTGCTTTTGCAGGCCAACAGTTGCTATGATCGGCCACAAGAGATCGTGGCCGAGCCACTACGACGCTCTGGAGACAAGACTCAAGTTTCAACCGGACTCTTTTTCTCTCTTTATCTCCAATGTCTTCCTCTATCTCTCTTTCTTTATCCTTCACTTGAGCGCAACATATAGCCCAATGCACAGTTCGATTTCTTGATGGACACGTACGGAATAATATAGATTCTAGTGGGGTTTATGTCAATATGATGTGGGAGTCCCTGGGGACATAACTGCAGACGCGAGTCACTTTATAGCATTATATCCTGAGACGTGTTCACAAATTCAATGTTATAAAAATTTGAGAGAGATAGTTGGAAGAGATATTGCTGTCATATCTGTAACCTGAATACACTCGAGTCCAACTGAGCTGTAAGGTAAATGTTAATGTTTCCATTACCGTAATCATAGGGATATCGATGTCGGCGAAAGACTCCAGGGAACATGATATCAGCATCATCATCATCATCATCATACAGGGGCGTAGGGTGCTGATGGGGCTCCAGCCCGCTCCTCCCCTCCCCCCAACCCGAAAAAATCCAATAAAAATTATGAAAAGTGTTGCTTTGGTAAGAGCATAAAATAATTGTAAATTTGGTTGTACCCTAATCTTAACTTATTGGCTACGTTATAAACAATATTAAGATTGTAATTAGACTAACTCGTGGTGCAGTGGCTAGCATTCTTGGCTGCCGCTCAGAAGGTCCGAATTCGATTCCCGGCTCTGCCAAGAAATTTTAATTCTAGTCTGAGGGCTGGAACGGGGTATACTCAGCCTTGTGAGGCAAAACTGTGAATTCCACAGTACGGTACTTTTGAGAAATAAAGTATCAACTTGTAAAAATATAATTTAAAAAACCTGGTTACCTTTCTGCTTAGTAAATTGACAAATATTTAGATATTTGCCATTCATACTCCATAGATCATAATGGAAAACTCATTAAGTATAACATTTTATTTGTGTGTTGTGTTGTATTTTACAACTTTTTTTTTGTATTGCAAGTAATTGTAGGCTATATAAACTTTGAATCTTATCTCAAATAATTACACAAAGTTATGTCCTCTAAGAAATGGTTGATATTTCTGGGTATTTTGCGGTGACAATCCCTGAGAATACTCACAATTTTCCAGGATAGCCAGCCCCTCCCCCCTCGGAAAAATTGTATATACGCCCCTGTCATCATAACCATCATCGGCATGTTCGCAAATTATAGAGTTATTAATATCGTCGCAAACCGTAAGGTATGGGTGTTGTTGCTTATTTTAGGGAATGTGACATAGCAGTCATATAGTGTGTGGGTGGGAGGAATGGTTGGTTGGTTCCTCAGTTTAGGGGCAGCGACAACGCGGTCATGTAGCGCCGTGTACTTTGGGTGTGTGTAGAATCTGTCTGATAACCGGTGTTAATTGTGATGGCTGTATAAGTGTGTGTTACCTGTTTTTAATTCAAGTAAGGACTGCAGACATTCAATTTTCAAGTAGTTCCTACTTTTGCTAGCAAACGCTACCGTCAATGACCAACTAGTTCTGAACTTGGTTACTAGATGCCACCACAGTCGGCTCCTGGCGACGAACGTTGCAACCTAAGAGCGTTAGTCCAATCTAAACTATGATTTAGCTTCACAGAAGTGTAATTAATGGAAGGTTCTTTATCATGCCATAAATCTATGAAATGGGACCGCCGGATTTACTTCCCCTCCGAAGGAAGGCATACTGAGAGATTTTAACGCTCTTCAAAAATCCGATGACTTTGGCCGGGTTTGAACCCGCGACCATGGGAATAGAAGCTCAGCGTGCTACCAACTACGCCACCGAAGCCGACTGTGTTGCGGGAACTTGTTTGATAACCTGCGTTATTGTGATGGCTGTACTAGTGAGTGCAGTCGTAAATTTAGAATAGGATAGGGAAGGAGGCAGCCATGGCCTTAAGGTAGGTAGGGGCGTGTTGGCGCAGCGGTCGAGCTGTAGGCCTCTCACCAAGGCGGACCGGGTTCGATTCCCGGTCAATGCATGTGGGATTTTCAAAGTGAAATGGTATGTTCTCTGGTTCGGATTCCACGTAAAAAGGAGTTCCCGTGACTCATGATCTCGAGATTAACGGTCACTTATACCTACAAACTTCCTTCCTTACTTGTCCTTAAGTTAGCAACCATCCTAGCATTTGCCTGGAGTAGAAGTTGGTAAACCACGGAACACCACTTCTAGGATGGCTAAGGTGTGATTCGAAACTTCCTCTTCTCATTTTTGCCTCACCAAGCTGTGTACCCCGTTCTAGCCCTCACGCCAGAATAAAATTTTTCGGCAGAGCTGGGAATCAAACCCGGACCTCCGAGGTGACAGCTACACCACGAGGTAGTAAGATCTGTAAGGAACAAGATGCCAGCAGTATCATGTTCATCTTTATCATCACACTCATCATATGATCATCATCGTAATTCATAGCAATATCTAGGTCGGCACAAACTGTAATAAAAAAAGATGTGTACGACACATAACGACCGTCATTCATGAAATATATAGGCGATGTTATTATTATTTCCACAGCCTGCTTCCAGTCGACCGACCGGGTCAGGGAATGTAATGAATGAAGCCCCCATCTAGCGGCGAGGATATTAACTGCGCCGGCTGCCGGAGCCTGTCGCACTCCCCTGGGGCAATGATGAAATGAATGACAGAAATGAAAATGATAGTGGAGGGTGTTCCTGGAATAAAATTTGTGACAGAGAAAACCGGAGTACCCGGAGAAAAACCTGTCTGCCGCCGCTACGTCCAGCACAAATCTCACATGGGGTGACCGCGATTTGAACCACGGACCCAGCGGTAAGAGGCAGGCGTGCTGCCGCCTAAGCCACGGTGGTAAGGTCCCTCATATTAAGTATTAAAATGTAGTCCATGTGAAAGAAGGATTGGAGGTTCTCTAGGATATCCACTATCTTTCGGATTACGGGAGCGATTGCTTGATTGACACTACTGCAATTAATCCATCGTGAAGAGAAGCAAATTTTCCACCTTTCTATTTTGTTTGAAATCAATTACCCAGCTAGCAGAATATGACGAAGATAATATAGAGATCTTTCCAATCATTATTCTGAAAAATAAAATCTAGACTAAATCATTTGTTATTATTTTGGTCGTTGCATATCATTCGAAAATAATGAATGGTGAGAAACTTCAAATTTTGGAAATTATTTAAAAACAAAATTGAGTGTTTTAAATCACTGACTCGAGATTTCAGAAATCACCTCTGACATTCTAAATGAACTTGCAAAATCTGAAAACAGAAAATTATTCTTTATTAACTGAGTCAACAACTTTTGGTTTATTTTGTAGCTGATTAGCAAGCCTGGTTTTAGACAGAGTGATGAATTAGTTTTCAATCCAGCCCAGGGATCATTGTGGAATCAGATATCCTATTTTTTCCACGTACACACCATCCTAAAAGATTTGTAACATAGATGCTCTTGATAAAAGTCCCCACTCTCTTGGATGCTCCTTTGGCAGAAATATATGACAAATCTGTGATGAGAATATTTTAATGAAGTACATCGATAATCAGTGTTCAATCGTTCGAAGAAGGAATGAGGCGCACTCTTGGTAACTCTTTTGACTAAGACCTAATGGTGGGTTTACACGAGTAATGAATTTATTTGAAAACAAGATGTTCAGTAAAGAACATATAGCCTACTTTCTCCTAAATGTATGAGTATAGTTATAACTCGCTGTTATTATCAAAGAGTATAATAGAACTATTCTTTGTTGAAGACCTTAGAAACGATTTACCTCTACCAAACGCCACAACCTAGATAAAAAACTGCTACCATCATTGAAGAAAGAAAGATAAGAAGTATCTAAAGAATGTTATGGATCTGCAGACATAATCGACCGGACTGGCGGCGTGGCTCAGCGGTAACGTTCTCGCTTGCTGGACCGTATGTTTCAGGTTCGTATCCTGGCGCAGTCAGCTGGCATTTGAGGGTGCACAAATGCGAGGGAGCCGTGTTAGTAGATTTACTGGCACGTTAAAGATCCCCTTCGGGAAAAAATTCTGGCACCCCGGCGTCTCTAAAAGCAACAGTAGTTAAAAGGGACGTAAAACCAATAACATTATTATTATTATTATTATTATTATTATTACATAATCGGCCTGACGCGGGCAACATCCAACTTTGAGTTGAGGCATGTCTTTACACGTCTGGCTGCGTATGACTTTCACAACCCTAATTGAAATAACAAATATTTCCATGACCCTACAGAGACGTGTGTATACCAACTATGTGGATATTTTCGATTGCTATTTGGCTGAAATAAAAGTATTAATTAATATCCTGAACTAGCACCAACGGTAGAGTTCAGATACTATGTGAAATCATTTTGTTCTTTACTTCAATTAACATTTTCAAATAACGCACAATAGGCTGTTACAAACCCTTTAAAATAAAAAGTAAAAATGTATCGTAGTATCATCTTGTCATTCTTCAAATTCGATGCGCATAGAATGCCAATGGTATAGTAATCAATGGAGTCCCACGTAGACTAGTCGTGACATCTAGTGGTGAAATATCGAACAATATAATCCTAACAGAGCGAGTGCATTCTAGCGGCCAGAAGAAGAAACTTTTCAATAAAATCTGGAAGTTACCTTTTTGGCAGCTAGATGTCTCGAGTAAATCTGCTGGCGAATTATGTTTTAATTAAATATATATTTTACACCATAATATGCACAATATAACGCTTAATTTTAAAACATCTGAGTCATTACAAAACAATAAACATATAACATTTCAAGCAAAAAAAATAGCTCTGATCGGGTTTGAACCATAGGCATTTGAGCGATAGGCTAACGCTCTACCACTGAGCTAATTGTGTCAACGAATATCGTTCTATATAAAATGACTTACATATAACTTGTTAGCAAATAATGATTTATACTAAACGATTTGATCACTGGAGTATATTATTTATATATAAAGCATTTCATACAAAGTTTATTTATTTTGTATCAGTACGCTATATTGCATGCAATACTCAAATTAGTGAAATATAATTCAGGCACAAGATATCCGCTGCCATCTTGTCTTATTACTGAATCGGCTCAGCTTTTTAAAATCACGTCTGCACTATAGTATTACAAAATAAACTTTTAATTTCGAACGTGCCTCTTCCTTTAGAACAGTTAGAACGATTCTCGGCTCGATAATCGGAACTGGTGGGTCCCATGATATGGATTATAAAGTTTGCATAATTCGCACGGCCGCCATCCTGAAATGGTACGGCAGACGACCTTGTAGTTTGGTCACAAGACGCATCCTATACGAAGGTATGTTGTTACCAAATTTGGTAGAGATCGGATGATTTGGTTAGTCGTTATTTGATTTTACGTTTTGAACGTTTGAGTGGCCGCCATTCAGTTTTAGTAAAGATGGCGGCGATATAAAACATGACACTGAGGTGTCCTTTGCTAGTGCTACCTTTGTACCAAATTTCGTTCAATTCGCATTCACCGTGTTCGAATTGATAGGGGGGGGGACAGACATTCAGAGTACACACACTCACACACACACAGACACACACACACATACACACAGACTCACACACACACACACACACAGACTCACACACACACATACACACACACACACATACACACACAGACAGACACACTTTTTTCGCCCTGTGTTGATCTCATAAGTCTACTTTCATTTTTTGCAAAAATCGAAAGTAGGCTAAAAAAAAGTATTATCTTGCCACCCTCCAGAGTTTGCATTTCG